>JAGSMT010000005.1:6000000-6457016 GCA_029286875.1 Lamproptera curius | reverse complement strand
ATAAATATCTGTTTATATTATTATAAAAAATAAAGTCAAAGAAGTGAAAGATTTTCACTTGGGATACTTTTAATTATTAAATTGTAAGCACAGCTTGTTAACAAGATTAGCAAACTTGAATAAAACGGTTCGGCTTTTCGTCTGTAATTTGTTGTCTCGTCTCTGCCTTGAGGTGACGTGCTTATAAATAGCCTACATTAAACTTTCTTCCCGTTTCTTTCTTTGTTAAAGACCTAATAATAACGTAAAATTAATATTCATAGCTCTATTCACTTAGTTTATCATTCTTTTATTTTCAAATTAATCAATTACAAGTTTACATAACCCGTACATTTGAGCATGTAAATTAACAGCTTTTTTTGTATTTAAAATTTTTAAGTTAGTTTTTTTGCAAGTCATTATCATATTATTGCAAATATCGCTCTTATTTTCTGGCCATGTTTTAATTTCATAGTATTTTTTGAAAAGGTATGACATGAAAGGCACTATAATTTGAACATTAAACGAATCGTTAAAATCGTTAACTAGGAATGGAGACACGAGAAAAAGAAGAAGAGTATGAAATCTAAAAAATAAGTCTATAAAATAAAAAGAATCGTGTTTTAAAATATCTGTGAAAGTATCTATTTCAACTGCTAGCCGTAGGAGCGGAGTAACGAGGTAACATATGTGTATATAAAAAATGAATGCGCTCAGAATTGAGTATCACCTTGTTTTGGGAAGGCAGTTACATATGACCAACTGACGGGGGTCGACGGCTTCGACTACAGAGGCCCCGTCTTGCCTCGTCTTTCTACGTAAATTGAAAGCTAGAAGGTATGTTATGGAATCAACGCTTTAGCCTCCGTAACCTAGCAGTATTGACACTTCCTTGGGCCGTAGGTCGTGGATTCGAAACCTGCGGGATAATAACTTTGGATTCTCTTGTTTTTAGTTGATTAAAAAATATGGGTCAAAATGTAAAAAAAATCGGTCCCGATTTTCTAAACCCTCTTTGACTCGTTACATGACGTCAATGCCTTGAAATTTACTGACAACTAATACACCCATAGTTTAATCTTTAGGTTTTAGAAGTTAGATCCCAATCGATGACATGATAACATGATGGAAAAATTGCAAGGTAAAAAAAGAAAGGAAACTATAAATTAAACCGCATTTAGCTTTTTTATTTATATAGAAGCTGAATTGTCTATTGTTCCGCAGCAATTACCTTCAAAATAAATAGAGGCTACTTACTTTGAAATTTTGCGAACTATTTTTAGCATAAATATTTAAAGAGTACAGTATGTAGTATAATTAACAATCATAACTACTAATTTAACACCACATTAAACGATTTACACTTTTTAAATGATTTTATTTTAGCAGTTGGTATTCGCACATTATTAATGGTGCTTCATTTGCATTTGACATTAAATCACTCAATTAAAATTAATGATGATAATTAATATCCGCACTGGGAACGCTTTGTCTCCCGGTAATAGTGTTATAGAAATGTTAGGCAAACACAAACTTAATTTCATTATAAAAAACTTTAAATTAAATTAACTTATTGTAAATAAACTATGCTGATTGTTAACTACTTAGCTATAGATCGTTTCCTTTTCAATTAACTATAAAAGGTTGAATTACGCTCTATTGAACCCTAGAAGAAAAGAAAAAGCGCTATTCAATTTGCACAAAATGTACTAATATTTAAATCGTATCGACTAGAGACAAGACATTCTCTGATGCACATACCGTGTAGTATACTCTTATGTGGAGGTTTTCTCAATCAATCCATTAGAACTTTTTAGAAAATCATTGCCAAAAACATACATACATACATAAACAACATATTTAGTAGTTCACGGAGGCTAAAGCGTTGATTCCAAAAACATATTTAGTAAAAAAACTGGCGTCCTATTTATAAATACATTTCTCTAGGACAAAAGTCGTCTAAATAATGCACTTTTATTTTATTTACTTATTTATGTCCACTTTATGTTCTATTCTGGCTCTGTACTAGCCAGAGACTAATAAAGATTTTATCGCAGTCATCTTAAAGGGGATGCAGAGATCAAACAGAAAAATATCGAAATAAGTTCATCTGATATTTAGAAAGCAATCAACAACAACCTTTTTAAGTTTCATAGTTTTCGTTATCAGTTAGACTTATTCTTGTAGTTGTCGATTCAGGCATTTTTTAACTTAAGGTTGTGTCGAAAGTAAAGGTTCTATATTTGGATCGTAAGAACATATCAAGTGCGTTTTTCTATTTGGGTACGTTGACTACATTAAAAATTGTTCTTTTATTAAAAAAAAAACTGTATATTTATGTAAATCAGTTATTTGAATATAATAATGCTAGTATGCTTCGCTTCAGACAGGATAAAGTTATATGGCTATGACTTAGAAAGATATTAAATATTATTGAAAAACAAAATTGTTTTTAATCTAGGTTATTCAACTGTAAGTATATGCGTAAGATTAATTTGTACTGTGAAATTTATGAAATATTTTCTAAGCGCCATTATAATGGTATTCATGCGGAGTTTCAGGCGTGACAATAGGCAACGGCTTTATTAAATTACGTGCTTCTTTGTTTAACATGTATTATTTAGCTATACTTAAGTGACAATACCTAAAAATAGTTACAATTCATTTAATAAATTTATATTTTTGGACCATACAAATTTAGACGTTTACTTGTTAAACAAATGATGAAACTCTTTAGTTTATAGATCAATACAGACAAAACCAAATGGAAATTAAGTTACTACATAGGATATTATAATTATTTTGATTTCCATTGTAAATTAATATTTTAAACTTAATTGCGAAAATCACACATAAATGATTAACACATTTTCAGCCAATTCCGACTCGGAATAAATGAAAACCGAAGTAACCCATGGCAACAAAGTGGCGACTTACATCAAGCGTTTTTATTATTGAGTGAATTTCTTACGCCAGTTCTTGGGCTTCCATTTTCAAACCGATGGAAGATTAATTGATGATCAATTACATGGTAGCTTCTATATTGAACAAAGATATTTGACTATGACTTTGACTTTGAAGTAAAATTTTTGCTAAGATATTAATCTCTTAGTGTCGAGAGACTAATAACAACACCATAGGTATGATGCCGTGCCATTTATTTGGGTGTGGTTATCGCGATTCTTAGTTAGCTAAGTCATATATAGTAGACGACAGACAAAATGTAAAACAAATACAAACCATGATTAAAATTACTTTATACGTCATTATATCATTATATACCATATACATGTTTAACTGCCTCGAATCCTGCGGGAACTCAACAAATTTTCATTGTTGTTTCCAAGTTGGTTAGGGCAATTTGGGCCGGTCACCCAACTGTCAGAAAAGTAAGATGATAATGCATAAGATTGGAAAGTAAAAGACGGTCTTGTGCCTTACTCTCTCCGGTCGTGTCGTCCGGATATCCGTCCAACCGGGCTTAGAAAGTATAAATGAACAGAGAGTGCGCCTGTGTACGCGTACACTTGTGAACTATTATATCTCCTGCGTAGTTGGCTGATCTCTAATATAGATCGGCCGTCGTATCGAATCGGCTGGAGAACATTATTATTATTACATATTTAGTGGATAACATATTTTTAGATTGTTATGTTTGTCTGCTATATGTTCGGATTGCTAAAAGTAGTCTAGAAAAATGCCTTATACAATCCTAGAATAAATTTGGAATTATTTACGATAATTAGTTTTGCCAGTGTGGTCACTTTAGCTAATTGGATTAATGCTTTCATACGGAATATTTATTAGCACATATTTCACTAAGCTTATATGGCTTCTTTTTAGGTTAAACATAAAATTTTTTGCTAATTTATTGATTTACTAAATAAGTATATTAAAAACAATTTCCAAGGGTTAAGGTTCAAGGAAAGCGAGTAAGTTTGAAATAAAAAGCTGTCATAAAGTTTCTACCATCAATGAAACATGTGAAATAAATTAAGGGATACTTAAAGGAAAAAACATTGCGAAAATTTATTTAACTAAGTTAAACTTTTTGTTATATGATTTTTTTTATAAATAATATATATAAATAAATAGGATTTTTTTGCCCGCAATTTGTAAAATTATTTATTTTATTTCATGTCACATTAAATTTAACTTTGGTTTATTATAGCGATTGTTAATAAGCACTTAGATTTGGATAAATGCAAGAAATTGCATCTATAAAATGCAACGGAGATCTTCAAAGGACGTATCTTTATTAAAAATTAAGAAGCTTTTAAGGTAAATGAATTAATAACAGTTCAGATCTTTTCAGATTTCTACTGAGCGGGATATTATTAAAAGAACGATCTTAGCGTTCTGGATAAAAGAAATAGCATTTGTTTTTCTTAATATTTTTTTAAATAATGGATGTTAGCTGTCATGTCGTCCGATTCCATAAAATAATTTTGTGATTAGTAGTTTAACAGATATTTAAGAAATAAAGAGAACTATTAGGTTGTAATAATTTTATTTGCATTTGACAAATTCTTTTTGTTGTAAGTTTTGTCTCTTTTCTATTAATTCTTTGGTTTACGCGAATACTACACATAATTGAATAAAAGGACTTTTTACAGATTTTATTGCGTTTATTTTACATTTAAATTCCCGTCGTTTCGAACATTTTCCAGCGGCCGTGGTCACGGGTTAGACTGAGATGTCATGCGTCTTGTTGCCAGTGCTGAAGCAAGATTACCAGATCTCAGTTGTATTTATTTTTTTTTGTACTCCGACCGATGAAAAATTAACTTATTTTATCATTACAGCCGGCAGTGGTATTATGCTTGGTTTTTAAATTATTGATTATGCGGTCCCAAGCGGGTGGTAAAACCCAACCATCTTCTCTATTGATATTTGGATGTTCTCTAATCTTAATACCCTCACGGATCGTCCTTGGTAGGAATTGCTAAAGAACATTAGCGAGGATTTATGGTCGATAAAATCTGATACAATGGTTTTGGTAATTTAAAGAATGGTCACACACTGCCGACTTGTTGTGTCTTTTATGTTTAATGTCAGCTATGTGTTCCTACACGTGGGTTCCTGTTGCTCGTTTTGTTTGCCTAATATAAGAGAGGCCGCAAACACAATCTAGTTTGTACACTTCTGGATCTTGTAGAGAAATATTGCACTTGACAGGTGTAGGAATTAACCAAACTTCTTTAACGGCTTGAAATAAGTTTTGATTGAAGCCTGGCTCAAAATACCTTCATGCCCCAAGCCCCAAAAATTGTATGGGTTGCCTAAAATACACAAATCTAATGCGCCATTGCGCCCTAGGCGCATGACATCTCAGTCTAACCCGTGACCACAGCCGCTGGAAACGTCGGGAATTTAAAATGTAAAATAAACGCAATTAAATCTGTAAAAAGTCCTTTTATTTAATAATATCTCAATAACTTATCAATATATCAATATAATCGATATAAAAAACTTAATTAAAGTTGCTGTGCCATGTTATATCAGATATTTTTTTTTATTTTAAAATTTTCTTTATCATATATTAATGTTATTGGGTTAAAAATAAAAGTCAATATGATTACATTAATTTCTGCTTAGGTATGATAGTAACATGCCTTCTGACATAAGCTAGTTTTTTATCTAAACAAGCACCAACGAATTAGTTCATCATTCATTCATTAGCATCCTTTACCCATCCACTGCTGGATATAGCTGTCTTTTAATAAACGCCAAGACGGGCGATTCATGTAAAACTTCATCTCTTAATACACTCGTTCTGTTACACAACACTAAAAGACAAACACAGAAATCTACATCGTCTTTAGATTATTATATTATGTAAAAATTAGTTCGTTTTAAAGCGATTAAATATGATCCATTTACATATTTATTCGAATTATACATTTAATTCTCTTATCGCTTCATTTTTAGCAGTTTTGCTAAGATTGCAGTATAAAAAATAGCGATTCACACACCAATGCAATTCCTATCGACTAACAAACCGAACTTTCGAGTCTATTTGCTTTGATATTGCTAAGTTTTTGGCTATGTACTTATAATAATTTACACATAAATTTAGGATAAAATTTGTAGTTATTTTTCAACAATACATAAAAGATATATTTCGTAATTCGGTATACAGTGAACGTGGGAGGCTTTTTCTTTTATTGCATTCTACCACTAACTACTAACATCCAGCTAATATTATAAAGGAATTTTTTTATAATGGATGTTGGTACTTGATGTATTTAATATAATTAATATATTATATCCTTTAATAAGTTAAGTCGTGGGTTCCAATCCTGCGAGGACTCAACAAATTTTCATTGTTGTTTTCTAGTTGGTTAGGACAATTTGGGGATCACCTAACTGTCTGAAAATCGATAAGCTACAAAACAGTAATCCCTATTACGTTTGGTACACAGCCTATAAAATAACTAAGTGCAGTGTCTGTTTGTAATATAAAAATAGCCGTTTTATGTAAATACATTGTGATGTACAACTAAATGCGTGTAGCAATTGTTTTTTGTCTGTCTATTTGTTTGCTTGCCTGTTCTCTATTTCTGCCTATTCTTTGGAATTGCTAGTTCAATTTTGACGGTACTTTAACTGAAATATGATGTGATTTATTCGAAATATAAAAATTAGCAGGACAAAAAAGACACAGCCATTATTTACTTTTAGGTAGTTATTTAATCGAAAGTAGTTATTTTGTAATTTTTATTTATCATAAAAATTATGAAATATTTGGCGCGCTATTTGATATTTAATAAAGTAGTACACGCTCAACGAAGAAATTCTCGAATAGTCTTCTGGTTGATTACTCCTTGCGGCAGCTCCACTAGATAGTTACTGGTGTCAGAAGTGTGTCATAGTTACGAGACCTAGAAAGGACTCTTGACCTAATTTTGTTTGCTTTGTAGGTTTTGAGAAAACACAACTTTAATTCTATGTTAAGAGAAAAGTTATGCTAAGATGATGGTACAATATTGTACAAAACGAATACCGTAATGCACGTCATTTAAAACGTTTTATTAATGATTTTCTTTTGAAATATAAGTATTAACAACATAATCTTCTATTCAACATAATTTTATTACCATTGACCAGCCTGAACGTCAACGTTATTAAGTAATATTGGACCCATCTGGCATCGAAATCAAACTCTCCCAGTGTTTAACAATTTAATACTGAAAACGGAATGATGTACCTATATATATTCTTCTTTAAATTGTATGATGTACGTCCGGTAGTACTATCAGGATATTCCACCAAATTTTAGCTGTGTGGTTATATAACTTCATAGTTTTAAATACTTTCAAACTATAATGTAAAATAATTACTAAAAATTTTATACGAAAATCTTTAATAGTCTAGTCTGCCACTAGACTATTAACATCAAGCTGAGCTTAAATATATAAATTATATTTATCTGATCAATTATTATAATTATGAATGTTACATTTTATGTAGTGAGCCATGTTGCAGATCATCAAGATGTTGTATATGTTCATAATTTGGTAGTTCATTCATTCCATATGCCTTACATATTGCCAATTATTATTCTTAATTTTTTAATAATTCAGGTCATATAATTTCATAATGGTCATGAGTATATTTGGTTTCTGTTGTATATCTGAATACTATTATGGTGAAAAATACATTTTTGAGAATTCTATTGTGTTAAATCACTTCAGTTTTTTTATTATGAAAATGGCCTGGCGACAGGCCATTTTTAAAAATACTGATGGTTATATACCGATGTATATAGACATCAGTATTTTTAATCACCAATCTTATGTAATCATTAAGGCCGAACAAAATATTGTCTATTATAATTGGTAATTTCTTTTGCGACAGAAAGGTAAACACAAAAATTTAAAATTAAATATGAAAACATGCGCAAAATTAAACTGCTTTTTTAAGTTATATTTCAATGATTTTTATTGACACGATTTCCAAT
Source organism: Lamproptera curius (assembly GCA_029286875.1). Taxonomy (NCBI): domain Eukaryota; kingdom Metazoa; phylum Arthropoda; class Insecta; order Lepidoptera; family Papilionidae; genus Lamproptera; species Lamproptera curius. Next base: position 6,449,074 of record JAGSMT010000005.1, on the reverse strand, counting down.
ATAATTACAAGTGCAGACGTATTGCCCGGAAAAGATTTTAATGAACCGCCTGGTCTTTTTTTAAATAAAATATAATTTCCGTTTAATTTTTGTTTCATTTTATATTTCTGTTTATTGCAGATCTATGTCGGGATAATTATTAAAAAAATATATATTTTTATCATAGCACAACCATTCAGTATTAGTTTTATATACAATTCCAATACGTGAATATAATACAATTATATTGATGGAAAACGTGTCTTATTTTATGGAATTAAGTTGTTTAACTAATTGTGAGTAAACTATCATATCGTTTCTAATACTAGTGAACTGGTAATGTACGTAAGTGTGTGTTATCGAATGTACCTTATCATCATCATCATCATCATCAGCCTTTGATAGTCCACTGCTGGACATAGGCCTCCCCTAATACACCCCTATCCATTAGGGGGTATTTGGACCGTATCCCACCACGCTGGTCCAATGCGGGTTGGTGGGTGGACCGACTTTTTAAATGCCCATACGACGCATGGATCATCTTACTTTTCAGACAAATGGGTGATCGGCCCAAATTGCCCTAACCAACTAGGAAACAACAATGAAAATTTGTTGAGTCCCCGCAGGATTCGAACCCACGACCTCCGGATTCTAAAGCACACGCCTACACCACTAGGCTACGGAGGTAATTTGTTTCAGAATGTACCTCTTAGACCATTATTTGAAAAGACAAAATATTATTATAAAACGTAGTACCTAAATGAAATTTTAGGTTTATTCAAGACTTATTATTCCATATAATACAGCTATTATTTATTTTTTAAGATTATGTCATAATTTGCAATGTAAGCGAATGTTACAAAGATTTTTTTTAAGTCACTCTGTTGCGATTTTTGCGATCGCATTAAAAACTCGCAGACTTGCAATTTATTGCTAAAAATTGGGCTTGAAAATGTATCATTGCATTTTTAATATGTTAAGATTGTTTCCGTGGCCTAGTATTATAAGCCTTCGATTAACAAACTTGAGGTTCAACAATAGTTCATTCTTAAATATAAGTACATAATTAGTTTAGCAAAATAAAAGACACATAAGTTTTAATAGTGTACGAGGTGAAATAAACGGCTGCTTTATTGATTATTTTGTCTGGCGCATAAAGATAATAAAAGATGTAACAATATAGATCGAATCTTTATGCAAGTCATTTCTTGCAGCGCTGTTGTTTTAGTAAATACGAAACCCTCTTTAATATATATCAAGCATTAGGGAAATTGGGTTCAACAATCAAATAAAGACTTCTAAAGTGTAGTATGTAGAATTAATGTTATAGGACCAGTCTTTAAATGTAATTTGAGTTTATTTGTAGCTATTACACGTGTTAAACAAATAGTTAAAAAACTTAAAATTATAAATGTTGAGAATTTTGATAAAAAATGTGGTAATAAAATCTATCATAGGCTATTTTGAAAATATGTTATATCTTTATGTTGTATTCAAACGGTTGTTGGTTAGTGTGATCGAAAATATATAATTTTATTATTGTTTTCTTTAGGACGCGACGCGGACGCTCACGTTTTAAAGAAAAACTTATTTTACAAATATGATGTAACTCTCTTAAAGTAAATTAAGAATTGATATATTGTTTCTTTTGTTTAAAAATCAAAATTTACATTCTTTTCTATGCTAAAGATTGAATAAACTATATTTTTTTCAAAGAATCAAACAATAACAAATCATTATATTATTCATTATATTTATATAGATAATAAGACATTAAAAAGTATCAAAGAGTTTATAGGTAAAGAAAGTAAGACTCATGTCTTACTTTCTTCAATATTTTTGTGATATTATTTATTCTATCTATTCAAGGCTACTTTGCTTAAAACCTAGATATAGAGAGTAGTCTCTGAAAATCCTATGTGCATCATCAGCCTTTGATAGTCCACTGCTGGACATAGGCCTCCCCTTATACACCCCTTTCCAATGGGGGGTTTGGACCGCATCCCACCACGCTGGTCCAATGAGGGTTAGTGGGTGGACCGACTTTTTACATGCCAATCCGACGCATGGATCATCTTACTTTTCAGACAACTGGGTGATCGGCCCAAATTTCCCTAACCAACTAGGAAACAACAATGAAAATTTGTTGTGTCCCCGCAGGATTCGAACCCACGACCTCCGGATTCTAAAGCACACGCCTATACCACTAGGCTACGGAGGCAGTTAAAACGTATACTACACATTATTAAAATACTCTTTTTTAATTTTTAACTGTATTTAATTAGAGCATGCTTACTTGCAACGTTTGTTTGACACGTTGAAAATAACGTAACATACAAGGCACACTCAAAATTAATGAGTTTCAATAGAAAATTATTGATTATTCTATAAGGTTCAAAAAAGAACGAGAACATCATATCATCATCATCATGAGCCTGTGTCAGTCTACTACTAGACATAGGCCTCACCTGATGCACGCCACCGCTTCCGATCTTTGGTTATCTTCGTCCAGCCCACACCAGCCTCTTTGCGAATGTCGTCCCTCCATCTTGCCGCAAGGCATCCTACACTACGAGAATATGCAAAGTTAAATTAACTTTAAAGTTAAAATAACTCGACGCAACACATGATATTAATTGATCCATTGAACACAGTAATAAAATAATCAACTTTAAGTATTATTTTATTTAAGTTCATTTAAGGAATTGTCTAAGTAAATTAAACAAGAAGAGATTTTTATTGAAACCAACACTTATTATTGACTTATAGCATATGTGCTAAATTATGCACATTGCATTTTTTTAGAATATATTATGTTAACAATCTTACATCTTGCTAAACATGCAAGCAAAATGAACAGCTGGGTTTCATAAAAAAAGTTAACAGAATTTATTGTTGTTTTTATTAAGTGTACCCACTATTTTATTCTAGTTTGTTTTTTTTTAAATACACTATGACGCGTCTTTTAAATAAGTTGTAAGGGATAAATTTATTTACATATAATTTGTTCGATGTACATCATGTATAAAAACCAAAAAAGACAATTATATTTTATAATATCATGGCAAAATATTTTATGTAATTGTTTATCACTTATATATTGGTAATATAATATGCAATTTAAGCGTGTTACAAAACCAGGTTAAAAACAAAACAATATTAGAAGTGTACTTTGATTTCGATCAAGTAGTATGTCAACTCCAATACCACAGATAGCTTTTGAAACGTAACCCAGATCTTTGACACTTCGGGATATGCGATATGCTCTCAATATTCCTCGGTTAATTCAATTGTCCGTTGAAGATCTCATACTTCGCTCTGTAGTGTTTCAAACACGTTGAATAGTTCTTCAATTCCTAAAGTTATTGCTTTTTAAAAATAAAAGATTAATAATTAGTGCTCTGTGGGTTTTTATCAAGCGGTCACAATAAGCTGCTCTTATAAACATGTAGTTGTTGGGAGGAAGTTTAGGGCCAAAAGAACGCAAGCAATTGGCATACTACCAATATCCTTGCTTTTTGTAGCTAAGTACAGGATGTATATGCGAGTAGGATAACGTAATGGAACGGAGGCACCCTGATGTTTCCGGCACGGAATCTTAAATGGTTGTCATTAAGGAACTACAGAGATGAGGATTGTATAAACACCAGTCACGCAATTGTCGCTGGAGACTGAATTTAGTTTAAACACGCCCCGAAACAAACAACTCGAGAAAAGAAGACAGTTGCCTTTTTATTTACCTAAACCAGCCCCATAGGACTTTTATGTGTCAATAGATATAAGAAAGTATTATAAAGTTTTATTTATTATTCGTAATAATTCTAACTTTCTTTCAGGTTTAAGGTAAGAAATAATGTGTTTCTAGTGCTTCTAAACGACCTGGCTGGAGAGAATTGTTAAAATCCTCAACTCACCTTTTTAAAACTGAATTAATATTTTGCTTGGCCTGAGGGTTACCACAATATATATAATAGTCATAACTTCATTGATTATTTGTTTTTCTTGAACACCTATGACTTAAAACATATAAACTATATTTCATAACATTATAGATGTTTTTAATATGACAATTTGCATACTTGTATTATATACCGAATACAATCGTGTTGCCTTTTGATTAATGATTGGTACATAAGAAGGTGCATTACTTGCTACATGAAAATAATTGCCAAAAACACGGTGTTGGTACTAACCCAGACGGCCCCATGTAAAAAGGGACACGACCTCTAGAATTTATTTTCAAAATTATAGAGGTACTGAAACACAGTAGCGGCAAAGAACACTACTAGAATTCAATACTTGAAAGAAAAAATCGATCTTCTTTTTATAATTTTAAAACTAAATAATTTTATTTATGTTCATTTTAATAAGCCAAATTTGTTACAAAACATTATAATAAATTAGTGACGTACAAGCATTCAATCATAATTTACTATCCCAATGTTTTCGTGACTGTACAAAATTGCTCATTTCCGAAACGCTGTACAATAAAAAGGGATTAACGTAGTAAGAGGGTGCCGCAATAATTAAGGCTGCATGAAATTATTGTTAAGTAACAACCTCTAATGTTAATTAAGCCATTCATGATTCTTTTTACATTGAGACAGCTATTTTTACTTGATTCTTTTTCCTCGTTTGTTTCGTGATATTTTAGACTCGGTTTCTAATCGATCTAGATTTTTCTTAAAAAAAGATTACCTAGAAGGACCTGCAACCAACCAAAGGGTCAACTACATTCAAAAAAGTAATAAGCTGTTAGTAAATTTGATGACAAATAATTCCGCCTGGTGGCATAATTCAAGATAAATCCGATGAATAAAAAAATCTGTAACTTAAAAAAAAAAAACATGTAAAAATTATTTAATATAGCAATTTATAAACCAACCAAAATATAAAGTTAAATATAAAATATATATTTAAAATACGATATTCTTCCTAGTATTTAGTGAAAATTCAGAAATATTAATTATTTTAAGACCAAGTGTTTTATTTTCAATTGTTTTCAAAAATTGTAATCAATTATGTTATCAAACCTAAATTTTAAGAGTTCGTACAAGTGTCGAGAGGTGTATTGAAATATACTGAACAGTATAATATAAATGAGGTGTTTTATTGCCTCTGCCTATTTTTCAATAAAACGCTTCCGTGATAACAAATTTCTAAATCGACTTCCATCCCATTTCAATCCCTATATCATTTCCATACAGTTCGAACTTCAAAATTGCTAGAAAATACCATTTATAGCTTGTTTTGAGCATCTAGACAAAAATTTAATCATTCTATGTTCACAGAGACGATATATATTACAATTTTCAATTCCTATTTCAACCATTTCAACTTTAATCGCAATAATTAATAATTAATTATACTTTCATAGAATATATTTTAAGTGTGTACCAAAATTTATCGAAATTGGTTCAATGGTTTAGACAGTAAAACAGACAAAGAGACAAACAGACTTATTTTCTTATTTGTAATATTAATGTGAATTTGTTTTATATTTTTAACGTGACTATGAATATTCAGCCTTCTTTGTTTAAGCCTTCTTTTGATCATAGGATCATAATTTTGAGTCTTTCTATTAATTGTTGGCAACATTTTTTATTATTACAAACGTAATTCTAAAATAAAGGACATGTAAAGAAAAAGAAATTTTAATATTTCTAATATAATTTCACAAAAGTATTATTTTTGCATTGTAAAGTTTCCACTAAAGGTTATAATCCTGCTCAAGTCGTTAATTAAGACGATAAAGCGGATTGTTACTGTTTATTGTTTTTGCTATTTTCATATTATTTAAATAACACAAGAATTTTCTGTATTCTTTCGAATCATTTATAAACGGCCGAATTGAATGTAATGCAAATGAAGCATCAATTCAATAAAATGCGTCGGAAATATTATTGTGTGCAATGCTTTATTAATGACTTTTTTATTCATTGAAGGTATGATATAGGTTGCTTGTTGTTGTTTTAATCTAGTTCTTATTCTTACTATTATTCGTAGCTTTCAAGTATGGTTCTATTGAAAATGCCTTTGTTTTGCCTGGTGTGACTCTCATGTATATATGGACCAAATGAGGCTCTACAAATCCTTGAAGCAACGACGGTACAAGCAAAAGCACCAACGATCGAACAAGGCTAAAACGGTCGATTTTGGCAGCTTTGGTCATAGCCCGTTTCTCACAACGAGAACTCTTGGACAGAAGTCGTGGCAAATGAATGTGAAACTATTTTACGCATGGATACCACCTTTATAACACCAGATGACGAAGCTTACGCAGGCCGTAAAGCCCGAACTGGAACAGTCCGGGACTAAACAGCCTGCTCAACTACTACAAAGGACTCGTGGCGGCTTACACTTTACTTGCCCGACAGTTCCAGGATACTATCGAGCAGAAGTCGTTTCTGAGTCTCTTTACTACAAGGGTTCTTACTTGGTTCCTAAAGATAAGATAAACACTTTTTTACCGTGGCGAAATGCCTACGTATACCCATGCTTGCTGGGCAAAGACGTGTTATGTCGGACTGCACCGACAACACCACCACGTTGTTTCTACTTGGCGCCTTAGAGATGGGGTCCATAGGCACGCTTGGCAGTCTTCTGCAACCCCACCAGCGCCAGCCCCGGAGCAGCTCCGTCTCGGCCTTACGGCCATCTGCCTCCCTCTGGGCGCGTCGGAACTAGCGCGCCCTCGTCTCGGCCCCTGTAGTAAGGTAACAGACTCCCCGAGTCTGTTATTCAGGCCATGGGAGCCAGGAGTTCCCTGACCACGCAAGGACCAAACTCCTAGCCCCAGCGGGCTCAGATGTTATGCCCGCCGCCAGCTCCATTTCGACTGCAGAGGAGGAGAGACCGATGACACCATGCCGAATGTCCCTCCTCCCGGCCTCCACACCGCATAAGCGGTGCGCCCCTCGAGTCAGCGGAGGATAGGGAGAGCGGCCTACGATCTACCAACACTCCTCTTCCCCGACTCCACCTTGGTTGCGAGGGATGGAAGGGCGGCACACCTACCTTCTGCAACCCGTCCTCGCACCCTCCAAGGCCATCTAAAGCGGGCTTGTTCAGCCCGCTTGGGCAGCCTCCTCCACGGCCGGCCTTACTCCCAGGCCGGCCAGGTTCTCTTAGCTTCCCCGGCTGGCCCAAGCCGCAGGTACTGAGCCCCACCGCTACGACAAAGCGAGAACCTTTTCGGGGAGATAAGATAAACACTGACCCAACTGAGTACCGCCCCATCACGTATCTAACCATCTTTAATAATCACTAATATCCATTCTGAGCACGATAATTATCCGACACTGAAACAACAACTGGCCAATGTCATGAGTTCAGAATGGATCTCGAAGCGTGATCGTGGGACGTAGGATCCCCTACTCATCATATCATACGATCATAGGCAAAATAGTCAAACGCAACTGTCGGACCTTCTCCGCCGCCTGCACAATTCATACAACACAATCGATTATTAATAAAATTATATAAACTATAAGGATTATCCCTGAAATCACAATAGAAAACAAGAGTATAATAGGAAGTTAATCCAATCGTATGTCAATTTCATTAAAGCAAGAAATCCCTATAAATGTGTGACTCAATTCAACTGTGCCTGTCACGAGAAGTGATATCTCTTCCATTTTAACTGAATTGTCTGTGAAATTCCTTAGCCTTCACACAAGTTTTGTTTTGACACACACACAAAATTTTGGAGAACTTTTCTTGTACGTTTAATCTGTTATTTTTACCGTAATTAAAAATACACAGATATAGAGTTCTATCTGCCGTAAGCTCATAATTTAATGCTCTAATATGTTTTTGTTGGTAAACCAATTTATAAAATGTCCGTAAAACATTGTCTATTGTTTTTACACCTTTCGTTTTGCTTTATTGAGTTGTAATTTTTTTACCATAACATTATTTAAAATGGTAAAAACATATTGTTATTATTTATATAGAATAAAGTTATTTTTAAGTTTTTAATTTATAAATAGTTTTCAGTGTAGTGGTATGCGGCTAACATTTATTACGCACTACTACTTAAGCAGTTTGACAGTTGACAGCCTTTTATAGGGCTCTCCTTTAAATTTAGTTGATGCGTGTCAAATTTGTATCTGTACGAGGGTGGTCTGAAAGTTTCCGACCTAACAATGATAAAAAAAATTTATTACTTTTTTATTTATTATTCTACATAGTCTCCTTGTAACTCTACCACTTCTCCCATCTTGTAACCCTTCCAAATAGTACTTGGCGTTTTCTCTGCAAAATAACTGTTCAAAGGTGATTGCCTCCTCATTTGACGAAAATCTTTGTCCTCCGAGCGCAGTTTTAGATGAGGGAACAAAAGAAGCCGCTTGGGGCCAGATCTGGTGAGTAAGGTCTGGGAGGTAAGGTGTAAGGATGGTCAAGCAGTTGAAACCGTAACTCGAGAATATTTGCCATGGCAACCGCTGAGGTGTGAAACGGCGCGTTGTCTTGGTGAAACAGAATTTTCTTTTCTGCAGCAAACAGTTGCCATCACTTTCCCGGCCGAAAAAACAGTTTTGTTTTTGGAGCTGGTTCCCCTTTGCAGTCCACTGTTTTGACTGTAGTTTTGTTTCGGTGTATAATGGTGTATCCAAGTTTCATCTACAGTAATTAATGGCCGTCGGTGATCACTTCCTATCAGGTATCCGACTGCTCGTCTTCCTGCGTATGCCATAAAAAAAACCGTTTTGTAAATTTGTTAAAGCTGTAATTAGTTATTTAATAAGTACCAATATTTCGACATCAAGTTGGCGCAAGCATTCAATATTGGCAAAGACCGCGACAAGTGGAAAATCGGCCGAAATAAAAAACATGGCGGCCACGACCCAAGGCGATAAGGAATATGACACATCAAGAAGAACGATAGTATATAAGTAAAACTAAGTTTATCTTAAATTAATAAGTTAAATTTAGTAATTTATTATTTAGAAACAACTGCTTGATATTTGTCTTATCGACAACAATTGAATAACATAACACTCTAAATGTGGAAATCAAAACCGAATGGAGTATGAACAACAACTGCAAACCTCTATATTTTTTGAGGCGTGAACAACCCGTAAACAGAGCAATCCTAAAACAATAATACTGATGATGCAATTTAATTGGCTATAATTCGACCCACAATTTCACAAGCAAAGCACTGGTAGTTTTAAACTCGCCTAAAAGTAAAATATAGGTTTCCGAACGAAATAAATCAAAGTTACATCAAATAACTTGGGCAAAAATTTATTCCTTAAAAGTCTTAATTTACTTAACCAATAAAAAATATTAATTTATTTGTGTACAAAAGTTCCATAACTTTTTATAAACAAATTAATTAATTTAAGATACTGTAAGATCACTGGTAATGCCTGGGTGCCGAAGCTTCGTATTAAAGTTACTGTACTACTGTATCAGTAAGACATTATACTTCGGCAACACAACAATGTTGAATAGAATTATAGAAGATCGAATACAAATTTATTGTACGAAACTAAATGAAACAAATTTTTGCAATTAACTCCAAATATTATTATATAATATATTTATAATATAAACTAGTTTAAATATTTGAATGTAATCGATTCAATTCATTTGTTGTTAACAAAAAGCATAATAGAGGTGGGATAATTTTGTAAAATATAAATATAATAAAAGATCTTTTAATAACAGAAGATTTTGTTTGATTACTCAATGACATATCATTGAGTCCATAAAAATAAATTGCTAAATAACGTTTAAATTCGAGACTGGTTGAGCTGGCTTGCTCATTTCAGTTTTCAAATATTTTTAAAAATCCAGAGAAGGTTTAAATGCTGGTAGATACAAAAAATGCCTTACAGATATAGTTAAAAAAAGAATCGTATGCGTATACGTTTATTATATTTCAGTATAGAGGGAACATGTTTTTATTCCGTACAAAAGTAAATTCACGGTGTTCGTAAACAACTTGATACTTATAAAGCTGCGCAAGCAAACGTTACGAAATTAAATCTGAATTTCACTTTTACTGCGCAAACCAATTATAAAGTGGAAAATGTATTTTATTTAGTCAGTAAATTGAAAAGTGTAGCGGATTACAATGTTGTTCAGGCTATGCAATATACGACGGCATGCTACTATTTTATTAATTTTAATGATGTTTGTTACAGACAAACACCTTATGACTGACTTTTGAATTCATGTTTTAAACCTATCAATATTATATATATATATATATATATATATATGCCAGTGGCTCACTAATACATAACACGTATAGTATTACAAATTTTGTACTGTAGTTTTAAGTTGTAATGCCTTAAAGCTCTATCAAAAAAAATTTTTAAAGACAATTTGCATTGCAACATAACAATCATCGATATTTAAGCCGACTTATTAATATTTTTGTCCTATAATTTTATTAATATTTAGAATAAAAATTATATTGAACATTATTGTACGCAAAAATATCTGAATGAGATAAGTCGAGAATATTGAGTATTTTCCAAAACATTTCATTGTTGGCAAATTAAATATGGTGGAAGTTTATTACACGTATAGTTTGGGCAAATTCGGCGGAATTTCCTCAAAAATACCACCACGGAATCAATAGTACGACGAACCTGTTCATGTTTAAGTTAAATAATTTAAATTTTACAAGAACAAAATCTTTTTTTTACACGTATTTTTATTTTCTGTATTTTTGTCTATGTTTATTTCCGTTTAAAATTAAGAAAAGTTTTCAAAATTGTAATTTTAAACTTATAATGAAAAGTGCTTTCATTATAGGGAAAGAAATTTATTATATCAAATGATTTCATTTAGAACAGTTAAATTCTAATATGCACAAGAAAAATTGACATCAAAAGTAAAAGAAAAAAGAAAATAAAAAACTTTTGAAAATAAAAATTTTATTTTTATTTTGTGAAATCTGGTTCCTATTGGGAATCATAAGTAAATAAACTTTTAACTAACAACACTGAAAAATCTTTTAATGCAAAATTTAATACTAAAAACCTAATTTATGACGTTGGTATAGAGCAGCTAGAAATATTATTTTATAAAAAACTTAAAATTTGTATGTTTCCTACCCAGGTAAGGACGATGGACCATTTTATTGGGTAACAATGGCTTAGACATATAAACGGAATCAACTTTTAAAAATACTGTTATTATTTACCGAATTTAATCATATTTCAGATTTAAATTTGGTTGGTGTTAAAAAACCTTTGTTAGGGTAATATGTTAATTTTGGATAGAAGGTAGGTATTAAAAGGATTAAAAGAAAACAGAAAATCCTGCCTCCTAATAAAGGTAAGATTCATATATGTGTTAGCCACTCGGGAACCCCCTAATTCACCCTTCTCCTTTGGGGGATATTTGGACCATATTCCACCCGCGGTCGTGCGGGTTGGGATTTTTGGGATTTGTTGACCAATTGAAAACAACGTTAACAAATAAAGTTGTATTCCCGGGATTCAAACCCACGACCTCTGGTTTTAAAAGCAAGACCACTTGGACGGGAAGGATGAAGATTTGTTTTTGAATATTTATAAAAAAAAATGTTCTATTCGGGCGTATTTTTTTTCAATACATGGTTACCTAGCTCCTAAAGGGGTTCCATTTAATAATTATTTTTAATGATAGTCGTTGTCAATGGTCCCATTTTTTAAAATAATTTTGTGATAAGTAAAATTATTCATGAAAACCATCGTAATTTTTTAAAATTTTACGCATTGCCGCCATCAGTGGCGTTGGGGTCGTTAAATATAAAATCTAAAACTGTACTTTTGTTATTGTAAAACCCCCAATTTCTTTCACCGGTTCTTCTGAGGCTCAGGTTCCCTTCCGAACCGTTGGTGCGTTTTTTGATAATCAATGGGCAAATGATTATAAAATCTATTTAAAAAAAAATTCTTAAAAGATCATACAAACGCACCAGCCATTGGTCCCTGGGTAACAGGCCGGTCGCACCGAAAATAAAACGCAAGAAAAAGATTTGATTGTTTATGTTCTTAATTTTTATAAATTAAATATGATTTTTAAAGTGGTCCCTGTTTACAGGAGACCGTCGGCGGGTATCACCCGGTCCTTTTTTCTGGGCCCCCAAACCGGAACACAGTGGTGTAAAACACGTGTGTTGTTTCCCCCCATTTTCTGGGAAACGAGACTTAACTCCATTGTCTCCGGTAGGCCCCGTTGGCGTACCCTTGTTAATTCTTGGGTGTCTGATCACTTCCCTATGGCTGTCATCTGCCTGCGTGATTAAAGAAATACATTTTATTTGTCTAAATAAACAAGAAAACACAAAAAGGGCAAGATAAGACTTTAATTTAAAAACATTACATAATGAGGTTCCATTGTGTGGTCAGATAACAACTTAATAAATTAATAAATTACTATTCTTGTCTCCGGGTTTCTGGTGAGTTAAAAGAAAAAAACCTTATTTAAAAAAATACGAACGACTTTTCGTTTTAGCCAAAACAGACTGCGGACCGCGACCCCCTTAGTAATTGGGGTCTTAGAAAATTATAGATAAAAACATTTTGATATCTGCACTTTTATTATATTTTAAAATTATAATTGATGATTGTTTTTAACAAATGAAAACAATAACAAATAAAGTTCCTTTATTCAAATAATCTTTCTGAGACAAAAAAATTCTTAATTCAACTTCTGAAATTTCTATACATCATAATACATCATCACCTGTGATAGTCAACATAGACATACCTCCCCGTATCGGTTTTTGGACCGTATCCCACTGAATTTTTTTATAATATTAATAAACTTTCTGTTTACGTTCATTATGTTAATCCTTTCATGACCAAAAAAATATACGAATGAGGGGGGCACAAAACATTTAATCGATGTTTATAATTGTAAATTATAACAAAATAGATTAATAAAAGGTAGACCTTTCTTTTAATAAAAATTAGCATATAACGGTTTGGTAATTAGTTGGGATTAAAGTTTTTAAAAACTTATTTTTATTATCTATTCTGTTGTATATATTAATAATTATTTTTTATAAAATTTTATTTCCTTATAACAGTGTTTATAAATTTGTATTTAAAATTTAACTTGTAAATAGCTTAATAAAAGTTTTCTTGAGTTTCCTAAATCGAATCTTACGGAACCATCTGAAAGTTTAAGTAACAAAAGGAAAAGCTGATTGGCCTTTGTTAGCAGAAAAACGCTTTAAGTTCATTGTGGTAAAATAAATAAATTATGGTGAAATTTTCCCATTGAAAATAGAAAAAAAGCATCAGATAGTTATTTATCTATAAAATAATTAATTTAATTTGGTTCGTAGACAATAAAAAAAAATACTAATTAATTGAAATTTTAACAAACAAAATACTTTTTATATTTTATTATCAAGTCTGTTGCTTATTAATAAGGTAAGAGTTCAATACTAAATAGGACTTTATAATATATATTATATATATATTCTACAAAAGTAGGTATTTAAAAAGGGGTCAAGGGGGTTTGCGTCGTTAGGGTGACCGTAAAACTCTCCGAGGGTTAATTAACAGGATACTGATTAATGAAACTCATATTTCTCCTCATTCCACTTTATTACTTGGAAATAAAGAAAAATTATCAATCATGATTTTAATCCTTTAAATATTTTTAGTTATATATATTAATTTACGACAACTTTAGTTTGATTTTATGTCTTTTAATATTTTCTTTTAAATATAAAATTGTATTATTTTTTTTGATAAATATTCAGTAATAAATTACAATTAAAAAAGAAATTGACGTTGTGTTGATAATAAGATATTTGATTAAAACATCAAAATCTAAATGGTTGATTTTAAATAAACAAAAACAAAGTACAAATAACAGGGATTGGAGCTGATTTTAATTTCCTGTAGTTTGTTTTGGCTTTAAGTACGTTTATCGATGAGTTCCTGGCTATCCCCGAATAGCATCATTTGTAACAAAAAAAATATGGGGCATCCATTATGCAGTACGGTTTTATGCTTTGTTATTTTTTTTCACAATCTGGTGCCGTGAATTCTCCCGTGGAATCGTATTGTATTTTTTGTTTAGTAATACAAGAAGCTATTTTTGTAATTGAAATAATTAGTTTTATTGTTTTCTGCAATAATAACAAATTCTTCATCCTCATTTCAACCGTTTTCTGGTAATAATTTTTTAAATTTACGTAGAATAATTTCATCAAAATCATAAATCATTCGGTTTATCAAATGTTTGGCAAAACAGAGGATTACTTTTTCATTTCTATTATTCAGTATATCGTATAATGCTTGGTTTTATTTAATAAAATATATTTTAAAAAAACAAACAGCACCTTAAATTTTAATTTAATCTTATTTTTTGTGTTTTGGATTCTTTAACTTATTACCTGTGGTCCCAATACTTTAGTCTCGTTTTGACGGCCATTCAGGATATTTGTTAAATTTAAAATATCTTTAATCAGTTAACTAACAATATATGTATTTATTATAAGGCCTTTGTAATAGAAATTATATTAATATTTGTTACATGACCATATATTTTTATTCTTTTACAACTTGAACATTTACTTTAAAATATGTTTTTCTCTTTATAGGCAATTAAGTCTTTCCAAAAAATTTATCTTTCCTGGGCAACTATTATTTTAATTAATCCCGAAATTGAATTTCAACTCATTTTCCCATTTGTGTTTTTATCATAGAAATTTAAACTAATTCAATGTTAAAAATTTACACTATACTTAGGTAAAGACGTTTTAACTTAGAAAGATTTTTTCTTGTCAATTTTATGTTAGCCCTTTTTCTTTTTAAATTAAAGGAACTTAATTTTTTCGTAAAACTTGTGATTTAATAGCAAAAATGGTTTAGTCTAAATATAATATAATAAATCCAGTAATTATTAAATAGTTTTTGAAGCGACAAGTAAATTGACACAATATGTTTTGTTATTTTGGTGACGTGTCATTGTCGATTAATTTAAAACAACAACGCCTTACCATTAGTATTAAAACAATAAAAATAATATCGAATGGTACAGAAAATTAAAAATATTCTGAGTAAATGCCGTAAATTTCCATTGAAAATATCATATTTTCGAATATAGTGCGGCAATCTTTAGATATCACCTATCTAGAGATTTCATGTCTTAAATAGCTGTAATGACTATAACAATCCATAAATCATTGTCTCATACACCTATTAAAATAGTATTCATTACTTATGTGCTATTAAACACTGCGGGTTTGTCATCACACTGTGTTGAAAACGGGCCATATCGACGTTTATTGAAGCCTGTTTCCATCATGCGCTTCCAGTTTTCAATAAATACGGGATTCGTCATGTGTAATCAATCATATCTTACAAGATACTATTGCAGTATTAAAATATGTGTTGTAGTAAAACGTGCTCGAATATATTATTAAATAAATGTTCTCATGTCTCATATTCGCCGAACTATGACTTATCGGAGCTGATTTTTTTACCGGAGGACTGACCGGGAAAGTACCACCATGATGCCTACTTTTCTCCCAAAGCGGTACCTAATATAGAAAATGTTACGTAAACAAAATAAATAAATAATATTAAAACATGGCATAAATCATAGAAAAATAAAAAAAGTTAAATAAACGGAAACACAGGAAGAACACGGCATAAATGTGTACGGGAATTATATCTCACATCTGCGATTTACGGATGATATCGTTATTATAGCTGAGACTGCAAAGGACCTGCAGAAAGTGGTGCAAAGCTTGACTGGGTCTCCTAAACACATCGGTCTCCGAATGAACTTGGATAAAATGTTCAACGAGCACGTTGATCCGGGACAAATCACAATCGATGGCACCTACTTCAAAGTAGTTTCGAAGTAAGTTTACCTTTTTTTTACCGTGGGGAAATGCCTACGCGAACCCGTCTTCGCGGGGGGAAAAACGGGTTATGTCGGACCAACTAAAACAACACATTGTTCCTTCTTGGTGCCTTAAAGATGAGGTCAAAAGCACTCGTTAGCAGTCTTCTGCGACCCCTCCAGTGCTAGCCACCGGAGCAGCCACATCTCGGTTTTACGGCCATCTGTCTGTTACGACACGATGCCAAATATCCTCTTCTCCCACGGCCCCTCCACACCGCATCAGTAGTGCGGCCCCACCGAGTCAAGGAGGATAGAAAGAACGGCTAACGGAATACCGACACTCCTCTTCTCCCGCGACTCCCCCTTGGTTGCGAAGGACAGGAAGGGCAGAACACCCACTTCCTGCAACCCGTCCCTCGCACCCGCCTCCGTGAATCCAAAGTGGGCTTATTCAGCCCGCTTTAGCAGCATCCTCCACGGCCGCCTAGCATCACAGGCCGGCCAGGTTCCTCTTCGCTTCCCGAAAAATGCGAACCTGTTCGGGGAAGGCGTACGATTACCTAGGGCAAACGCTGGAACTAGATAGAAACAATTTTGAGGAGAGCCCAGAAGAATTTGGCTGGGTTCCGCAGCTTTTCATAAGCTCCGTCAAGTTTTCTTGTCACCCATCCTACAGTGCCTCAAATTGAAAGTCTTTAATCAGTGTGTCCTACGGTGCCGTGACTTGGACATATACGGTTTAACTGGCCAACAAATTTAGGCTGTGCTCGAAATATCCCTGAAGAAACACATAAGAAATTATTTGATCCGTTTGAGAACCTGAGTAAGCGATATAACCCACCGGAATAGTAAGCTGAAGAGGCAGAAGGCCGGTCACACGAGCCGCACAACTGGCGACCGCTGGAGTCGGAAAATTCTGAAGTGGAGACTGAGGCTCGCCAAACGTAGTGTGAGGCGCCCTGTGGCAAGATGGAGTGACGACATTAGCAAAGTGGCCGGTGTATGCATTTGGGAGGCTTATGTCCAGCGATGGACCGACACAAGCTAATGATGACGATGGTGAAAGTGAAAACAAACACCTTTGACACATCTACCTAAACTTCAGAGTATGTCCCTAATAAAGTATACACAAATTGGTTAAGTAGCAGGTCGTCCTTACATGGTCTGTATTACATCATGTTTAATTATTGACAATTAAATTTCCAATTCACTTATTCATCATCATCATCATCATTAGCCTTTGGTAGTCCACTGCTGGACATAGGCCTCCCCTAATACACCCCTATCCATTAGGGGGTTTTGGACCGTATCCCACACGCTGGTCCAATGCGGGTTGGTGGGTGGACGACTTTTTACATGCCCATCCGACGCATGGATCATCTTACTTTTCAGACAATTGGGTGATCGAGCCTCAAATTGCCCTAACCAACTAGGCAACAACAATGAAAATTTGTAGCGTCCCCTGCAGGATTCAAACCCACGACCTCCGATTTCTAAAGCACACACCCATGCCACTAGGTTGAGCAGTTTTTAAAAAAAAAAATAAAAAAAATATTATCCCAATATATATGTTAAGGATATTTTTTTTTATATCTAGATATTAGTGTTTGATTTAATTACTAGATTAAAATATTCTTACATATTAAAAGGCTTTATTTGTTTTGAATATGCATTTTTAAAATTTTTAATTTTAAATTTTTGACAGTATTACTAATTTTGTCGCGTTTTATTACTTTACAAACGTTGGGTATAATTTTAATTTGTATAACGCAATAAAATCCAGAAAAGTTTATTATTTATCACATACAAGTTATTACAATTATACATAACTATATTTTCCTGTAGCACATAAATTTAAATATTTCTTATTATTAAATATCACAATTTTATTGTTGGTACTTTAATGATAATTTCGCTTACGTAATATATATCGTACATGACCTGATATGTGTCAGCCATTTTATTAAATAAAATATGTTCAAGCATTCTTACTGCACTGCGTCGAGTAGGTGACGCGTAACGTCGCATGTTATCGCTTCACCTGCGAGCTTAATTAATGGTTAAGCTGCACGTTTTTCAGAACTTCGGAATTTTTTTTAATGTAATGTGTGTATATTATAGCATGTATCATCGCAAATTCCTTGGCGGGATGTAACATCCATTAATTGAATGTATTTATTCCAGAGTGGAACGCTGTAAAGGAGTTTCGCCTTTCAAAGCCGCAATTAGTTGGGTCGTGACACCCCAAATAGCTGCTACAGGGTCCTGCCCGGCCGCTATTGCAGCGAGTTTGTTGGTTAGTAGTTCTACCCCCAAAGCGGATTTCGGGGGCGTTAAATTACGTAGCGGACGAAGTCATGAACAGCAGTTAGTATTGCATTTATTTATTTTGTTATTGAAAACGTCTAGACAGAGTTGATGTTGCTTCAACAAAAATAAATTATTATTATTATTTTCATTTAAGGCACTAGTACTTATAATTAAAGATATTTAATATTGTGTTGAGAAGTTTTAATAAATTCGCAACAAATAATTAACATAGCAAATTTCTATAACAGAATCATTTAAATGGATTTAAATGGTCGTTGTGGCTGAATAAGCAATTGGTGGAGTTACAAACAATTTAAAAAAAATTATCAATCGTAAGGAATTTATTATAAAGAAGGTTTTCTATTTTCATTTAATTCTTTAAATAGATACGGAATAAACCTTTTATATCCTCAGCGGGAATAGAAACAATTGTGTGAAAATCACTGGTTAACGACATTTTGAAATATTGCATTTATATTGCTATTTAAAAACTTTCTACATAAGTGACATTTTTCTCCAAGAGAGTTAAGCAGTAAGCTGCTCTTAATTTGAATAACATCCTTAACTTATAAAAGCTCTAAGAACATCGATTTGGAAACTTTTAACTGTAATTTTCATTTGAATCTTTTGCATAGTATAACGGTTAACAAATAATTTAGCAAGTCCATTTTTTTAATCTTTTTATGCAAAAATAATACTATCATTAGACTTTATATTTACAATTTTTGGCTGCAATGGCTTAAAATTATATGCATGTATTAGATCTTATACCATTATGCCCAATGCAAGAAAAAGCCCAAGAGTAAAGTCAAGATATGAAATTAAATCTTAATTAAGGGGTACTTTAGGCTATAATAAATATAAAAATTACATAAAATACAATAAAAATCATCATCATCAACATCATCAGCCTGTGTTAGTCCACTGCCGGACATAGGCCTCCCCTAATACACCCCTATCCATTAGGGGGTTTGGACCATATCCCACCACGCTGGTCCAATGCGGGTTGGTGGGCGGACCGACTTTTTACATGCCCATCCGACGCATGGATCATTTTACTTTTCAGACAATTGGGTGATGAATTGTGTGAATTAGATTCTGACCAAAGGCCGGTTTTATGTAAATTGGTCCAAGACGCCGGTTCGGTCCCTATGACTAAAACCGTAGTGGATTGGCATCGCTTTGAGGTTAAACTCAAGGCCATGAACCTCCAGAATTGTGTAAACATCCCAGATGTAGATTGTAACCTAGTAGTACTCCAGGGCAATAATACATTACCATATAAAACTATCACTCCCACTTCTATTCACAAACTTTCTCTAAGTGAATAATTCCAACTCATAAGTCCGCAGATGCAGGAACGGGTAATTTTAGACTGGCGTTGATTTTATTACTTACTCGATGACGTCGTTGTTTACTACAAGGAATAAATTATCTTACTACTATTTTCATTTTAAAAGTTAGTGCTAGATTTTTTATTAGTATAATATACATTTAACATTGTATTTATACAAAGTACGAACATTAATATAAATTTATTTATCGGTTGGAAAATAGTTATTAACATATAAATTATATAGTAGATGTTGAGGTTTGTTTTACACATAATTTGTTTCAAGCAGGACTACGCACATGCAAAGCTTCTGGATGTTAAAAAACTTACCATTTCTGCAATAAAGCAAACCTAACACGTTAATTCGACCTAACTAACTAACCTAAAATAATAACACAGTAAAAATAGAGTTTAAATAACTTTAATATTCTTTGAAATACCGATTGTTACCAGTCAAAGTATGTATCACACACATCAATCGATATGCAAGTAGAATCCGACTGGAGTGTCGTACATCACAATTTTAGTCGTAGAGCGTAATTAAATGTTAGCAGTACATAACACTCATTCTAGGATGAATAACCACTGTCTGCCCCATAGCGACGGCTACTGAAAAATGTTAAAACCTAGTTTTTTTTTTTAATTATTTGATATCGAAATTATTTTAATTACTATTTATAAAAATATCAATTAATTAACATTATTATCATATTGACAAATTCACATTTAAATTTTTAGTTAAGTATCGTTAGTAAAGGTATTAAATAATATTTTTAATTTACTAATGATAGTTTTATATTCATAATGTTGTAATTAGAAATATATACCTACAATTCGAGAATTAAAGAGGATCATAAAATTTTTGAACAAATATTTTCATATCTTACCACGTGTATAGTTAAAATTAATGAAACATTAATAAGCGCATTTTACTGGAACCTAACTTTGTTGGAACCACCTTTATTGGAACTAACCGACTTGATCACAATTTTCAAATCATTCTTGTGTTCAATTGTATTCTCACGTATGATTTACTTTATTCATGTAACTTAACATATTTTAACATAATTTTAGGGGCTATTTAAAGCAAATTCAACTTTAAAATCCGTCCTTAATTACTTTTAGCTCTTTCAGCCACTCATGCATTTAGTAGCCAGATTGTAATATAGATTTAATTTGATTATCAGGCATCTGCATCAAACTAGACGAGTCTTATTAAACTTTTTGGAATTTAAAACTGTATAGAATTATAAATTACACTTCTTTTATGTAATTGTTTTAATTTATTTTAAATTAGGGCAGTGAGCCATTTTTAGTTGAAGAGAAGAAGAAGTCGGTATTTACATCATCTAACTTTTCTATCCTAAAATCATCTACAACATCAGTGGTGTGGTAATAGTTCAAACTTGCAAAGCAGTAAACTAGCGAATATCGAATGAACATCGGAATTTAAAGTATTTTTTTAGGTTTATGTGTTACATATTACTATTTATTACTTGTTTATTTTTCACTAAACATGCCTTATTATTAACTGCCTCCGTAGTCTAGTAGTATGGGCCTGTGCTTTCAAAACCGGAGGTCGTGGGTTCGAATCCTGCAGGGACTCAAGAAATTTTCATTGTTATTTCCTTGTCGGTTAGGGCAATTTGAGGCGATCACCCAATTGTCTAAAAAGTAAAATGATCTATGCGTCGGATTGGCATGTAAAAAGTCGGTCCACCCACCAACCCGCATTGGACCAGTGTGGTGGGATACGGTCCAAAACCCCCTAATGGAAAGAGTTGTATTAGGGGAGGCCTATGTCCAGCAGTGAACTATCACAGGCTGATGATGATGATGATGATGCCTTATTAATATAATTATGAGAATTATTGTCATCAACTTTAATAGCCCATTACAATATATCCATTTTAGATATCAAATGACGATTGCCTTACTGCCGTCAGTAAATGCACTTTTTTTATAATCTCAACAGTAGCTTTATCAATATTACATGAAAATATTGCTAAAGTTCCTTAAGCCATTTCTATATTAACGAATTATATATTTTTATATTATTAAATATTTTATAGAGTTGGTTAAGTTTCAGTAAAGGCTTTATTCTAAGTAAGCTTATTTAAAATTTTGTGTGATTGAGTAACGTTTATAATTCAAACATACTCAAACAGTGATACTGTTTCATAATAATATAGAGGCGAAAATAAATTAAGGTTCAGACAAGGTTATCCATTGATTTTCATTTTCATCCTTTATTGGAATACACTTTATTAGAATTCTAAAATATAAATTAGTATTTACAAAGTGAAGAACTTATAAACCATGTCGGCGTATGAACTCGTTGGTCTAAAAAGGGTAACGCAATAACGCTTTGTATATTATTGGTATGGGGAGTGAATTGAAGTAAGAATATCAATTTTTATTATTTCAACATTTGTCTGTTTAATACTTACTAGATGGCAAGTGGAACCAATTATTTGTATTACACGAACATTCACCGCAAATGAAATGGAGACTTATTGCATCATACAGAGTATGTAAGAGATAAGTAATAATCCCTCAGTGACCTCAAAGAGGCTGACATATGCAATAGCTGTACATGTTTAAATATAAATCGATATATATGATTCTTCTGTACGTGTTTTCATAGTAAACTCTTCCTGAACGGCTGGACTGACTTGAATAATTTTTTTTGTGTTTTTTCAAGTGAATCTGAGAAGTTAGAGTAGTAGTCGTTACAAATAAGCCCGGCGGATAGCGCTACAGCCATACTAGGTTATTTTTCTACACTGCAAGGAAATTTTTAAATCAACATGAACCTTAAAATCTACCTTTGTTTAATATTGTAATCGCTTAATATATCATAGATGACCACGATCGTCGGGTCTGTTCTATGTTGCTGGTATAGAATGTTCTAGTAAATCCCTTTTAAGTCCAGTCAAAACTACTAATTCCTTTCTTCTGTGCATTCCTAATTTATCTTCACATAACAGAGTTAGTGTGAATCAAATATATCAGTTTAGCCGTAACGTATAGCCCAATTATTATGTATATTTGGTTCCGCGGGCGCGTGGTCACTCAAGTTTCGTCGGCCAATTTGATTGGAACAACTAGCTCGAGTGACGGCGATATGGTAGATCCTTTTAGGACCAGAAGAGAGGATGCGGTTCGAAGGACCATTTGCGTAATTCCGCTTGGACAACGTGGTTATGAAGTCGGATTGGAAATGCGAAAATAGGAAGGATAAATACCTCGTATGATGGCGGCCCAGCTGCAGGCGTCTTTGTTAATGCAGTTGAGGTTCGCGTTAAACTTAAAACTATTAGAATTGTGTGGTGGCCATTCGCGCAGCGTGACTTTAAAATATGATGCGCGGCGTAGGAACTCTCGAAGGCAATTGTCGACAGCGGCGGCGCTGGTCGCCGACCGCGTCACGATGTATTCTCCTTTTACCCTCCTTTATTCGCGAGATAAGGAAAAGTTAAAGGAAAAATGATGGCGGGCGAAAGGAACGGTACAGTAAGAAAGGGAAGGAAGATTATTGCGTAACCTATCTGCGACTGTGTTAGGCGACATAGAAACAGTTCGCTCCGAGCAGCCGCCCGGAACGGACGTATCTTCGTGCGCTCCCGCAAGGAAATAGTACCCCAGAAAATTAGTACTGTGTCGCCGTGCGACTCTAGTAGTGTTAGTGTAGTGAGTGCTCTTAGGCAGGCTCCAGTCACGTATGTTTTTTAAACACTTTACACGCAATATTTTATTTCATTTTACTCTTGCTTGCTTTAACAGGGGGCAGCTAGGTACACACCTAGCGCTCTTAAAGCGTTCACATAGTCTTAAAAGTAGGCACACACCTCCCCACACATGTGGGGAGGACTAGATTCGTTACACACGCCGGAGAAGATCGCCCCCGAAGGCCTAGAAAAACCTAGACATCTCCCTAGAGGAGTATATGCGCACGACATGCCCCGACATATTCGCAGAAATAAACAATAAGAATAAGAACTTCAAGGCACACCTTCAAATCGCCATGCAGCCCGCGGCCCCCGCGCCCGCCACAACTGACCTAGACGTCCCGACTTTTGACCCTGCTCAGACACTATCTGCCTCTGCCGCAGATTGTGGCCTAGAAAATATCTCCGACTCGGAATTGGAGAACTTATTCGAAATCGTTATTTCCCGTAAAAAGGGCAAAAAACGCCCTGCCGCTGTAAATCGCGAAGAATACCGCGCTTCTCCCTCACCAACTCCTAAAATTAGGTCGAGGCCCGCTACCGAGCAGGTTGAAACCTCGAACATTTATATGGCCGACCGTGAGGCCAAAGCCCCACCGCCAATTGTCATCTACACAAAAGCGAGCTGGGTGCAAGTAAATAAGTTCATGAACAAAGGTAAGTATTATGACGTCAGGCCCAAAGATACACGACTAGGGATCCGCGTAAACGTCAGCACGGTAGATGACTTGCGTGAACTCACACACTTTCTGCGGAATAGCCGCATTCAATTTGCCAATGTCTATGGGCGTCGGTAACCACTTTCCATCAGGTGGCCCCGACTGCTCGTCTGCCTGCGCATGCAATAAAAAAAATCTTAAACCAGCAATACGCGATCCCAAGATAAGCGGATACAATATTATTAGACACGATAGACTGTTAGCTCCCATGGGCGGTACTCTAATCTATTATAAAAGATGCACATAACATCAAGAGAAGTGCCCTTACTTACAAATTTAGAAGCATCGGCGTGCATGATCGCACTAACCGGCCATAAGCCGCTTGTACTTGCTTCAGTGTATCTGTCGCCGCTAAAAACTATGTTACAATCAGACTTTGAGCTTGCTTCTCGGCCTAGGTCCATCAATATTACTCGCTGACGATTTTAATTGCAAAAACCGCGACTGGAACGACAGCAGAAACAACTTAAATGGCACAATATTATAGGGTCTCAGCATTAAGCTAATAGCCCCTGAGACCCCAACTAGATATCCATCAGATAGTAGAGGGTCGCCTAGCACACTAGATCTATTTATTCTAAAGGGTGTCTCACTCGATGTCGTATCGATAGAGACACTGCACGAATTAGATTTTGACCAAAGGCCGGTTTTATTGTAAATTGGTCTAAGACGCCGGTTCGGTCCCTATGACTAAAACCGTAGTGAATTGGCATCGCTTTGAGGTTAAACTCAAGGCAATGAACCTCCAGAATTGTGTAAACATCCCAGATGTAGTTTGTAACCTATATCAGGCAAATAATGCCATTAACAACATAAAGTCGCACATCTCATCAGCCATTGAAGATTCCGAAAGAACGGTAAAAGTTACGGCCGACCGGAACTTTGGCCTCACACACACACACATCATAAGCCTTTGTTAGTCCACTGCTGGACATAGGCCTCCCCTAATACACCCCTATCCATTAGGGGGTTTGGACCGTAACCCACCACGCTGGTCCAGTGCGGGTTGGTGGGTGGACCGACTTTTTTACATGCCCATCCGACGCATGGATCATCTTACTTTTCAGACAATTGGGTGATCGGCCCAAATTGCCCTAACCAACTAGGAAACAACAGTGAAAATTTGTTGCGTCCCCGCAGGATTCGAACCCACGACCTCCGGTTTCTAAAGCACACGCCCATACCACTACGCTACGGAGGCAGAACTTTGGCCTGCCTTTCGACATTCGATGTCTGATAAGAGACAAAAATGCCGCGGAACGAGCGTACGATCGATATCGGTCCGAAACGAACTGCGCATCATTTAGGTGTTTAGAACTTCAGGTTAGAGACCGCATAAAGACTCACCACGAAACTTCGGTTACTTTCGTACTTAACCAGACGGTCCCTGCTAGCGGGCGTGCCACAAGGCTCCGTTCTTTCTCCTCTGTTATTCACGCTATACACTAGCGATATTCCCAAAAGCTCTAATGTTAACCTTGCGCTTTTCGCAGACGAGACCGCCCTCTATTACTCCTCTTCCTCACCATCCCTTATCACCAGTAAACTCCAATGTGCAATCAATAGCCTAGGCGATTGGTTTCGCAAATGGAGGATTGATGTGAATCCCGAAAAAAGTGTAGCAATATACTTTAATCGGTCTTCTGTCAGAGCTGACCTCACTCGTCCTACCACACGTCCGTTCCAAAAAACCGCACACTATGCTCCATGTAGGCAAATACTCGGGCAATTGAACCTCTACGGCAAACCGATACGAATACTTTCGACAGTAACATGAGTTTCAAAAGCCTCGTCAAAGAGAACAGCCGAAGTTAGAAGAACAGCCGCTTATGTCTCGCATCGTCTCTTCTATCTTACCAACACAAATAGCAAAATGCCTCTTGATTACAAACTTTTATTATATAAAGCTTACATACGGCCAATAATGGCATATGGTTGCCAATCTTTTGCCCATATATCCTCCCACCACTTAAATCAACTACAGGCGGTGCAAAATAAATTCTTACAACGTGCCACTGGAGCAGAGTCTTATCAAAGAAATGTCAACTTGCACAGCAATTGCAAGCGACATTACGCGCTCATTTTAAAAATATTATCAATAATTTCTATGAAAGAATAGAAACGCAAAATAACCCTCTGATGGTAAGCGCTGCAAATTATCACGCAGACCTAGAAGCCTCTAGTAGGAAACGTCGTCCCCGTAATATACTCTTAGACCCAGATGAAGAAGGGGGCTTAAGAATTCTGGACCCTCCAAGGGTCCCACCACACGATACTACACACACAAGTAGAGATAACACGTACACCCACACACACACACTTTTAGGTCTACCTCGCTCAAGAGCACGGCAAGACCAACACACCGCGTACACGAGATACACCCGCGTTCCAGGGTGGTTCTCACCGCCCCCAGCAATCGATTAGACAGTCGACCGAACATCGGTGCCTCGGTCCGTATACCGAATGTCCTTAAGCCTTAAGCGACTTCTTCAAAATCAACCCACGCGTCCTAAATGCGTGTGGCCATTTCTTTAAAGTTTTGGTTACCAAGTTCGAGGGATCTCGCAATCCTCCGAACTCAGTAATAGATGAAGCTTCACACAGACTCTACAAGACAGACAGGTCTAGAAGCATATCTTCGAATACATAAGATATAAGACAAAGAAATGCGCGCGAATAATAATTTTTATTTAAAAACATGATATATACATAAAATGTGTAAACAAGGGATTTAACCTTGTTTACACATTTTAACAATCCAAATTGAAGAATTTTTTTATTATTGCTTAGAATATATTTTTTTTAAGTACAGATTCACTACTCATGAATCTCCAGTGACATAATTAAATGTATAAAAAACACACAAGTAATAGATATTAGAATAACACACATGGTATTAATAAAGTATTACAATTAAACAAAACTAATTTGCATATTTAAGGAGCAACTGTTGGGTAAACCGGCCGCTCCATCTTGGTCCGGCGAACCCCACATATCCCTGCTGCTCCCTCATACTGGCAGCGAGAATCCGTAACCTGGATTTTCCAACGAAAAAAAGGTGCGATACCTCTAAAACTATAAGGCGATTGACTTGAAATTTAGAATGAATATTTCTTTATAATTATTAATGTTTTAAGGTTTAGTTAATATTTGATTGATGTCAGCAAGACATTTTTGCTCTTTTCTTCAGAATTTTTAAATAAATTGACATGGGCCCACCATATAATTAAAAAAATATCTCTCAGTTTTGAATTCAATATTCATAACTATTTCCTTAACATTATTACAAAAGCTATACAATTTAATTTTGCAAGTTTCAGTCTAATGCATATTCAAATAAGGCTTCTACCATAAAGCGCTTAAATTCAGAATATTCATTCGCTGTTGTTTTCCAACGAGTTGAGTGAACTCACGTGATAAGGGTTGCTTAATAATACGAAAATTTTGAAATGCAATATGCAAAATGCAAGCAGTGTAATTAAATTATAATATTTTACTTTGAATAAACTTTTCGTCGTTTTAGAACTGCTCGTCTGTGTCTGTGTAATCAATAGATTGCGTAGGCAGGCGAGCAGTCGAGCTACCTTATGGAAAGTTGATCCATGGACATTGGCAATACTAGGCGTATCACTGTGCTGTGTACCGCCACTGTACCGCCGCTGTGTACCGCCTGCCGCCTACCTAGATATAGGATGTTAAGTCTCAGTAAATACACCAGCTACGATGGCCTTTCAAACAAAAACACGATAGTGTAGTTAAATTACTGCTTTGCGACGGAAATAAGTTAGGCGAGAGACCACCACAGACGACCGCCTGTTAAAAAATTTTCTTTTTTCTCCCATTTTCCAATATTATACGATGAGCCTAGAGTTGAACCATAATACATTTAAGAAGTTGGCCATATGACATCACTTGTAAAATGATAAGGTAAATAAAAAAATATGACCAGGTTGTATTCTTCCGTAAATATTTTTTTAATCATTAAGATTTATAAATTAATTACGTATTTAAAATTACAGTTTTAATCTACATAAAATGGCCAATACTTTAAAAGAAGAATTGCGTAAAAATTTGTTGTGTCCTTAACTAGCTTCTTAAGCGATTCGTTAAATTTCTGAGACACATTTCCTTGTTTAAATGGTCATAGAAAAATTAACATATTATTTGTATATCTATCCAATATGTACTATTCTATAAAGCGTTATTTTGATCTATATAGTTATTGCAATATCGTGCAACCATCCCAAATACAAGCGGATATGCATCGTTTATGTACTCCAATTTCTAACACTGCGTTTAAAATCTCTGATATTTATTGAAATATGATTTTTTTTCAGGAATTTTGTTGTAGAAGAGTATACATTGTCCCATGACAGATTTCATTGTTCTTCGGAGCCTAGTTTTTGGAAGAACAAAATTATGCTTATTCCTAGTATTTATATTATGTGTGTCACAATGTTTAACTAATTTATTTTTAAGTTTTTGAACAAACATTATATTTTAAAATATGTAATGTGAAAAAACAGTCATTACATTGATTTCAAAATATATTTTTCTAAGCGATTCTCTAATATTTTTACTGAAATACAAATTTTAATTAAATATTTGTTGTCATCATCATCATCGGCCTGTGCTAATCCACTGCTGGACCTAGTCCTCTGCTGGTTCACCCTTACCCATTATGGGTTTTGGACCGTATCCCACCACGCTGGTCCAATGCGGGTTGGTGGGTGGACCGACTTCTTACATGCCCATCCGATGCATGGATCATTTTACGCTTCAGACAATTGGGTGATCGGACCAAATTGCCCTAACCAACTAGGAAACAACAATAAAAATTTGTTGAGTCCTCGCACGATTCGAACCTACGTCCTCTGGTTTTTAAAGCTTATGCCCATACCACTAGTATGGGCGTGAGCTTTAGTATTACTTATTATTTAGCTAAAATGGAGATTTGCTCAAGAAAGTCAGAGTCAAAGACAAATATCTTTATTCAATGTGGAAGCGTCACACTTTCTTCGTAAATGGAAGCTCCTGAAAAAAACCGCCACAAGTAACACAGAGGAACTTTTTCGTTTTTTTTAATAAGTTTTGCAAAATTTTTAAGTAGGTTTAAAATAACCTGAAGCGTGCAGTTCGTTACAAAGGTGTGTTATCTATCAAGTATTCATTACAGAAATTATATCATGTGTGTTAAACACACAAAAATTCCTTTATAACTTTTTAAAATTAATTTACAGATATTAGCTTAACGTTTTCTTTGATTTTGTTGTAGAAGAGTATACATTGTCCCATGAAAGATTTCATTGTTCTTTGGAGCCCAGTTTTTGGAAGAACAAAATTATGCTTATTCCTAGTATTAACATTATGTGTGTCACAATGTTTTACTAATTTATTTTTATGTTTATGAATAAACATTGTATTTTAAAATATGTATTTAGCAAAAACAGTCACTGCATTGATTTCAAACTATATTTTCCTAATCGATTCGTCGGGGTCCAGATTATGGACTGCTCGAATCGCTCTCTTTTGAATTACGAAAATAGTAATTATGTCAACCGCGTTTCCCCACAGTACCAAGCTATAAGACATTCTATGAAAATAACTAAAATATACCAAACGGGCTGTCTCAACATTGGTTAGTTGTTTATTTTTGACTGCATAAGCCGCTGAGCTAAGCCTATTAATATAAAGGCCCTATAGCAGTTTAGAATCTATTGTGATGCCGAGAAATACAGTCGAATTTACGTGGTCCCACGTTTTCCTTCTACATCCACATCACACCCAGCTTGAGGAACATTGGAAGTCACGAACCACTAACATACATTCTGTTTAATTCTTGCTTAAATCAAATTATTTACACAAAACCAGTATCCTACTTTGGGACAAGAGAGGATATTATTTACATCTTCATTTTGCAAGTTGGTACGTTGTTTTATTCTAAATATTAAAAAGTGTCATCAACAAATAATACAATTTCGTTATTGTTCTCAACCTGGTAGAGGAAGTCATATAAATGACTTCCTCTACCAGGTTATGGTTGAGAATTATTTTCTCAAAAATATTACTAAGCACAGGCAGAAAAAAAAATTCCAAATTAGATGTATCATCTTGATCAGAATTTATTTTCTGTCAATACACATTTAGTCGAATTTCTAGGATTTGCAGCTCTTGCTGTTTCATCACTAACTATTTTCCTTTTTTATTTTGTCCTATGCACCTTCATCGTCATCATCGACCTGTTTCAGTCTATTGCTTGGCCTCCCCTAATGCACGCCTTATCCATTAAGAGGTTTTTACAACTGTATCCCACCACTTTGGTCTAATGCGAGTTGGTGGATGGAGCGACTTTTTAGATGCCCATCCGAACCGATGGATCATCCAACTTTTCAGACAATTGGGTGGAATGGCCCTAATTGTCCTAATCAACCAGAAAACATCGGTAACACAAATTTGTTTTCCGCGGGATTCGAAACCTCCTATCGACATCCAGTTTATAAAGCAAGAGTCAATACTGCCTATGGCAAATATGGCCTAGGACAAGAACGCGAAGGAAAATATGTACTTTCTAAATTTATTTAGGGTAACTCAATGTGAATTACCTTAAGTAATAACGAAATATTTATATTCAACAATCAGTATAATAGAATAACAATAGTTAGAAAATATCTTCCTGCATCATTCGAATCCACGACTACTGAATAAAAGGGCCATTCTTTATATATATTTATTCCCAATTTAACAATGCAAATTTTTTGGACTGTTAGTGTTTATTGAATACATAAAAAAATATTATTAAATTTGTTAATGTACTATCTGTTATATACAAAAATTTTATGCAAAGCAGATAAAATTATACAGAATCAATATATTTTTTAAAGTTGTATTGTTATTGTGTTGATCGTAAGCAATATTATGACCTACTATTAATATAATCTAATTATTAACCTTTACTTTACTAAATTATTAGGAAAGTAACGCTTTTGTAAAAGCAAATAGAATGAAGCTTAAATACAATCCTTTTTTGGTAAACAAAGAAACTAATGCTACCATACTCACATATTGAAAACATTCCTTTCCTTGCAACAATGTTAATTAATCTACTAGGATTATATTGAAGCCGTAAAATGAGTTTATTCTGGACACGCGCAGTAATGGCATGTCCTAATTTTTATTCCTTTTCCATCCATACTGGAACAGGTAATATATCACAAGTTGTTGATGCGTCCTAGTTGTTACGGGCTAGTTTATTTTTTTATGAAGATTAATAGTATAAGATTAATAGCGTCAATAGCATACGTGTGTTACACTTATGAGCATTACAACAACTTTTTGAATGAAAAAAAATTCTTAGAATAGAAATGACCACTGCAATTATCGGATTTAAGCTAAAATTCTAATGGTTTAATTTATCAAGGTATAATAATCATAACTGAAAACTCAAATTAAATATTCTATCTATCATTGGTTCATATCAAAATCATTATCATCTCTTATACCAGATCATGATAGACGTAAACAGATTTCCTGTTATGAATTGCTTGCTTGAATCAGAACTGAAATGTTACCCACATGCCAGACTGCCAACACATTTTCCAATCACACTCAAATCTCATGCCAATAAATTTAAAATAGAATATTTTTACAAAATTATTAACCAAGCCATAGAGTTATTATGTAATACAAGAAAAACTTTAACAAAAATATGACTTGCTTTAAAAACAAGCAGTTTATATACAATTTATAGAATAGAATTTTCATTGCAATACCATATATTTAATATATATGTATAGATCCTTAGACAATTTAGAATTACGTAAAATATTATGTTGCTTAAAACGTTTTGCATTTTTTTTGCATGTGATCTTATTAAATTAATAAACTTATGGAATTAAATTTAAAAATACTTAAGCAGATGAAACTTTTTTACGTTTTTAAAACTTGAGTCGTGTTTGAACTACAAGTACTGAAAAAATGTTTCAAATCAACGGATGAAGGATTCTTTCGAGAATTTTGCGTCGCAATATTCTTTATAAATTAAACATTATGGTGTCTATCAATGACTCGCATTTTTTACTAAATCACATAGATCTTACACAAAAAAAAATTATAACACTTCTAACTGTACTAATATCGAATATCACACATAAGCGTAATCATATAACTTTAGGAAAACCACGAAATCATAATTATAAAAGTTAAGTTGCAAAATATTACAAAATACTCGTATAATTACCAAATCATAGGAATTAGAAAGACAATCTGATTCCTACGTTGACGACGATGACCTTGTACCTTCTAAATATGTATCTAATTTTTTTAAATGTAAGAGTTTAATGTTTTCAAAACACTTTGGCTTTCAAGGTAATAGTAGATTAAAAATGCACAAGATATTTTTTTATATAAAAAGCGTTAAATATGTTTCCGTTCAAAAAATTTCATAATTTATCGAATTGCTTAACTTTTTTTTGTTTTTCATTACGGGATATTTGATTGTATTGGTGTTAGATATAAGGTGTATAAGGTTGTAATGTTTGTTTAAATTAATAAATGGATAAACACTTTATAGTGTATATGATACTGTTTCTGGAATTATATATTTCATCAATTATTGCCTTTGATAGATCTGTTAGTACAGTGCTAATATTCTGACCTTATTGCAACAATAAATTTCAAAAAAGATAAATTGAATTTTTACCGTTTATAAAAATATGTACGTTTCATATGTAGTCGTATGAAATATTTTTTAATATTTATTTAATAGAAGTTTATTTTAATTAGGTGTAGGTGGATTTGTTTTTTAATTTTGCTTATATGTGAAAGTACATAACTTATACGTACGTCAATACAAAGATAAAAATATTTTTTATAACACCTGATACCAATCTGAGAATGTTTACTAAATGTAAAGAAATAAATTCAAATTTCCTTATCTGTTAGTTTTTATAATATATTGGCTAGTTTTCAACTCAATAAAAAAATTCAGCGATACATCTTCTAGTTTCAAAAGCCACTTCTACGGATTCTTAACCCTAAGATATAACTATATTTATTCTAAATATAAGTGCTGTTTACAAATATAAAAAAAAAGAAATGTATTTAAGTTAAAATAATGCAGAGCAATAACAAAACAAGTTCAGATTTTAAATTGTAAATAATATATTAAAAATGATATATGTTAATAGGATCTCTTTGAAATAAAATAAAAACATTATGGTTTTAAATTGGTTACAAGAACTAAACTATGGAAGAAAACTTAAATTGTTACCTATATTTATTATAACTGAAGGTCACCTCACCTCATTCATAAATATCGCTATTTCTAATAAGAGGACATCATCTGGTGTCCATGGTCTACTACGTTGGTAAAAAATATAAATATAAACATTTTCAGTTATATATAATATTTCTGATGACTTATACTGTATTATATTTTAATAAACCATTACAATGCAATAAGTCGAAAATCGACCACATCTCAAACTCTATTATCATCGCCGAATTTTACGGTTTGAAATGAGTCAACACCAGAAAGGCGAAAAGCAAACCCAAAGTTATTTTGGTTTGTTATTTGGCTGATCAAAAGCCTCAGTTTATTGCTTATTTCATAATATAAACATGAACGAAGTTTAATTGTTATCAATAAGCCATTTTATATATGCTTATGTTCCTTTGTTCCATCAGTTATGCGTATAATTAATGATGCGTAAAAAAAGTTGCTTTCAAAAGTATTTCATTACTGCCGCCAATTTGCCGATGATGCGCTCATCATCAAAATAAGAATCTAACAATTTCAATTACTATAGCATACGAACTTGGAAGCGAAGCCTTTGTCATATGACGCAATATTATTTTCGCTGACGGTACTTATACGTTTGGCAAAAGCTCTCTTAAAAACATTTGATGTGTCAGAAAAATATTTATTTGAAAATTCTATTAGATTGGTAAAATGTAAATGTAAACTATTTTTCCAAGTCTGTTACTGTCATATTATTTTGAAAATAAGTTAGAAAGTTAGGCAGATTTTTATTATTTGCTTGTTGTATTAAAGATTGTACAATTGAAGCCTGCGGAAAAGAACAATGGTTAGAGCAATATGAGCCAATCATCCAATTGTCTGAAAAGTAAGATAATACATGCATCGGATGTGCATGAAAAAAGCAGTTTTGGTTGTCAAGACAATCTTTGGCATATTCGGCTTGGAAATCAGAGCCTTAAAATCTTGACAACTAATAGAAAATGAAAAAAAAGGAATTACTCAATTTACTCAGTCAAAAAAATCCCCGCTGTTTTTATAATACATAAAGAAAATACAAATTGAACATTGCGCTGCTAATATATTCTTATTGTGAATAATTTATAAATACGTCAGTGATTAACAGATATCCGATCAATACAGGTAGAACAAACCGGCACTCTATGTAGTCCGTCTGTAACTAGCAAGGATCATAAAAATCATAGTGGTGAAAACTAAACATAATTATGTGTCAAATTTTAGTACAAATAAATATATACCTACTAATTTCCTTTAACTCAATACAACGAAAATATTTAAGCAAAAATATCGTTAAGCATTTCTCAATTTAATACGTTATAATAATATGACGATGATCAGGTGACTCAACATATCTTTATACATATTTTTATTTCAAAAGTGTTATGCATCCTTAACATAAAAACTTTTACTTTTGATGGATAAAATAAATATTCCACTAAAACAATTGGTAGCAACAAATCGTACAGCACAATATATTCCTTTAATGTAACGCGCCGAAATTAAGCCATTGATTTTCGGCCAAAACGCACTCAAAGGAATATAGTATCAAAAGATCAAAGCACTGTCCATCTGACGTTTATAGTTTAGTCTGTTTGTCCCAACGATAATGGTTGTCACTAACCACGCAGTAAATTATTTACAACAAATTTACTTTAAATTATTTAGCTCTCGGACAAACATATAACTTTTTTCTCGGACAAATATATGGTATCAAGGTGATATCAATTTGTTCATGCAATCCGATTAAATGGAGAACGTCTTTTGGTCTACGTCAAGTTTTTAACTTAGGCTAGAGAAGGATCACCAAATTAAACCTAACGGACTTGATTACAATTTTAATGCCATATAAGTTTTCTTTCCACAAATAATTTAGAGACAAAATTAACCAAACTCGTCGAACCGTTCACGAGTTTCCTGAACCTTTCATGCGTACTTAATTTTTTTTTTGTTTAGAGCGATGAGGTGAGCAGTACTTATTACCCTTGACGGTTTTTTGTAAAAAGTGACCTGCCACCGTTAGACTACCCTAGAAAATATTTTGATAAAATTTGTGTATTTATTTGATATTCAATAAAAATACTGCAAAGTCGTTAGGCACCTTTCAGAGTGCATCGTGAGATTATTTCGTGTCAGATGCTGTATGCAAAGTGAAGAGACTCTTGGCCTGATTTCATTTGCGGGCACAGGTTAATGTGACACGTACGTGGTTAAATGTATTTTTTTAAAACTAACTACTGCCTTTTTGTAAAATAACTATTTGGTCTTGGATAACTTAAATGGATTGTATATAATGGTTTTTAATGGCGCGTAGTGCTGTTGAAAATTTTAATCTCAACGTTTTAATTTTAGTTAAACTTTCCAAAGTAAGAACGGTGCTGTTTTTAAGTTTTAAACTATATATTTAATATTTTGATTGACTGGTACAAAATGCCGTCGGCATTAAGTCCACCATTGTGCAACGTGTGCATAAAGTATAAATAATAACTGAAGTTTAATATCTTAGTCTGTTCCGTGAATTTTTTTTTAGTAATTAGATGCGATACATTTTTTAAGACTACTTATTTCTTATGTGTAGTATTCGCATAAGCAACAGAATGACAGTAAGATTGATAGACATTTATCACACGACAAGCGTGAAACCTGGAGAGATTATAAACATTCGAAAATCTTTGAAAATATGATACGTCCATTCGCAAAGTTATGATTTAAGCGAAAGTCTATAACTCGATCTATGTAGAACTCGTAATATTGTTTCTCTCTCGTATTAAACACCATTGTCTGTGCGTGTACTTTATCATCTTGATTTTAGTGATAAATTTAATGTATACATAACTTTATTCTTGCTATTTATTGCCATTTAAAAAAACCATTTATTATATATAGGCTTTTACGCATGCAAAATCAACGCTTTCAAATGGATGTTCCATTTATATGATAATTCTATGCATTATTTGTTGTTTGGTATTTTTTGCTTTAATAACTTTACGTTATTAAATGATTTCTATGGCAGCAAAAATTGCCATGTAATTCAATGACAATAGCCAAATATCAGTATTTAAAAATAAAAAAGTATTAAGAGTCCCTACAGACTGACGGTTAAAATAAAATAAGCAGTTTGCCAAAAAAAACCTACACACAAAATACTATTTAATTTTCTTTTTGAAAACTTTAAATATTTAGGTACCATAGAAAGAGAAACTGTAACAGGAAAATATTAAATCGTGCAATCGTCTTGTGTTATAATTTTTAAAGGTGTGCATTGCATAAAGTGGACGCCAAGGCTCGGCAAACGTAGTGTGGGACGGCTTGCAGCAAGATGCAGCGATAACATTGGCAAAGTGGCCGGTGCGGGCTGGATGAGAATAGCCGAAAATCGAAAGCGGTGGCTTGCATTAGGGTAGGACTATGTCCAGCAGTATACTGCCACAGGCCGTTGATGATGAAAACTAGATTCTACGTTAAATAATAAATATTGAGGATGAACAGCTAAAACGAAGCAATTAGATTCAATGCATACACATTTACGTTTTGTTTCAATGCTTTCAATGCCCCAGTTAGGAAGTTCAAACGTTACCTCGCTACGCCCTAGTTAAATCAACTTCGTTAGCATTCTTTGCTTAATTAACAACTTCATTTATTATTTTGCTTTTAACTTTAGTTTCAATTATAAATGGCATTTTTACATTTATATTATAATTTATATTAAATCTTGTGTGGAATGTGTTTGGGTTAATATAACAGTGTAATTTTGTAAATAATTATAGAAAATAAATATTATTAGTACTATACAATAGTTCCTAAATAGTCCATTTTCATTTGTTTTAACACCTTATATTAACAAATAAAGTGTCATTTTTATTAAAATTTTACCCCAAACCAATAAAATAACCTTAGAACTTAATCTAGAAAAGCTAGGTCTAGGACTTTTCCAAAATTTTATTCTGAAAATGTTTTAAATGTTCATTTATAGAACAAGAAAAAATTCTATACATCAATAAATACATAACTCATAAACAAAACTCAAGACTCGTAAAGTTTGGCAGACGTTTGTTTGGGAATAGTAAAACTTTTGAAAACGGTAGAGTTTTCCCGACGAAAACATGTTTATTGTTGAAAGGTAGCTGACATCGTAATACTTGAAGTTCGAGATTAAGTCTTTAAAATCGGTTTTGCCACAATATCTTAGTATGAATTTGTTATAACAAACAATCGAGAAATAGTATTTCGCATAAAGCATGCGTTTAGTAAATACATTATAGATTATGGAATAATATTTTACATTGCAGTTGCCGAGGAAGATCGGTATCTTAGTGTTTGTTTTAAAATTTTAGAATGTATATAAGAAAACTCGTATGTTATCTGAATTGAATTTTTGTGAGCGAACAAAATCACAATTCCTAAAACGTAGCGATTTTCTTTTGATTATATTTATATGACAATTTCACCAAGGTTAACCGACAAAAGCCCTTTATAAAATGGTCACGTAACTAATACACCACGTCTTGACACGTAAACCGTTATTTTATTACCAGTTCTTTCAATGTAAAGTCATGACGTCAAAATAAGATCTATATCTATAAGGCTTATATAAAAACTTTAAGCAACCTTTCGATTTTAGAAAAACAATTAAAAATTAAATTGCGCACAATTTTGGTACTAAGCAAGTAAAAACGATCCTTTTCATTTTTTTTTGATAATTTATAGATACCCTTCAAAATTTATAATAAAAATCTTTTAAAATTAATTATGTTCTAAATAAAACATATCTTAGTTAATGAGTACATGTTTATCATCAGCCAGATATATAACATATTTCATTTCATTGCTTTAAATCTTAAGGTACGATCTCCATTACGTAAATTAATTTAAAATAGCGCGATAAAAGTACTCACTAAACAAATAAAATTATTTAATACGATTTTACCGATTTAATGGACCATCACTATTTGCTCTTCGCTATCACTATCACTCTTTGCCTGCCTCCTTAACCTAGTGGCAAGGGCGTGTGTTTTCTCAGTCTCACTTAACAAATTGTCATTGTTGTTTCCTAGTTGGTTAGGGCGTAGGTAATTTGAGCCGATCACCCAAATGTCTGAAAAGTAAGATGGTCCATGCGTCAGATGGGCATGTAAAAAGTCGGCCCCCACCAATTCGCATTGAACCAGCGGGGTGGGATACGGTCCAAAAACACTCCAATGAAGAAGGCGTGGAGTATCGGATGACTATAACTAACAGTGGACTAACAGTGGACTAACTGTGGCTGTTGATAATGATGATGAGCTGTACTACTGTGTACTTAATTTGTATTTTTATTGGGCGGTTTGATTTTGCTGGTATAATTCCTTGTTTATAGAAGTTTGTCATCAATATCATGTACATCTAAATATCATTATTTTGACCTACTTCCTAAAATGATTTTTTTTATATGTGTTCCCCGATTTTGTTCATTCTTTTTTTAATGATATAAGCTACCCATTGGTCACATTTTTCTAAACAATTTTGTGATAAGTAGTTTAAAACTTACTTGAGCAGTCAAACGTTTTGACGTATAAAATTATTGTTAAAAACTGCAGAATAATTGGATCGTGTTGTGCCAAACCATACCAATCCACATCAACCTCTTTCCGAGATATTTAAGTTTTAAGTTTGATATTCGTTATTAATTGTTTTATATAAAAAAAGTAACTGAAAAGAGAAAATAATTGGAAAGATATGGAAGTCCTGATTCAGATTATGACAAACAAAATCAATACTAAATAATAAATTAATATAAAAGAAACAAGGAAAAGTCATAATGTGGGTTGGCTCCAGACATCCTTAGTTTTTTGATAACCTTTCTACATGGCAGATTGAAATCAAACTTACCGACATGATTTTACGTTAGATTATATATATATATATATAACTCAATTTTGGCCAAGTTGTGGTATGATTTGGCACAACACGATCCAATTGTTATATATTTAAAACTGAAATTATTTGGTCACTACTTATCTGTGGCTTATATTTTCATATTATATTTATATAAGTGAAAATTGTTAATAAATAATATGAATATATTCGTATTTATTTAAAACCAAGCACACATTTCATCATGTAATTCTAAAACAATTTACTAAACAAAACACCTCTTAATTGCATGTTCTGCCAACGACACTGCCAAGAGTACTTTTCAGCGTCATTTTACGGATTGTTTGATGTAAATTTCAGTCATATTCCTGGTTATACGGCTTAAATTTTAAACCATTTTATTTGTAATGAGGCAAATATAATAAATCTCTAACATCTCAACCTTTTTTTCAGTGAAATATCTTTTATTTTCTTTTAACAAAATATTATTTGAAAACAATAAGTAAATTATTTTAATAGATTGTATATTAAGTCTGTTTTGAATATAATTATCTCAAAACGCACATTCAGCAGATAATTTTCCGTATGGTACAAGTGGTTTAAATACAGAAAAATATTAAAAGTATCAAAAATGGCGCAAAAAACCCTGTACTTTATATTATAATGCCAATCTGATCTGCAAACTGAGTCTACTCGCGGTACTTTTTTTAATTATTTTGCAATATTGGCAATATTTCAGAATTACAAAAAAATGGAACATTAGTTTAACGTTTAACACTTAAAAGCGAAACAAAAAATATTAAACTTCCGAGTCCATCTGTCGTCAATTTTCAAGCTGTATTTTTATGGCGATACAGCAGAGCAGACTAGCAGTCGGGCCACCTGAAGGAAGTGGTCACCGACGCCCATAGACATTGGCAATACCAGTGGTATCGCCAACCGCTGCCCTACCGTGAGACATGAGGTGTTAAGTCTCGTTTGCCCAGTAACTACGCTGCATACGGTGCCCTTCAAACCGGAAAACAGTAGTGTTTTCAAACTACTGCTTCGCGGCAGAAATAGGCACCACAGTGGTACCCACCCAGACGGTATCCTGTAAATTGCTAATTACAGTAATAAAGAAAATACTGACGTTTTGCATTGTTATGGACTTAGTGATGGGAAATCTGTACAAGCACGAAGAGAATATCGCTAATTAATAATTAGTACATTAAAATTAATGTAAATTGTAGTAGTAGTAGAAAAAAATTCTTACATATTTAGAAAAAAAAATTTCCTAAAAAAAAGGGATTTTTTTGAAAATATAAAATTATAACTCCATAACCATTAAATTTGGATGGGGTAATTTTTACATAGATAAATAGGCTACAGGCTATACTTTAGCCCGTTGCAATCTTTTACACCTATTATCTTCTACTCTGCATAGAATCCATGCATAATTTGTAGAGAATCTCTAATAAATTTACTAGTCCAATGTGATTCCGTAAAAACACATTTTTTGAGCGTACATTTTAGACTTTACACTAATAGTATATTCAATAAGACTTAGTTTTTCTATGATTTAGATTCTTAGACATAAAAAATAGTTTTTAATACACATGCTATATTTAGTATAAATATTTCATAACGCTCAATTATTAACAACGACAGTTCAATTTTTTTTCTTTTTAGTGCATTTTAATTTGTTTTGAATTAGTTTTTAGTTTTATGTCAGTTTTTGTTAACATTTTAGGTTATATAACGTTCAGTTATTACAACGACAGTTCAAATAAAAAATCCTCATCAAATTTAACTTATATATATGTCTATACCATATAATAAAAAAATATTCTCTGAAAACACGAAAACAAATAGCTTCATACAAATAAACTATATTGTAGTCACCGCAAATAGAATGGAAATAAAGTCGATCGAGAAAAGTAGGTCTGTGGTCGCTCCACGCCTTTTATGACCGCTTTATAAGTAGCATTGAATATTCTCCCAATATTTTAGCTTGCCTTTTCTAAGTTGTTTTGAGGAATAAATCCTCAGCTAAATTTATTTAACATTCTATCTAGACAATCGTTTTTAATATCGCAAATTTCATATCTAAATAGTGTATAAAAATGTGTTGTGATTTAACAACATCGAAACTGAAATGGTGCGTAAAATTTTCTAGTTGAAATTATTTATTTTATTTATAAAATAAATAGCTTATATGTCACAGTCTTGCTGAGTTGTATTAAGCCAAAAGTAATAAGACCCAAAATTAAACAAAACCGAGACCTTTTCTAATGGGAAACAGATTTTTTTATAATTTAATATTTGAATGATTTTTTACAAAATGTCAAAACATATAGTCTACAATATAACGTTCCATTCAAACCTGACCCTATGGTATGCAATTGTACAAATGATGTGGTGTAACACTAGATTGTCATAGTGATTCAAGAACTTGCAATTATTACGAATAGCCCTAACTACTTTTCTTCTAGAGGCTCGCCTCGGACCTAGTCCAGCTGGTAAGACGAAGACTCTGAAAGCCTAAGGTTGTAAAGGCTGCTCAAAGCTAATCTGAAAATGTCGCTAAAACTTTACATTGAACTTATTTAGGACCTCATCAATTAAAAAAACTTTTGCTAATCAGCTGAGTACTCTTCTATGTCATTTTGCCTCGAGGCACTTGTGGCGTGATACTACAACAAGATAGCTGTTCAAAATCCAAGACATCGCAAAAAACCATATCGATTGGCTAAATTTTATAGGCGAATGTTTTGTAGATTTAAAGAGCAAAATATATTTAGCTTCAGCTTAGAAAATTAGGATGCCATGTCTTGTATACTTCTATAATAGCAATAATTATAACGTCCAGCCTTAGGATTACGGCAGCCGATGTTTATTAGAGGTCAGCCATCTACGTGGAAGATATTATAGTGCACGAGTTTACGCGCAAGCTTTTCTTTCTATAGTCTTGGTTGCGCGGTCGCGTGATCACTCAAGTTTCGTCAGTCAATTTGATTGGGCCAACTAGCTCCAGTGACGGCGATATGGTAGATCCTTTAAAGGACCAGAAGCGAGGATGCTGTTCTAAGGACCATGTGCGTAATCCGGCTTGGACAACGTTGTTATGAAGCCGGATTGAAATGCGATAAAGTGAAGGATAAATACCTCGTCTGATGGCGGCACAGCTGCAGGCGTCTTCGGTGATGTGGTTGGGTTGCGGTAAACGTAAAACTATTAGAACGAAGCGTTGGTCGTGCGCGTCGCGTGACTTTAAAATATGATTGCGTTGCGTAGGAACTCCGAAGGCAATTGTCCGACTGCAGCAGCGTGGCCACCGACCGCTTCACGGAGTATTTTCTTTTACCCATTTTCTTCTCGAGGTAAGGAAAATTAAAGGAAAAAGGAGCGGTATAGAGAAGAAAGTGAAGGAATATTATTGCGTAACCAATTTCGGCTGTGCTAGGCGTACAAAGAAATGCGCGCGAACAACTCTCAATAATCCGTCATGTCCATAGAGAGGTGCTGCGGAGCATCCTTTTGTTCCCAACCGATGCATACTATACAATATATGATCTAAATATGCACTCATAAAATGGTCAGCTTGATTACACAACCAACCAGAAAACACTAATGAAAAATGTAAGTCACCGCGGAATAAAATGCCCGACCTTTTGTTTATAATGACATATTACTTTATATTACTCCTTAATCTCTTTTAATAATCCTAAGCGATATTTTTTTTCTGGTGAGATTATATTGATATCAAAAGCAACTTGTTTTTTTTTTACTAACGTTATGCAAATTAAATATTATATTTAAAATAATAATTGTACATAAAATTTTTACAGTCAATCTTTTTTAAATATTTCCGATGTAATTTGTATAATCACGGGTTGGATTATCCTACGGAAATCAACTACTGGTGTTTTGCTATCGAAATTATTGGAATAACATAGTGGAAAACATTTATTATGAGATAACAGTCAAAAATATAGGATTTATTACAACATGGGTTTGGTGATGGTACAGTGAAATATTTTAAATGGAGTACACACTAAAATAATATTGCCTTTATTACTCTTATCGTCTATATATCTTTATTAGTAATATGATCATAAACATTAATGTCATTAAATGTGTTAGTGCAAAATTATTATTAGTAAAAGTCCACGTGATATTGTTATTATTATTCCATTTGTATTAAAATTTAATCACTATATGTCATGGGTTTGTACTTATATTATTAAGCTGAGGTATTCTCAATAGTCACGTTTTTTAAATTATAAACGTAGTAATTACTTGTTATACAGAGGAAGTAAACAAAGTAAAATGTTATTAATGTTATCTAGGACTAAAGTAGTATTAGGAAAAACTCTCAATTAACTATGCAGCAAATTAGTCGAAGTCTTAATATGTATATGATAACATCGATAAATTAGTTCCTCCCAGTCGCGCGTTGAAAAGTTAAGAAGTTCATGTTTAAGCGTACAAGCGGATATGTATTATAAGATCACATACAACTATCGCTTAGCTTCTTGTTTATTTTATTTCGCGTAGTCAAAACTCTTTTTCGAAATTTAACATATTATATGCAAGTTCGGCGCTCGTTCAGCTTAGACATCTTTATTAGCGCTGGAAATAATTGCAATTTTGCCAGACGAACATTTTTCTTTCTAGCTCTGATTTAAAACTCAAGCGTTACTACGAAAGACAATTTAAACTGTTACAGGTAATTTACTTATTATATGAAGGTG
The DNA here is from genome assembly GCA_029286875.1 of Lamproptera curius. Taxonomy (NCBI): domain Eukaryota; kingdom Metazoa; phylum Arthropoda; class Insecta; order Lepidoptera; family Papilionidae; genus Lamproptera; species Lamproptera curius. The sequence continues at coordinate 6,405,314 of JAGSMT010000005.1, read as the reverse complement.
AGAAAACTTAGTGTAGTTTTTGTGAAGAAATAATTCATCATAAAAACATATAACATTAAATAAAATTTGATTGCGTAATTACCAAAACGATAGCCACTCAGAGCCGTATTATGAAAAATTCGCAATTGCTAAGTTTTTGAACATATAGTTAATATATACTACATACATACAAATATAAAACGCCTAATTTATAGAAAATTCAACTTAGCAAATTTGATGCTACTTCTAACAAATGTATGTAAGCATATTTGTGGCTGTTGGACAAATAGTTGTTAGTTTGTTACTCTACCTAAGTGGTGATTTAATAGACAACCTAAGATCTTTAACATTATTGTAAAATATTACAGGAGGAACAAAGTTAAGGTTATTATTTCGGAAAATTCGGCAACTACCAATGACGATTGCCTGACTTTTGTTAAGATTTACAGAAAGTCTAAGCCTATGTGCACTTTTTTATGGCATCTAAGTTATGTTAGAAGTTCTATAATTTCTGTAACCTTGTATTTATTTACCACTTACCATATGTTATATAAATAGTAAGTGGTGTATAAACACAATATATTCTTGTAACCCAAATATAAAGTTATTTTGATTTTACTTGTGTGCAGCGAACATTACATCGTAATGCCATTTACCTCTCCGTATCCAACCAACGATATATTTGTCTCTTTAGGGCGTTCTAAGTTTACGTAAATTTTGGAATTTCTTGTTGTCAATTGTTACATTATTACCAGTACGTAAATCATTAACACTTTCAATTTAATTATCATTTTTTTAATCATGTCATCTTTTCGCGTGTGCCCAACAATGGTAGTTAATGCGTGGCCACTAAAACTAGCACTTTTAAAGCAAATGCAATTTTTATTGATGAACTGTAAGTTATCAAGTACATAAACAGAGATATTAATCAAGCATCGGCGCTTCGATGAAAATACATATTGAAATATGCAACTTTTAGTAAATTACCCCTTATTTGATTATTGAGTAGAAATAATATGAAACTTCTATAAAAATTGTAAATATTTTAGAAACTCAGTTTTCTCTAATAATTTTTAATGACCAGGAAATGCTAATAACTTTTCATAAAAGAGGATGAGGTCCGTAAGTAAACCAAGCCCCGCAAATAAATTTTGAGACAATATTATTGATTGGTCGTTGTTGAATACCTACTACTTTTTCTTACCTAAAATTATATTTGTTAAATTGAAATTATTGTTCGTAAATAAGCACACGTTGTATGGATTTGTATGATAAATAGTATGAATTATAGGTTTATGGACATCACTGAGCATTAAAATATTTTAATAGCTTTAAATATTTAATGATTCTTTTCATGAAATTCAGTCATATGAGATAGATGTTGAAAAGATTCGTAATTAAAGACAGATACATAAATATTCAAAATCTTTCATTAATCATCCGGAGTTGATGAAATAAAATAATACATCACATACAGGTTGCGATTTAGACTTGACCAAAGCTCAAAATGTGTAGCGAGTATCACGAAGCAAAAATTTAACTAATAAACTTAAAGCCTGCGCCAAAAAACATACAATACAAAATCGTTGCCAGGCTCATCAGTTATCAATTATCAGTAATTAATTAAAACATTAAAAATGTTTATCTTGTGTTTACGCAAATACTACATGTAATTTAATGGAAGACTTTACGGATTTTATGGCGTTTAATTTAGTTTACAATTTTCCAGACGTTTCAGACACTTTACACGAGCCATGGTCACGGGTGTTGTTCGTCTGTCAAAGTTTTTTACCCGGCTACTGTCATTTCTGTATTTTATTTATTAAGCTTATAGTTAATTAAGGTCTAACAGTCATTCTACGCTTGGGTTTAATTTTGTGAATAATTGGATCCCAAGCAGGTGGTAGCACCTGATGTTTTTAAATTTTTATAGTATCCCATACCGATCGCGTAGCATCCTGGGGAGGAATCGGTGTTCTTTGGCAAGGATTTGTGGTCTGTCAAATCTTAAATAACGGTTGCCCTGATCCAGCACATGGTCGCATACTGAAGAACTTCTTCAACTGGCAGTTCATCACGTCAGCTTTGTTCCTTTATCCTGGTTCTAATGGATCGCTTTGGTTGGCCTATATATAAAGAGATACCACATTTAAAATCAAGCTTTTATACTCCTGGATCTTGCAGAGGGATATTACACTTGACAGGCGATAGAAACTGACTTATTTTCTTTGGTGGCTTAACAATGTTCCCATATAACTCCTCTTGAAGAGATAGACAATCTTGTCAGTGACTCCTCTTAGGTACGGCAGAAAAGCAGGCACTCGCTTGGCTGGCTTCCCTCGGTCCCTGTGACGCAGGCGTGGGATTTGGAGCTTGTTTTCCCACAGAACTTGCTGAACTTGCTTCCCTTGTGCTCTCTGAAACAGGCATTTACTAACTGTAGCTACGAAGGATGGTAATGGGAAGTCCCGTTAAGATTTTTATCTGTATGGGTTTGCTTCCTATATACAGTATGGCTCAAGGTGTTATTATGAATTTCTTTTAACAACTACGTCTAGAAAGGCCATGTTCTAATTCCATAGTGAAATTAATTTTAAAATGAATAGAGTGGAGATGGTCAAGAAAAGCATTTACTTTGTCTACTAGTAATATGAAATCACACTTAAAACATTGATAAACATTAAACAAAAAAACTGTTCTTATAGCACCATGATTGCTGTAAATATAACCTAAATAGACGTCAATTTGTTTATCACTTGTAATGTGAGTAAATAAAATGTAATGTCACTCAGCAACGGCCTTAGAATTACCTGTTAAACATTAGACTTTGTTTACAAAAATCCAATACCTTTTTTCGCTGGCGTGTAGCTGTAAGCATAATTATTCCATCATAGCAATAACAAGAACAGCATTAAACTAATTAAGTTATTATGCATAGCTAATAGTAATCGTAATGATAAGCTATAAAAGATAATTTTACGTACAATTTTTAAGTGTACACAATGTTTTTTACACGAAAACGAAATTGAAAGTTTCAAAAGATATATATTTCATTCAATTTAGTCCGTTCTTCCGTTCTGCAGTAACTATGTTGCCCGTAAACTCGAGAAGTCTCATTATGCTTCGGAAATATCGCCAGAGTGCATTTTGATGTGTATCGTCCGCAGAAATATAATATAGAATATGTTGTAAGAGGTCCGGTTCAGACGAGGTACTTCAAACCGGCCGTGATCATTTGTTTTGCATTCTAAGACGATTTGTCGTATCGTATGTCCAGTTGACGATATTCAGAGAAATTTATTTTTAATAAAAATATTACTATCCAAATTTAATTGTACTTACTTACTCATTCTTGCGGGAACTTGCTATAAATTTGTGAGTTCCGTTTCGTTATTAGAACTAATTACGTACTTAGACAATGAGCCAATAACCTCAATGAGCTTGTGTGATATGCATTAAGGTACAAAATTTTATTAGCATTTGAACAAAAAATAAGTTATTATAATGCTAGCTTATTTATTTATTTTTTGTCTAATCTGGTACGTAGAATGATTAATAATTATTTTTTCAATAAATCTCAGCATCATCTCAAAAGACCCAGCGCAAATATCTTACAGTTAAGCTTATCTTAACCCACGGCATTAAATCTCTACTTAAAAAAAGCTAATTTATTTTTTGCCGTTAACAACAAATTAATTATTTAATTGATAGATAGCATTCATCGTAATCCGTTCATGTAATTTTATGGTCTAAATATGAAACAAAAGTAAAACCTTTGCGTCGGTGATGATATAGATTATATTAAGATTACGGATGTCTACGATCGTGCAGACTATAAAATATTCATTGATAAATATAACTTATTCTTTAAGATAAAGTACAACAACACATATTACACGTATTGCAATAGCTTCAGTAAAACCACTTTGCAGATTTTGTTGCAGGACTTGCGTTATTAAATACTCAGTATCCTCGTTCATATTCATTGCACCCTGTTTTATAAACAAAATATAAAAGTAATAACAAAAAATTCCAGTGCCAATGGTGGCACTGGAATTATAATAGTTTAACGTTTTGAATTAAACGCTATCAGTTTCGCCTAGAAACACTTTTTTTTTGTTTTACCAATTTATCAGAGGGTCAGCAAATAATTTTACACAGAGTGAATGGCATCTATTTTTTACAACACCAAGGGAAAAGTACATTATAGTTATATGATACAAACGGAATTGATCTCTTAACATGACTTTACTAGGTATGGGTCATCTTAATTTACAGACAGAGTGATCGGCACATATCCCACTAATAAACCAGAAAATAACGATACCACAAAGTTGTTTCCCCGCGGGATGGAACCCACAACTTGCGGTTTGCAAAGCAAGGGCTACTAATGCTAGGCTACAAAGGGGTTTAACTAACCGAATTTATATTTGTACTGTTATTGAACTAGTGCCCGAAGATCGGCTTATAATTTTACACAGAGTGATTGGCATCTTTTCTACAATACCAAGGGAAAACTGCGTTATATATTACATGAATTAGTGGTCAGTAAATTTAAAGGCAATGACGTCTTATAAACTAACGGAAATTTTATTGGAACTCTTATTGAACTAGTACCCGAAGATATGTAAATAGGACATCTCGTATGAGTGCGTTAAGGGTATCTTATACTTCTTTGTAAAGGAATATTATCCATTTTTAGCAAGGATGTTACCGTCACCGAAGTTACTTGAGTTAGGCATTCTTTCGGGTCTTTTAAGGATCGTCGATGACCGGCGAGTCAGGACGCCGACAGTCTTGACTGTTTTAATCGGTTGCTGGGGCGTTAAAGGTATCTTATACTCTTTGTAAAGGAATATTTATCATTTTATCCACTTTTTAGCAAGTATGTTACCGTCACCGAAGTTACTTGAGTTAGGCATTCTTTCGGGTCTTTTAAGGATCGTCGATGACCGGCGAGTCAGGACGCCGACAGTCTTGACTGTTTTAATCGGTTGCTGAGGGGCGGTAGCACCCGCTCTGAAGAACGAGTGTAGTTTGTGTTCCGGGCCTGTGTGTTCGGCTGTGTTCGTAAGCAAGGTGAAATACGGGTGTTTGTATTGTGCTATCCCTAGTAGTGTGACTTGTTGAGCCAAGTGTCTCGGTAACCCCTTCGTCGTTCACATTGGGGAGGACGTTACGTGGTCTACGCTTGAGACAAGAAACGTTTGAATTGGACTTAGAGGTTTACTGCGGTTAAAACAATGCGGTTAATATAATGCGGTTATACAGACAAAGGTCTGTATATATACAAATTAATTTTTAAAGTGCTCGCGGAGTGTCGGCCATTTAAATCTACGTTTCGTTCGTACCACTGCCCCCAAATGGTGCGGCAGATAAATTAGTATCGCACTCCCTTCATTTGATTTAGTAGCGTGGAGGAGGCGTGAGCGAAACCTTGGCATGCATAACCTATGAGTAGTCGTATGCATATCTTGTATAATAGAAGTTTATATTTGAGTGAAATTTTACTATGAGAATTCATTCGAATGATAGAATCTGGTCGAAACGAATAAAGCTTTTCTACTAACGTCTTGAATATGAATTTTGGAACGACATGTTGCAGTCGAAGGTCAAGACTAGGCAGGTTTGCCTACCTTTCGTTTTAGTTGAGTCAGTTTATGGTCCTTGAGTTTTAGTTGCCCTAGTGTCTAAATTGACAGATATTGGGTTAAATCGTTAGGGATAAAATATATAAAAATAACGCGATAAATCTGTAATAAGTGAAGTTACGAAATTATTAAAAAAAAAATTAAATTGCAATTGATTAACGTTTCAATATTATTAAATCATTATTTTATAAAATACATCCATGTTATAGTAATATCAAATTATTTAGCCGTTAAAATTTATTTGCACTGCTATAACGGTTAGGTTGGAATTTTCGGCTTTGATTTTAAAATAATGAGTAGCGAATGAATAATCGAAATTTAAAAACCCAACGCAAACTTCATTTGAATATGCACTAAGTGAGCCTTTGTTTCAATAGTAACACTGTATTCTATAATAACACACAATATTAGTAAATAATTTAAATATATATAATATGTGTTCATTGAAATACTGACATTAAAATTTAGTTATTGATAAGTTATATATGATAGTTATATATGATTTTTGGGTATAAGGATGGGGACGATCATATTATATAAGTTACATTAGAAAAATGCCTTCCGAAGAGTATGTGAACTTATTTGCAAACTTTAAACACAAAGGCTGGACTTAATCGGATTGATAGCATTTTCAACTAGCAAAATTTGGGGTAGTTCAGAGACATCAACGTACAAAAATAATGAAAGTTAATAGATGCTAGATGTAAAGTAATGTAACTCGAAGCGTCAAACTATTTAGAGTGCAAGCTCAAATTAAGCTTTTTTATTGATATGGACTAGTAAAGGATGATGGATATTTATTGAAATCTTTTTATATTTTTAATAAATGTACAAAACACCAAAAGTATTTAAACAACACTTTCTACTGTAGTTATTTTTGTTTTAAATAAAAAATGATACCATAGTAAATGTGTTGTCAGTACTCATACGAGTAAACGTATAGGTACATTGAAATACGAATGTACCCATTTTCAGCTCTGTTGACCCTTGTTTTAAGCGAAATCACAATTTATTAAACTCCAGTCTCACACTCCCGAGATGGTGTGCAGGAATTGCATAATTATATTCCCTTCTTCTCCAATATCAAAGCACTTGATGTTCCGCTTTTTATTCATTAATGTCAAATTAAAATCAATTTTATTTAAATAATTTTGAAAGAATTTCGATTTTAATATTGATTTGTAAAAGTTTATTTAATTTGCTTTTATTGATAAAGAACATACTTATACTTAAACGCAAATTGATATAATAATCCATGCGTCGTAAAAGGATGCAAAATTTAGTACCGTTTAGTAAGACGTGGAAAACAAGACGTCTTGGTGTTTTCCACGTCTTACACAGTGTCTTGGGAAAAATTATGTCTTTAACCTACTATAACCAATTTGCTTTTTAGATTGCAGGGGTTAGGCGATAGTTCATATTAAGAATGTAGTTACGCTTTGGGTTGAGAAGATCATTGCCTCCTCTCGCTCGGAGTAAAAACTCTTATTAATGTCAATCTTGATAAATCAGAAGCTGATCTATAATGACTTATGAAATGGCCTGGTGAAAGTAAGATATTACAGATAAGTCTAAAATTAATTATTCGATAACAAAAAATTTTTGCGTTTTGTCTTATTGGTTTTACCACCTAAACAATTAAAAAAGGTACTCTTATAATTTAGGTAGGTCTCTTTTCGACGGGCCTTTTGTGTTAGTATCAACGTGCTGCCTATTTATGCCCCAAATCAATGTGTAAACACGTCACCGATTTCGGATTGCTCCTTCGTATTTGTAGGCCACCGTAGCCAGAGTAATTAGAGGTAACTTCCAATGTCTTAAGGTAATTATTAGATTGGCGGCGCTGCTTTTCTTACAGGCAGGGCGTAACACTATTATTTTCAGAAGAACGTTCGGATCGTAATATCCTAAAAGATGATGACCAATGAAAAATTGTTTAATTTTATCAGAAATACATATACAAAGCGGTATACCAACTAACAAGCTTTTAAAGCACAGCCTGAATGCCTGAGCCTCTTTAATTGGCCCCTTGGCATGGGATAACATTAGCAAGCAATTAAAACAACCAAGTGTCGTCTGGTATAACGAATTAATTCCGTTTATTTTACTACTTCCTGTTGGTTAACTAGATATCCACACTGCAAGGATATTTGTATGGGCAAAATAAGCTGTTACATTTTTAACACATACATATATAACTTGTATAGTTTTGTTATTATAACTATCACATTTATTAAAAAAACTGGTTTAGTCATATGTCTACGCTTCTTTAAATTAATAGTTAATTAGATTTCTTAAAGTTGTTGTAGCATAGTGCAGTAGCTACAATTTGAATGTAAATGCCACTAGTAGTACTAGGCCACGGAGGCTCTAAGATTTAAATGTAAAATTTATAAGTTAATCAGAGTTATAATTATAGTTATAATAAATTTTACTCTTTCTAAAAACTTGCTTCAAAATTTAACCTTTGTTATTTATTACAGTTTACTTTTCCTTTAAGTCTTGAGTAACGCCTGAACTAGGTTTTTATATGCATTAAATAAATTTGAATGACAATTACCTAAATATACTACCTCACTTATAAATGCAGCCCTTTATGTATTGCAATAACATATATGTTTTATTCAGTGAAAAAAACAAACAAAGCAGAAATAAGAAGGGGCGTCAGTGTAAATGTAATTTCCTGTAGTTTGGGTTTCTCTAGAGAAGTAACTTTATGCAATGAGTTTCCTTGTTATGACACGAATAGAATCATTTGTGTGGATGCTGCAGCTCAATTTCACGTTTTAAAGTCTATCATATCTTATAGTTTATTTAATAGCATCGTAGTAAAGTAGTGAATAATGCCCATATCATGGTTTAAAACAAAGTAAACCTGACAAAAGCAGTAAAATTTATCTGTAGTTGGCAATTATATTTTGAAAAGAATATTTAAAATTATATAAATAGCAGTATTTTGATCACCGCAAATAGCAAACATTCGAATATAATTGTTAGTTAAGTAAAAAAAAAAAATAGTCTCCTAACTATTTAAAGAATCCTTTCTATAGTGTAAAATTAAAAAATTTGACATTATTTATGCATTTTTTAAAACTTGTATCATTTGATGCTACCTACATCAAAAAAAAGTGGGTAAAGAATTCACCCAGCAAATGTTAAATGTAACATTAAATATATTATACGCACTTTCTAGATAATTTATTTCATTTTATTACTGTTTTATGCAACCTGATAGGCAGTGTAAACCGAAGATAACATAACGCCTTATTTGTTACAAGATTTTTTTTCTCATGTTAAATCAAGTTTAAATCTCAGAAATATTTCTTACCTGAATGTAGATCAAATATAACTAGTTCAGCGACATCCTACAGGCTAAAAACTTTCTCTTTGCTAACAAACTCTCAAACCTAATAAACCAAATAGTCGATCAGGCTTGATTTTCTCTCCATCGACATGGTGACATGTGCACTTTGACCTAATGCGATCAACCAATTAACTGACGACTCATTAACGATGATGTTTTCAACCTTCTAATATGATCTTTCTCCATCTGCATGCAGTGCTACCCATTCCAGCGACCTCTGTTATCACTACTCTTTCCTTTTCTTAGTTCTCACTCTGTTACATGTCTCGCATTTCAAACCTCCGTGAAGTCAGTATAACCGTCTGATCGACGCATGTCTTCTTCAATGTCACCCGTTCTGACTTTATGCACTCTCTTTTCTATTAAATCAATAACTTTGTGGAATGAGCTGCCTCTGATATTAGGATGCTAAGTAATGCTTTAGAGTTTATAAGTTGAAATTCTAACAAATTAACAACCAGATTTTTTTTTAGTTTAACTATTTATATATTGTTTTAAAATAAGAACTTTTTATTTATGTATTAATTTTTTGTAAGTATAACTATATATTATTTATATCAATATATATATATTAAGTATATATTTTTTATTATTAGTATGGTATGTTCTGTATGTATAGAATATATTTTTGATGTTTCAAATGTTCTCTACTTATATATATTTATATTATACACCAAGTTCTGATATTAAAATCTTTGCTTTTTGTTTCAATTGTACCCTACCTTAATTTTTTCAAACCACCCAAAGTGATTGAAATCTCAATAGTCACACTTACACTTCTAATTTTGTGAAAGTTTAAATAAATAAATATAATTGTTGAAAGCTTTTAATACTATTTAAGAAATTGAAATTATACGATTAATGATTAAATAAGAAGAGTTATGAAGTCAGACTTAATTGCATTTTTCTTTGAAATAAAGACGTTTCGTTTCATTACAAAAAAAGAAATGGTTAAGTACTACATTTCTTATGTCGGCATTTGGAATAAGCGTGTGGGTATTGAAAAAGTATTTTTGCTTTTACAGCCATCGCATAGAAATGTAGCGTCCAATTTGTGCATTTCATTTCAGTTTTACGGAGATTTCTACGAGAAAGTTCCTGTAGAAGTGATTTTGTCTGGGAATTTATTATACGTTGTTTCGATTTATTGTAGGAAAAACGAAACGGCAATATTAGTTTTTAACCTGTCTTAACTATTAGTTAGTCTTAGAAAGTAGAAACAATACTAGATAATAATAGTACAATAAATGCTAAAGATTTCTAAGAATGTTTCGATGCATGTTCATTAGTCTTTTTTACGCAAAAACTGTAATTTTATTTACTTATTGCTAAAATTTAACGAAACGTTAAAATAATATTAACTGGAAGTGGAGTAACTTATAAGCTATAAGTTAAATTCTAGTGTGAATTAATGAAAATATTATAAAAATTATCATTTATCTTTATTATCTACATTAAACTTACCATGTTACCAACTACCATTTTTAAAGAAATAGAATCTGTATAAAACTAAAGTGATATAATTCAGCATAATTATGTTATATATGCTAAAAAAACTACTTAATACTAAATGTTAAGTAGCACAAGCTTTATTTTCGATACCTAAAATAGTTTAATACATTGCCCATTTAAAACTCGGGTAAAAATCTAAAAAGGGCTTTATATTTTATTGACACACATCTTTGAAACGTTTCTATTAAATTAGTACAAAAACATAAAAAACTAACAAGATAAATTCTTGTGCGAATCATCCTGCAAGCAAAAGAAAATTTTTTGAAATGTAAAAATAATCGTGATAAAATCCGTAAAAAAGTACTCTTATTCAATAATATACTTTTCATATCAAAATTTTTATTCCGGACCCACTTTAACCAATAGCGAGAAAGCCTTTTTAATCGCAAATCTGCATTTCTTGAAAAGCATCGTAATCCAGTGTGCTTTCCAATTTACTGAACAAATAAAAGACGTATTCAACTTCATGATTGTTTTGCGCAACAAGGCCGCGATTCGGATTCAATTTCAAACACGAATCGCGGCCTTGTAGGCTTTCTCGTTGTTGTTATGTCCACGAACATTATTAATGTTTTCTAATTGTCATGCGAAATAAAAGATAGCAATGAAGTAAATTATTCTTATGGTTCTGTCCATTTACAAAACTTATTATTTAATAACAAAATTTGGGAAATTGTAATCGGTAAAATTTAGCGTTTTAACTTTATAATAATTTTGTTAGCATTAGCAAACGACCTCATGATCACAACAGAAAGCGGCAAGGAAGGCTGTATTTCATTGTCAGTAATTTTAAGGTAAATATTTGATCTGGTTTTGATCTAAGTAAAACGATGTAGACAACATCTTGCGCCCTTATTATAAATAATAGTTCTTATTAACAAAGATTATTATATGATATCGCGTAAAACAGACTTATTTGATTCTCGTTTTAATTTTCAATAATATTAATAACAAAAATATTTGTGACTTTTCATCCTAGCCATTTAATAATATGTTATGAGCAGGTTCGCCAGCATCGTGTTAAATCAGTTTCGTGGTTTGATACGAGATCGAGTGATGAAACGATACTGCTTTTTCTGACGCATTTAATAAATACGATGGTTAATGTTATTTAAACGTGAACAGGAGCAATATCTAAACTACATTTTCAAAGATTTTTTTGGATTATGATCTTAACCTGTACACATTTAACAAGATTAATTTTGCCAGCCACAAATACAAAAACATTATACATTAGGTACAGCTTGATGTTTTTAGGAGATGGTAGGTCTCCTTCTACAGGGGCACCTGGGTTGGAACCACCTTGGTGCCTATTTCTGCCGCAAAGTGGTAGTGTGTAAAATACTACTGTGTTTATGTTCAAAGGGTGGGGTACACACTAAGTACATAACAATTTTTTCTCGCGCACTTCTCCTGAAACTTTTACAGTCGAGGTCTTGGTCCAATTAACCTTTATCAAATTATTTTACGGCTAATTAAACCTCAAACACGCCTCGTGAACTTTTATAATCATTGCACTATAACGGATTTCTGACAGTTTTCCTTTATTGCAATCCAATTAAGTAGTATGTTTAGGTTTAATTTTAATGTCATCTTGCGTTTATGAAGTGCTTCGTTGTCTTAATTAAATTCAGGCTAAAACATCTAGAAAGTCATAAACATTACCTTTTCATTTACTCGTCGACAATTTGTTGTTTTCAAAAAAAATACTTACGAATCATGTAAGTTTTTAATAATATTTATGCAAGTCGGCACAAAACACCCTTCAACGTTCAAAACCCATAACATTTACCGATAAAATATGTAATTTTATTTAAATTTTATATCAAAGAAATTATCCTCCATTTTACATTTCCATTAAATTTAACTATACATTTAACAAAATTTTATTAAAATATATAACATTGTCCTAATAATTGCTTTTTTTTTTGTTTTAACTGGATGAAGTGGTAAAGCAGCAGCTGCCAGTCACCCCGAAATACTGTCCCAGCGGTCAAAATGTGACGGTGACATTCGAGAATGGCATAGTGAGGACTGTTTGTACACGATCAAGCCTAACATCTCAGCCTATTTTCCACAAACGACAGCAACGTTTTCGAAACTATAATCGGCAATCCTTGCTTGTATGACAGGTGGGTAACTACTCAAGCTCTCTACCATGTTACATCATGAGCCTTGACAGAGTAAAATTGTTATATAACTTTGAAGAAATGACTTAATACGCTAATCTCTTTAAATTTACAATCCTAAATTAAAGATGCTCTTTTTTATATTTTGAACTAAAGTTGTACCAACTTCATAATCAGGTGTGTCAATTTTATGAAAAGCTTTACCATATAATTTTTTGCATAAATAAACTATTATTTTTAATGATACAAATATTAAAAATATCTTATTGAAAAAATGTGTTATAACTTGAAGTAAATTGATAATGATTTAGTAAAAATTATTATTATCAACATTTTGTAACCAGCGGACTGCAAATATAATAAAGGGTTTCAGTCGCTGTGATCCATAATTGCTAAAACGTTCCCTAAGTAAAAATGTTTACGACCTGGAAAGGACGGGAATGAACTTCCTATATTTTTTCTAGGTTTTCTTATTTTAGGCCATTGCCTTTACTGCCTACCATAACACTAGTCAAAAATAACACACAATTTATTTGAAAAATAGCGCACGTAGCAGCAAAGTGGCGTTATTGGTCTAGCGTTCTTATTGATGAACTGTCAATTGTCACCAAGATGTCAATTATTAGCAATACTCCGTTAATAACAACGCCACACGTAAAATGTCATGTCGTCTATAGGTCTATGTTTGGATATTATTTTAAATAGTAACGTGATGTGTATGTGTTGTAGCATTCAAAGAAATTCTTTAGCGATATTCTATTAGTAAAGAATAAAGCAAAATAATTAAATTAAATCATATGGCCCGAATTGATGGCAATAGTAGTGCATTCTGTAATATTTTTTAGAACAATTTCAATATGAGTGTTTTATCTGTTAAGTATACAAACGTATAATACGTCCCTTCAGTTTAATACATTAGTATTGACATATTTCAATTTTCTCTATATATAAAATAAGTATAAATGTCAAACTGAAATGAAATGCACGAATTGTTCGCTCCATTTCTATGAAACGGTTGCAAAAGCAAAAATACTTTTCCAATACCACACGCTTATACGAAATGCGAATATGGATTGTATAGACGTACCTCTCGTCCATTACTTTTTTGTAATTAAGTGAAGCGTATTTCGTTTGTAGAGAAAAATTTTAGATGGCGAAATGAAGATACTCTATTTCTCATATTTACCTTGTCGTTTTTGTTATATACCAAGTTATTTTTTAATACAATTTGAAGTTAATCTTCTTTTGGCACATTAGCGAAAAATGAGAAGCGTAAAATTAACGATGCGCGTGCATACCATCACGAAAAACCGACACCCTGAAGTTAGCTATAGCCAACTTAATTCTATCTTTGTAACGCCAAAGAAGTTTAACTTCCAACGCGTGTACATAATACACTCATCCGTTTTTATATTATTCTTTAACGCTTTTTAGTATGTTTGTTTCTTAAACAAAATACTTTTTAGATACAAATTGGATCCGGAGAGAGGGAGAATTAGCCAAGACGAGTTTTACTTGTTGGTATGGCTCACTGTTTGTGCCGTTTAGTAAACCACATTTGCTTGGAACAGGGATTACTGCATGGAAACTGTACTTTGAGATTGAAGGAAGAGACAGTGTTGGCGTGTAAACTATAATCTACTGCGTCATGCCTGATTTCTAATATATACGCCGCCTTTTTCGAATTTAGCTCGGAAAACATTATTATAATATTTTTTTTATTATAATAAATTAAGCAATGTGACAATAAGGACATCTACCTGATAGTAAGCGATACACTTTGAATTAAGGAACATTTTGATGTCATTAGTCTGCTCGTAGCTTTGAGGCTTTGGATGCTGCAAGACTTTTGTATAAGACACATTACCTCACCTACGGAATGTTTAAAACTGAATAGGGTAGTGTTTTTACACTATTGCTTTGCAAAGCAATACGATTCGTGGTGGCACTTCCTTACTCGGTCCCCTATAACATAAATGTAATATCTATTCAACTAAGTAAAGTTATATCGTTAATTATTTAAGTCAGTAGCAGTAAATGAACATCCGTTGTCTAGATATCAGTTTGTTGTGGAGCAAGATGGCGCTATGCCACTAAAATATCGTTATTATTAACCAGAGAAACATCAATCATTCTTATCGTCTTAAAAGCCTCATAAGAGTTGACACGGAGGCAGATGTGTTTTAAGGGCCCAGGTGACTTCAAGTCAGAGTAAACTTACCTTAATGCCTCGGGGAATACTGACGCGATCGAACTGAGAACAAATGTGTTAACCGTGTTGTAAAATTATCAAAGTTATGCCCTCGTACATAGTACGTTGTATTAAATCACTAGTGAGGTAAATTGTGATCCAGTTTTAAAGTTTTTTATAGTTAATAAAGTCTTTGAAAATTTGTACTACAAGCTTGGATAAAACAACAATTAAGCACGAAACTTAGACAGGATTTGGCAAAATGTATGTATCCTACAGATATTATTTTTTTGATTCAATATATGTTTAATGATAAGGTCATCTTCTTATTTAATTCGTGAAGAATTATAAAACTATTGTAAGGCTCCATTACTGCATTGTACAGGTAACTCGAAAATATATTAAGCATTAGCACCCACTTAGACATTAAACACATTGACATAAAACAATTAAAACAATATTTTAATTATCCGCTATTTATTAGTTTTTACTTGTAATATTATAAATCCTTCTAAAGAAAGTTAACAGTTTTTAGTTAAAACTTACATAATTTAGAAAATAATGAAATAAATTAAAATAATGAGAAAATTGCAGTCACTGCCCAATGCTTATTAAATTGCCCACATCATGGCATAGTAATTGCCCAATATTATAAAATCGAAAAATAGATTTTAAACGTAAATAAATAATAAAAACAAAACGTAAACTTAAATCTAATAGAAGACTCTTCAAAATAAATTGCGTTTGGCTTTATTAAGTAAATCAAACAATTTTTTAATCGTTATTGATGAATCAGAATCGCCAGAGGCAGAATCATCTACTTCGAAACAAAGATGGCACAAAAATAAATGTAAATTAGATCTGTCGGATATGTGTTCCTTATGTTTTCGTGGAATGCAACGCACATAAAAGATGTTTGAGAAAGCACTGCAAGTCAATTCGTTTTTTATTACATCGAAGCGACAAACTCCACAAGTTGGCCTTGGTACAAAGTTACTCTTACTAGGTTGTAATAAAATGTCACTTATAAGAGTTATATTTTTTGTGTATTTTTATATAATATAAGTATATTATTTGCTTTCCTATATTTTTATGTCTAATTCTTTTTTTATCGGTTTTTTGTTGTCGGTTTAAGTGGTTGCGTGGAATATTATTATTAACCAAGTCTGTTTCCTTAGAATTAACAGTCTCACCAGGATTCACCGTAGGATTTTCATTGTTCGGCTATTTTTTAAATTTTCTAACTTTTTAACTTTTTAACTTCTTTGACTTTCAATAGACTTCTTTTTCCTTTTGTTTTAAATATAATGCTTCTTTAAAGTTTTGGGAGCTAATGGCATAAGGTTTTCGTTCAATTTGCCTGTTTCCTGTTCGCATTGGTGTTTCTGGGTAAGCTAAGTATTCTCCCAAAGAACATTTCTTTTTAATAATTATGGAACTTGGCAACTGAAGAATATCACTACTCCCATGTTACTCGCCAGATGATGTGTATTTTTTAGATAAATAAGCTTCAAGCACTAATGACGAAAAATCAGTTGATGCATCCTTGCCTGTTAAAAACTGAGGTCACTAACTTTTTCAATTAAATGTTGATCAAGTATTTGCGGTGTTACGACTGGTAAATATATTTCATGGTCACTATTTATAGTTTCAGCATCAGAAATGATTTCCACACTTGATATAATATATCCAAATGTTCAGTAACCTTTGTTAAAATCATTGTTAATCGATGGACCAATGATTTTTTAAAGTTGAAATTTATTTTGTTAAATCAGAATTGAAACTATTATTTTGTTGTCTATATTATTACTAAAGACATTTATCATAATAAATCGCAAGTCCGGATTTAATGGATAGTGACATGTTTAAAGCCATTCACTAATATTTCGGCTTCACGAGCATTTGCAGTGCACTATGATAAACTAAAAGACGTCACAGTAAATACAACGTAGATTCGTTACTCTTAATATTTAAGATGCGTTTGCGTTATAAAATGAGACAGTTCCGAATTCCGGGTCTCGAAAAACAACTTCGTATAGGGATTTCATTTTAATTTTCCATTACAAAAAAAAAATGGCTGAAACATTTCATAGACTATAAATACATGTATTGTTACCGCGTTTTATTTTGAGGGGCAAAAATTAAGCCTGCTTGTGCTTACGGTCGATAATTGGTTAAGGCAATATAGGCTGATCACCTATTCAACTAACAGTATTTTGACCTTTGAATGAGTTGGTAGGGCGGATAAAAAGTTAACATTAGCCGACAAGACATTTTTTGATAAACATTTCACTAAGTTGTTATCTATCAAGCGCTGTAAATCCTTTGGATTGTGAATGTCTAGAGATATTTAAAAAAACTGTAAAGTTGGTTATTAATGGTTGGTCTATTATATAATTTGACGCAGTTGACTGAAATCAGTTCAAATTAGTATAAAGAAGATTTCAGAAAAATTTTCATGCTAAATTAAATGAGCTCTTTATTTTCGAGTGCCATTCGAAATGTCCGGGGGTCATTGTAAAACTTCTTGTGTATTTCTCGTCTTTTCCTGTTTTCCTCCTTGACATGAATGAGCGGTTCTTTTTTACATTATATTATGTTATCGTAATGAATCCTGTTCACGCAAACAAATAGACTTGCCTTGTACCTACATAACGCTCTTTTATGCCGAAACGTAGCTTGGATTTTTTAAAATTATAATAGGACGTGATTTATGGTGCCTTAAAGTATCAATAATAATTAGGGAAAATTTAAATCTTAGCCATGAACTAACATATATTTTTAACTATTTATATATGTTCATGGCTGCCGCACTGATGTGCGCTATATGCACGCTAAGATCATAAATGTGTGTATGGATATCCAAAAAATTTATTACTACATTCGTATTAACTGATTTTTTTATTAAATATTATAAAAACATTTCACATCCTGATATCTATGCCGTGTATTTGTAAAAAAGTATGAATGTTGTGAATTTTTATTTTGATATAAACGCAAGGAAAGGTTGATTATAGCGGACGAATGTAAATAAAGAAAAAGGAAAAGTTATATCTTACATCATAGTGGAAACTAACACGTTTGTCACAAGTTCATTTTCTTATTTAAAATATATAAAATTCAGAACTAGGAATAATAATTGAGTTAGAAGTGCAGCGGTTGCTAACAAGTTTATCTACAATTAAATTTCTCGGTTATCACCTGAAAGGCGCGAGATTGCAAAGAAAAGACTAGAATAATCTAATATTCGCTGCATTCAACCTTCTTTTATTTATCAACTTAATCTCAACTGAACCACAATAGAAGTTACATTTTTATTTATAAAAGAAAAAAAAATAGTGGATATAGCTAGTTATATTGTATGAACTACAAAAGGTGTAGTAGATACGGATGGTAATAAAATAAAACTATATCGGCTACGTTAATGAAAATTTTGTACAAATTTCTTTAAAAGGGCAAGCTTCAGAAACACATTAGAAAACTTTAAAAATTGCGACCAAAAAAGAGATATATTTAAAATACTTTGCGACATTATATAAATAAAAATAATCATTAAGAACCTATTTAAAGTCAGATATTAATAAATATGGTAACATTGTTAACATTTGTTTGTAATCCCGCCACAGTTTCCAAACATGTATATTGTCCGTGATCATGGGTCTTTCCTGGGTCCTGGAGGTGGTCTCGTGGGCGGCAGGCGCAGGCTCCGCGGCAGTCTCCGTGTGGTCACTGTTTGACCTCATAAATGCCTTGCAAGGGGTCGTTATATTTTCTATATACGTACTCCAACAGCCCGTCCGTTCATATGTAAAGGTGAGTTAGTACTTCGTTTATAACGCTGATATTTTGTACATTCAAACATTTTCATTGTACCTTTTAAGTCCTGTTTATTGGTTGTTAAAGACACAGGTACTCTGGCAGTTGGGAAAGTAATTTTTTTTAATATATTTGCTATCATATGCTATCATAATAATTGAACATTGTTTGATTTAAATACTGTTATTTAAATGGCTAACGTTTTATTGCTCTCTGCGCAATGTTTAAATTGATTTATTTTTCTCGTACTTAACTTTGAAAGCATTTATTTGGATAGTAGCTTATAAATAATGGGATATTAATTCTTCTGTAAATCCCTCTACTAGCTGTTGAAGCTCTGCAAGGGTTGCAGAAGAAAAAAGAACGGCTCAGAGGTGTCTGTGGTAAGTGAACGGAATAGCGTGTACTGTGGTTCCGGACGGAGGAATTATGTATAATTCTGTGCACTGTTGTCGAACCGAGTGCGCAATCTATGCGTTCAAGTGTCGCGAGACTGATAGCGTTAACAGTATTACAACACTGCGGATCCTAATTTGTTACGAATAAAGTTTTTTTTTTCCTATACTAAATATATACTGTTTGAAAACACGAGTGACATAAATAAAAAATTATCGCGTTCTTTGACGTGTTTATAATTCCCGTAAGTATCGCCTTAGATTACCAGTATGAGTCATTGTTTACGAACAAAACAAAGAAATAAATCAAACCTAAGTCAAGCAAAAGCCAATCCATTACACAGCGAATAAGTAGTGTACTTACTGCGTCGACTAGATTAATTTCAGCGATCACGGGCACACAGGTCTTATATTTTGGTTGCAAATCATTTGTTTCAATGTAAAAGACTGTAAAAACGAGGAGATATATGTTAATGATATAAATGCTATTTTGTTGCTATATTTGCCGATTGCGGATTAAATAGAATGTCTCATAGTTATTTTATTGTTCACAGTAAAAGGCGGTTATTATGTATATGATAGTTATATATAAAGTAAGAAGACATATTCTTATGATGTACTGAGGCCTTCAACCAAATGTAAGAGGCTCTAGTAAGAACCCTATAACGCAACTTTACCTTTATAATTTTATATAATGTAAGTGTAGTGCATAAGTAAATTATAGATTAATGTATGGTGCATCACATGTCCTTTGTGTATGCTAGTCTATTTGTGAATTTACTTAATGAGCTACGTTATTAATGATGTAATTTATTTATGACAATTGCTAATTTATTTGTTTTTACATAGTCTAAGTTATGAACTATAATTTTATGTTCATCTTTGTTAATTTTAGATAGTGTGTATTAAAGCAAATAAATATGTACTGTTTTATTCTTGGTTAAAAATATTGTTTTTATCTTCAACAAAGACAGCTAAATAATGTTAGCGATTTCAAAGTTTTCACATTTTATATGTAACATTTAAATAAAAATAATATATGACGACGCACCGAGTTTATTGGTTGATTTCCGAACAAACGATTGAATGTATGACAATTGACATAACACCGAGCGCTGGGGAGGGCTCAGTGAGTTTCGAGTTGTTGAGAAGTGCGCACGCGCCACGTGTTTTAGTGGAATGTTACAAATCGAATACGATACTTATTTGTAGCAAATCTGATTATATTAGTGTAATCTTTGATTATTTCAATTGTAACTTAATGGAGATGAATTTAATTATACACGTGTAAACTATTAACCACTATATTTTATTATTTTTGAACATGTGTCTCCTCGCCCGACTACTCATGCATTATCAAAGGCCTTTGCGTCTTTACAGACGATTTAAGCAAATGTCTGATCAGAGGAACACCTTTCGTGGCTATAAGCCAATCTCGAGAGCGATATTGTCTTCTACACCAGTGGCAGGAGAAATGTGAATTAGGCAGGTGGTGGTGCAGTATCTCTCTATGTCTCCTATCCGCCAGTAATTGAAACCAGGCTGTATCGTGACGAGCTCGACCCTCTTTACACTCTTACGCTATCCAATCCTGTTCTCTGCGAGCTCCTCCCAGCGTTTGTTGTCGATGTTAAATGTGGATATGTCTCGCTTGACACAGTCGTTGATTCGTAGCAGCGGTCTCCAACGTTTCTCTTCGCATTTGCTACAGTGCCAAGCAAAACAAGCCGCGACAAACGAGAAGGTAGCATGCGATACATGCCCCAGCCTATCTCAACCGTTTCTGCTTGAGCAGTGCGGTGAGGCTGGGCAGCTATGCGATTTCCAACACCTTTACGTTCGTCGCCTGTCCGCCCACGTGAAGCATAGAATGTTACGCAGGCAGTGCATGTGAAGGTGTTCAGTCGGCGTTCTTGCTTTGCGTACGATGTCCAGGTTTCCGCCCGTGCACAAGTAAAACTGTTTGGAACACTGTCATTTTGGTCTTTGTGGTCAGATGTTTGTTGGTCCAAACTCTTGTACGGAGCTTTCCAAACATGGCCGCCGCTTTGCAATACGAACATTGATCTCTGCATCAAGCGAGAGATTGTTCGACACGGTCGACCCAAGGTATCAAAACTGCTTGACTATTTCTAGGGCTTCCCATCCAGTAGAATCGCTGTTGGTGTTAAACAACCCTGAACCAGTACGACTGTCTTCTTGGCGTTTATGCTCATGGAAAATAGAGTGTATGCAAGAGAACTTGTCCATCATCTGCTGGAGCTCTGTGGAGAGGCAGCGACAAAGGCTGTGTCGTCGGCAAACAAGAGACTGTCAACGTGCTAGTCCTCGCGATACCGCTTAGACTTAAGAAGGGCAGTGTTAAAAGTCTCCCATCAGTCCTTGTGTAGAGATGGATACCCTGACGGCACTCGCCAAAAGCAACTTCTAGGAGAAGGAGAAGAAGATACCAAAAAGGGTAGGTGCGATGACACATCCCAGTCGGACACCTCTACGTACTGCGAAAGACTCAGACAGATCGCCATCGAAAACAACAGAGCGTTTAATTTCTTCGTAGAACGATTTAATGAGACCTAGCAGTTTAGCTTTGGTGGACATCCTATGTCTCTAGTGACCTTCCCTGCTTACGGTATCGAATACAGGTCAACGAAGGCAATAAAGAGTGGTGTGTTCATCTCACGACACTTCTCTTGAAGTTGTCTGAGCGTAAATATCATGTCGACTGTGAATCGCTGGGCTTGAAACCGCATTGGTTTTCGGTAAATGCGAGCTGCCAGTTGCTAGAGATTAGAAAGAACGACACGTCCAAACAACTTTTCCACGATGCTAAGAAGGGCTATCCCACGGTAACAGTTGCAATCGCCACTGTCATCTTTTCCTTGTATAATGTCACTGTCACATATTAGCTTTGCGCATTTCTTGAGGTACGCAACCTGCCTCCCAGCATTTACACAGCAGTCTGTAAATGGAAGGTCCCACACACTCCAACTTTATAATCTCTGCATAGGTTTCTGTCGTTACCAGGACTTTTCTCCCTTAAGCTGCTTAAAGGCCTATGGTACTCTGTGACAGTAGGCGGCTCATTATCTTGATACTCTTGCGCATTATCTTGACACTCTCTGCAGTTCTGCTTTAGCAAGCAACAATGCCGATCGCGTTTTAGGACAAGAAGAAATTTGGTAGCATAAAGCAGCATGACGCTTAGCATCAAGCAGAGGTTGTAACGCCGCTAGGTTTCAGCGAACCAATCTCTGTTTTTGTTTTCGCCGACAGCTTTGCTGCTGTAACAGTGAGTACTACCTTTAGTCTATTCCATTCGTCGAAATAGGATGACCAGGTCCCAGTTTGCAGTTTCGCTATTAACCATTTCGCATATGTTTGGTATTAAGGAGATTCAAATGTCTTTTACCTGTATGTGTTGTATTTTCTTTGCAGAAATGGTAATTCGCGCCACAACTAGGGAATAGTCTGTATCGCATTCAGCGCTTTGTAAAGATTGCGTGTACAAGTACTTCATGAAGTCTTTTTCTGGTAATAACAAGGTCTAGTTGGTGCCAGTGGCGGAGCGAAGGTGCCACAGAAACCTTGAGAGACTCTTTGCCTTTGAAGTAAGTATTGGTAACACATAATTGGTAATTGGAACAGAATTCCAAGAGACGTTGACTATTTTCGTTAATATTTGCTATACCATGGTTACCAAGGCAATCAGACCATGTAGAAGAATCACGACCAACACGTGGATTAATATCTCCCAGAATATAAAGGCGGTCGCTCGACTCACTTTACCAACGGTTTCCGTAAGCTGACCGTAGAAATGGTTTTTGGTCTCAGCAGAGGCTGAAGGTGTTAGCGCGTATGCGAAATAAAGGTGACATAGCCGCATTTGCTGTTCATACGCAGATATAGATACGCTCTGAAACGCCTTTTGGAGTTTCGATCGCCTCGCGTAGGTCGTTCCCAACAGCAAATCCAACAATGTATTCGCGGACAGATTCGGGAACCTTTCCTTTCCATGAAAAAGGTGTTATGTGCTTCCCGTAAGGACCCTTCCTCAGGAAGTCTCGTTTCCTGAAGGGCTGCTATGGCGATGTTAAGCTTATCGAGCTCACCATCCACGTCAACAGTTTTGCGCAAATCTAAGGCGCTAATTACAGAACCTCCACAGGTGTCGGGGAGGCCCGTCCTCATAGTAGGGACGTTCCATGACCCTATGCGCATGGATATGTTAGGCCTGTTTTATCGGCACCAGTTGTCTAATTTTTGTTAGTGTTCCCCACACCCTTAAGGAACAAACCAGCACCGGGCGGATCAACAGCTAATTGGCCGGGGCTGCCCAGCTGGAGCGGGCGGTAGTTAAGCAGTGGGTCTACGATGGACCTCCCACTGTCTAAATGGACCCTGGCGCCGCGCGTATGTGTTGTTATCCACGCAGCCGAGCTGACGAGGGGAAGTGTCCTCACCACAGACACTGCATCGCTTGGGACGCAGTTAAGGAAGCCAGGATTGCCCAAAGCCTGTACCACCTCTCGGTCTTCCCAACAGAGCCCGCAGGAACGCCAAAGCGATACGTGCGGTGCTGGTCGACTGCAGGAGTCTGCCGCTTCGGGTTAAAACCTACTTGCGCCTGACGGTGACCCCAAGACTGGGTTTCTTTCGAGTTGCCTTCTCTAGACAGATTGCAGATCAGTGCTGACGATGCCTCTCTCACCGTTTAAATAAACACAATTATAAAATACAATACACTGAAAAATTGATACAAATATAAAGTAATGTATAAACTATTTTTAAACAATTTTCTCATTCTCATACATTCTTCGTATATTTATTTTTCGATCTTTCTTGAGTTTTCTTTATTTTTCAACGTGTATAACCACCGCGAGTAGGTATGAAGTAATTTCCCAATTTTTCTTATTTCAATCTTTCTTGTTTGTGATGAATTATTTTCGGTTAACATTATGTATATTATATCTTCTTATCGTTATCACTCTTTGGTCCTACCAGATGGCGCTGTTTGAAATTCTTATTTTCTATTGATTTTTGACTCACGCATATAATGGCGGATAAACCGAACGTTACCAGCAAGCTTTCTAATGTGGTGCTTTTTTATATATATTATAACGATTATGCAACATGTTTTAGTTTCTATATGTTTCTAACAGAAGAAAATCACTTTGTTTTATTTTCTTAACAAGCATGATTATTATGAATTAGAATTATAAATATGTTAAATAATTTTGAGTTATAATAAAATTTTGATTTCTTCTGTAATAAATCAATAATAAACTGTAATATAAGATATAAAGTCATGATTATTATTGAAGTCATAAACACATCGCATATATGTACGAAGGAACGTGCCTAGTTTACATAAATCGTTAATGTTGAAGCGAAAGTTTTAAGTGAAATATAATATATTTATCGATTTTGCAAAACGTAACGTTAAATAAAGAATCTTTATATAAAGTGTAGTTTCATTTAATTTTTTTACGATTTTAAAGTAAGATAGAAAAACAAAGACATTACGTGTCTTGAACATAAGGTCAAACATCTTTAATCTCCAAAAAGTGGACATCTTTAACAGTTTTAAAAATAATTTTTGTAATAATAAACCGAGAAACAAGTAACCCGTTCATAATTAACATTAATTATGATAACATTCTGAAAACATATCTATTATAAAATTTATTTTTGACATAGAAATAATAAATTAATTTTCTAACATTATAAAAGCAAAAGTTTTACGGTGCATGTCTAATTTACTTTAACGCGATACATAATTATTGTACTTTGATAAAAATTATACAACAGAAAAACGTATGGTTTTTAATTTTAAAACAAACATTTCTATGCACAAACAGAACCGTTGGAATTAGCTTGTACATTATTAAAATCATTAACACAAGCTAAAAGGCACACGATGCTATAACTCTATTATTAAATATGTTTTAAAATTAATAGGCCAAAACATTGGACAAAAATTACCTGTAATATAATCCCAAGCGGGTAAAAATAATAGGATATTAATCTTTTTCTCTGCGTACATTGTACTGTGTGTATGTTAACTTATTATGTTAACATTCGTAAATCGATGTAAGAAACATACGATCAAAACTATTTTTGCAAAATTCGACACGTTCCGATGAAATTGCGGCAGGAAAATTGGTCTTAAGGGACTGACGCAAGTTAATGATGTTTCTAAATGGCAATGTTTTTCGAATAGTATGCTCGTCCTTTTCCCTTAGGCTATATACCTTAATAAGATATTTTTTTTACACTTTAATATAAAAGACACTAGCAGTCCGTACACGGCTCTGCTTGATTTATCTTTAGAATTTTGGAATGGATTTTCTGCGGTATAACGTGGCCTATGTAACTCAAGTACAATAAAGCTCTCTTATAATGAAAGAATATGTCAAATCGATTCAGTAGTTTCCGAGCCTATTTAAAACAAACAAATATATCCTTTTTCTGATATTGGTATAGATATAACATGTTATATAACTATAACATTGTTATTGAGTTTAAGGTATTTTTTTACCTTTTCATTGGCAAATGATTTCTAATAAAAACTTGTTTTATTATGGTTCCGTTTTAAAGAAGCAGTACAGTTTTTATCAACATCATTTTGTCATATTAGACAAAAGATTTTACTATATCTAAAAGGCAATTTTTGGAAGCAAATAAAAATTATCTAAATTATATATTTGGCCGCCAACGCAAGTGCTGAAGCCAAAAATATGAACATGCCAGATATTAAGATTATGCAATCTACGCATTTATTTACATGTAAAGATTTTGGCTGCAGTACTATTATAAATTACTTTTGACAAAATAAAATCGTACAAAAACTCGCTGTGCAAGTTGGCGTGCGTGTTCTGTTTTCTAATTTATAATATCTTTGTTCAACATGAAAATATTGTGGACGAAACTCAACAAAATCTGCTTATAACCTGTCTTTGGGTATTATTCTCTCTTACATTGTAATTAATTGCGGCAGGACATGGCATCGCGATGTTACTTCTCAACGCTATTTATTTTGACAAATTTTAATACAGGAATTGATACCCTTATTACCAATAAAAGTGTTTTTAAATCTTTTCGGGAAGCCTTGGTGTGTTAAACACTTAATTATTCATATTTTTTATTTATTTCTTTCGCAAACACAGACGAACTGATTGATATATCGTCAATAAAACTTAAAAGCTTATTCTACAGAAGGAGGGTGAAATGGGGTCACGTGTTTAAATGCCACTAAGAAAGCTCTAGACTTTTGGGATTAGGTGTAGTGTTAAACGTGATTTATCTCACTATTACCATTCCTTCCTCTAAACGTCCATTTCGCTACATTTCTTTATAAAAAAAATTTAAGTGATTCAACAAAAACTTTTCGATAAACTATGAAACGTTCAATGAGGTATTAAACACAAGTGATTACGCAGTCTAAAGAAACAAGAAGCAATAAATATGCTTTGAATAGAATCTGGAGCACTGCTGCAGGAGATAGTTCGTTAATTACTAATATAATTCAGTTAAATATTCGCAAGACCTAGCGTTGTAACATGCTTTGCGCATTGGAAGTATAACTATTCATCCTTTATTCACGAGATTGCTCTACGTAGAATTTGGGGGGAGCGTTTTATCTGTTTTTAACCAGCGGTAAAATTGAAACCTGTGAAATGATTCTAGTAAAACGTTTCCCGTGTTCCCGTTAGGGAAGTGACAGCACCCTAACATTTGACGAGGGTTGTCATAAGTCTTCTCAGTGTACACGTGACGTCCTTATCTTGTAATGGGTTCGGATGAGAGTGAATCTTTCCGTAATAAATAGGGTGCGCTCAAAGTTTTTTTACCCCTGACATCACAATATCATTGGCTTAAAAGTATCAGCTACAATAGCTTTTGTATTTTGGTCATGTTGTGAACTAGTCAAGTGTATAAAAAATAACAATAAAATATATTTTTTTCAAAATTACTAACTACGAAACGATATTACGATTTTTTGTTCATAGTTTCTTGTAATCATCAAATTACTATGAGTATGCTCTTGCAAAGATACGACTTCAATTTAGAACGTCTCACTCCCTTGTTGTATTTTTTTTGTATGTCATGCTCAGTGATAATAATACGATCATTAAAAAGCGTTAATGAGAGTTGGTAATAATGATTATAAAACATGACTAATAGCGCATATTTTTAGAGACTTCATAATTATAATTATGGTGTCCTGATATCCTAATTTGGCATGCAATCAGTACATTATTAACGGTATATTGTAAAATAAACAAATTGACACTTATTATAGACATGTTTTGTATATGTCCTTAAAATTAACTATTTCAGAGAAACTTGTCTTGATCTATCTTTTAAAAGCCACCATTCGTATTATAACAACGTGATTATTATGATATTTGATGACTTGACTTCAAGCTGGCTAGATGTGAACAGTGGAGTCCCGACCCTAGACCTGGCATAAACGTTAACGGCGAGTACTTCACACGTCCGTTTCGCTGTCGATATCGTTATATTTGCCGAGTCGTTGGAGTACTTGCAGGAGATGTTGCACAGCTTAAATGAATCCTCCCGACGTATTGGCCTCAGGGTGAACTTGGACAAGACCAAAGTCACGTTAAACGAACACGTTCTCCCGAGGCCGGTCAATGTTGATGGTGTTACTCTCGAAGTTGTCGATGAATATGTCTACCTTGGGCACATATAGCTGTTGGGAAGACACAGCTTCGAGAGAGAAGCCGATAGGAGGGGCTGGGAAGCATTTAGGAAGCTGAATCATATTGTCACATCGCCGATACCGTAGAGTTTGAAGATGAAAATCTTTAACCAATGCGTACTCCTCGTCATGACCTACAGGGCAGAAACGTGGCTTCTGACTATTAGACTGGTCAACAAGTTTGTCCTAGCTCAACGTACTATGAAACGTGCTATGCTCGGACTCTCTTAGCCAGATAAAATTCGTATTGAATTCATCCGGCAAAGAACAAAAGTTACTTACAACTCGTATACGATTAGCTTGTTAAAGTGGCAATGGGCCTGTCACGTGCATATCTGAAACAAAAACATGAATATCGAAGAACATTTTCAACATTATCTAGGAATAATATTTCATTCTTATGAATAGTAAAAAATGGTACTGCCAGTATGTCAATTTATTTCTTTGTATAGTTGTTACAATAAATATATGTATTCTTGGTTACAGTTAAGGGTTTCATTAAATGTTGAATGTTGAATAATACATAAATTGTTCCTGTAATATGGTCTTAAATTCTATTATGCTTGTTCACTCTAAGGTCATTTAAATACGTGATATATACGCTCAAATGAACGATTTATGTCGTTGACGAAGGGTGACGTCTGATGCCGCTCAAGTAGCTTGTTATTTTTTTTGTTGGAAAAGATAAACATTCACGATATGAAGTCATTACTGTACTCGTTCACGAGTGTGTGACGATAAGCGTTGCACTTTATTGATGCAATCATCATTTAAATTTAAGCGCGCTTGACATTTAAGATCTTTGTGAGCCCGAGTTGAAGCTGGAAATCCTAGCTTTTCGATGTGTGAAACGTCAGAGGAAGTCCCCTGGTACGAAAACGAAAAAAAAAGTATGCCCGAACAAAATAACTGCAAGCCGGCAGCGGCACCAATTATATTGAATCGTGATTTTTACTGCTGATTTATCGCAATTTAACAATAATAGAACGACGGAAGTTCCTTATTTTGTTGCTTTACGGTAGTACACTCTAACAGTGAAAACTGTTGGAGTTTTAATGGCAAACCCTCAAAATGATCCCTATTATGAAATATCTTCTTATTTATTTCAAAATATTCCGCAGATTACGGATGCTTTAAATAGCATAAGCGAAACGCGTTTTTAGTAAGTATAAATGTATTAAAGTGTAATTTACACCAAAATGGACGGTTGTATAGAAGTAAGAAAAAAGAAAGAAGTTGAAACATTGCACGCTTGCTCTTAATCATGTAAAAATATTTTTTATACACTAAATTGTATAAATATAAAAAGTATCTTAATAGTAACAGATGTATATGTTTTTATTTTAATTTGAACTATAACGTCTTTATGAATGTTATTTAAATAAACCAAACTTACTATAAAAATAAAGTAAAAATTACCATTATGTATTCAGGATTTTACTTAGAAAAAGGAAGATACGTTAGAAAGAAAACAAAAGTTTTACAGATTAATATTTCACAAGAATGTACCATCATAACCAAATAGCATATTACCAACTACCGTTACATTTTCCGAATACTCTATAGTCACTAAATATGTAGGTTAAATATTCAATTTAAAATATATATCACACTACAATAAGCATGAAATGGTTACTAATTTCTTATTAAGCACAATATGAAGAACATCTGGTATGTTCACAAACCTGCCATTGATATTAGGTTTATGTTAAACTTCTTAAATATGTCATAAAATTCGTACATTCCTAGCAGAGATATGACTCAGTACATATCTCTGGTGGGAATGTACAAATTTTAAATTTGCTTTAACAATGATTTATAACCAATCTCACATCCAATTTGTACAAGTTAGTTTTACATTTGAACTCTGCTTTTACTTTCAACATACATTTCTTACAGATATTGTTTTCAGTACAGAAATCCAGCATTTGAAATCTTTGTTTTTAATAGCTTAATCGATTGTATGCAAACTCGCACTTAACGCACATTACAATAATACTTCACACCAGGTTTGCGTTTATTAAAAAGGTCATCTTATTAAAACATGTTTGATGCTACTAATTTTACTTTACAGTAGTTTGCTTTACTACAATTTAATAATTAGGTTTTTAAAATTTGTCGTTTATAAAATTTTAGGTCAAACTATGTTTACGATGTTATGCTGAGTTGAAACCTATATAATGTTAGCTTAGGTGAAAAGTGAGTTTTGACAAAACTTTTCTTGGTGATATTGAAATATTATAGTGTAGCGTCCTTGACAATCAATAAGCGAGTATAAGGAAGCATTCTATATTGAATAAAGATATTTTAATTTGAATTTGAATTTATATTGTATTAGCATTCGTTTATTGAAGATTAATTGCTTTTTAATAATGATTACTTCTAGCATGCATATCTTAAATAGAACTTTTAAACTTTACTCTTCTTGAGACAAGAAGTCTCCATAAAATTTAGTAAAATAAAGAAGAAAACTGTGTTCCACGGCTAAAAAAATTGATGATGACTAAAAAAATGCATTACCATGCATGTACTCTACTTCTTGTATTATTTACACTGAGAATGTCTATATTATGTTGATAAAACACAGAATGTCCTTACGATTTACTTTCCAGTATATTAAATTTTTTACAATCTACGACTTACTCGTAGATTTGACCCTCGTGGGAGTTTAGAGGAATCTAAATTAAAGGATAATGATCACTGATTAAATTTTCGTTAGGTGTTGAGCACGAAATGTCAAAATAAGTTGTAATTTGTTTTTGGGACAAAATGGAGTACTTTAGTAGTAAGAATATTCTATAAAAGATTATTTCATATCTAGAGTGCGTGCAACGTGCAAGTGCAAATATGAACATTCCGGCCGAAATCTTTAACTTTTACCAAAGTCACGCTTCGCTTTTTCTTTATCTTGATTTCGGTAAGTTTAACACTTGGCTATCTATCAAATTTGGAAATATTAAAATAGATTTCATATCGAAACTGTTTCCACACCAAATCTTTTCCGAATAAAACTCTCAAGTGGCCTTTAACTCTTAAATCACGTAAGAGGCAACTCCCTGAAAGGTACATACATCTTGCGGACTACATTTTAGTTTAAAAGCTCATGTATTATGAATGACTCTGCTTATGGATTGGTTTTCATTCATCGACATACTTTAAATGGTGACAACCCATTAGTAGTGTTTAATACAAAGGACGGTAAGGGTGAAGAGGTGCGGACCATGCGCTTCTCTTTGATTTGACGGTTTTGAAGCCGTCTTCAAATTGCGGATTGGTTAACGCCTCGACGTCCATTTTCAGTTCCGTGCGGATGCCAATGTCGACATAATTGTCGTCACTATCATCCTCAGGGAATGGTCGGGACGGTCCAGGCTTTGAGGTAGGGTTTAGTGATCCGGAGCGTGCTCGGATATGAGCTAGTGAACAGCGTCGGTCAATTTGATGTAGAATTTCCGACCGAGTTTCTCACTAATAGCCTTAGTATCAAGACCAAAGAGACTCGAGCTCCAGGTCGACCATTGTAAACTATTAGGCGCGCCCTAGTGGGACGAGCCATGTGTTGCGTTCCCTAACGCAAGGGTGAGCCCGGCGATTGCCGGGGTGAAAACCTTTCTCGCCCTGCCAGGCACGGCAGGAAGGTGTGTAGCAGAAACAAAATATTAAAACGTTCACGTGGCCTAGTGTAATCGTAATACAACTAGTTCGGCCGAGAAACAAGATAATTAACCCTAAGAAACAAGAATTGCGCTTGCAACAAGCGGCTAGCAACACAGTTGTTTAGGCAAACAAGTTGCCGGCTCCCTAACATTCCGCGCGACGCAGGTTCTCTCGGACACGGCTGTTTCGGGAGGTACCGTGCCGCGTGGCCGGTAGTAGTAGTAGTAGTAGTAGTAGCCTACAGAGGAGTGCCACCACTGTGGCGTATGTGCCGAAGAGACGGCCCAACACGCGCTGGAAGAGTGCCCAGCCTGGGTCGAGCAACGCCGAGACTGCGTAGTGTCTGGGACGACCTTTCGCTTCCTGCTGTAGTACGCAGGATGCAGAGAGCGAAAGGTCGTGGGGCGCCGTCCTTGCTTTTTGCGAGGACGTGATGGCCCGGAAGGAGGCCGCGGAAAGGGACAGGAGGCCGTGAGCGCCCTGGCTATCCGCAGAAGAAGGCCAGGGCGCCGAAGAGTGGCGTAGCGCGCAACCTTCCCCTGACACTGAGCCCCTGGGCGGCCGGCAGAGGGTGCCCGCCGCCCAGAGAAGGGCTCAGAGGAGCGCCGTGCTGTTTGTTCCGGCACGGCGCCTAAGTGACGTTCCGGGTGTCCCAACACACCGGAGAGAAGAGGCCCCAGAGGGCCACGTGTTTTAGTGGGTATACCGGCCGCTCCATCTTGGTCCGGGGAGCCCCACATATCCCCTGCCCCTCACTTTGGCGGCGGGAATCCTAAGCTGGATTTTTCCAACGGCAAAAAAAAAAAAAGGAAACAAGTTGCAAAACATAGGTTCTGCTGATAAATAAAAGAAGATAGTAATATTTGTATATTTTAACGAATTTAGAGGCTAAGAGGCTAAAACAAAAAATAATACGAAAATATGTAAAAATGTGTAGCCGCGACAGAATATGTTCAACACATTTTCCATCCACACGGAAAAAGCACGATCATAATCATCAAATGTAGCTTTGCTTAATATGCACGATTCGTTTTACGTTCACTATTTTTGAACTTTTACAATTATTTATTGAAATCATTAATATTATTTCCATTGTTATATTGTATTTTTTTATTGAATAAATTAATGTCGACATTTTATGTGTTCTCATGTGATAATTTATCAAACAAAGATACAAAATAACAAAATAACATATATTATTCATTGTAAACTTGTTGTTTAAAAATGTGAAACAATTTGAGTACGGCCTGACAATATTTCAGGAGAATTCCGTAATATTGCCACTGGAAAATCTCAAGAGACATTTCGACTTCCTTTATAAAATTCTTGCGGATGATCCTTTAAAATGAGATAGATATAGCATTAAGTTCTGTATCACATACATCAAAGGTTTTTGAGCATTATTCTAGAGACGTTAAGATAAAGTATGTTTGTAAATAACATTATTTGTAAATATTAACAGACATTTTTACTATAATGATCAACAATACCTTTACAATACAAACATTAACTGCTTCCGTAGCCTAGCTTTTTAATCCTGCGGGGACTCAAGTAATTTTCATTGTTATTTCATAGTTGGTTGGGGATATTTGGGCCGATTACCCACTTTCTGAAAAGTACGATGATCCAAGCGTCTGATGGGCATGCAAAAAAGTCGGTACCCCCTGCAAATCCTCATTCGACCAGCGTGATAGCGGGATACGGTCCAAAAATTCCCTAATGGAGGAGGCTTGCATTCGGGGAGATCTTTGCCCAGCAGTGAATTGACACATGCTGATGGTGATGATGATGATTTAATGTGATTCTAAT
Source organism: Lamproptera curius (assembly GCA_029286875.1). Taxonomy (NCBI): domain Eukaryota; kingdom Metazoa; phylum Arthropoda; class Insecta; order Lepidoptera; family Papilionidae; genus Lamproptera; species Lamproptera curius. Next base: position 6,372,086 of record JAGSMT010000005.1, on the reverse strand, counting down.
TCGGCGTAGTTCGTTAGGGCAATGCGGATGATCGCCCGATTGCCTGGTAAGTAAGATAATTCATGCATTGGATGGTCATGTAAAGAGTCGGTCCTACGCATTATCTCTCTCCGGTCGTGTCAGTTATTCGACCCTGGAATTTCTTGTTACTGTTTTATTTCAAACTGTTTACATGTACATACTATTTTATGTTGTAATTAAAGATTCTTATAATAAACTTTTTAAAACTTTAAGTTTTGATTTACATGGATTCATAAAATCTTGCCACAAATTGTATGTATGCATAATGTTTTATGCGATACTTACTAGTATATGAGTAAACTAAAAGATTTTTTTAAGTTTCAAGCAGCTGTTTGAAATAGACGCTAACTATTTTACGGATCTCAGTTGATGAATAAATTAAATATTATCCCACTGAGCATGAAAATTCCATCTGAACGGTGAGACCCAAATGCACGGACTCTGTTGAAAGAAATAAAATGCTTTACATAAAATAAAATTTAAGGTACATTGAGAGAGAATCTCAATGAGTTTGATTTTAACTAAAGCCTGAAATCCAGTTTAAATTTTTTCTTATGATGGTAAAAGTGGCCTATTATAATGCATATGTCTATTAAAAGAGTTTAAAAAAATAATGTGCCTTTGTTACGTGGTTATTGTTATAACTTTTGAGTTACATGTTTTATTTGTCATAACATAAATCTTATATAAAATTTAGTATAACATTAATCAAAACTAACGTTTATTTTACAATATATTAATAAATCAAGTTAAGTTGGTACTACACTATTTCTTGTAAGTTACACTACGCTCACAATCAAATATGTAGTTATATATATGGCTTGTTTTTCACAAAGATAGTTTAATTATTTCTGTTTAATTATAATTATTGAAATCTGTGTTATCGCTCAAAACTTTGACGTCTTTGCGGCCCAGCCGCTTTGCAATCCTGAGGTCGTAGGTTCGCATACTACATGCAAATGAAGCAATTGCCGAAAAGGTATGTGATTCATTGGTCAATCATCCTAGAATAGATATGTAAATTCGGTCTTTCAGTTAAGACCATCTTTGTCTTACAATTACTGACGTCAGAGCTTTCGGACTTGCTAACATCTAATCCTTTCACGAATACATGTACCGTAAGTACATAGTTTTACTGTGTACAATCTGTCTTGACTGTGCTCACTTTTATAATAGTTGTATCATTTTTTTTACACCATGACTAGGGTATTATAATGTGATTGCAAATCTAATGTGCGATTTTGCCACAAATAATGCTTAGTGTTCTATACTTACTTTCAAAACCTTTATGGCTGTTTTAAACCATTTTTGATACAATAATTGCTTACTTAAAAACGCTCTTAATAAAATATTTGTTATCTTATAAACAGCTAAAATAAGGACTAACTAGTTGTTCGAAAACAAATAGAGTAAAATACTTATTTAGTTTCATTATGCTTTTTTATACAAATAGATAACGACAATTTAATTGGTATGAGTGCTTATTTACTTTAAACACGTGTATCTTATGATACACGTGTACTGAGTATACAACTCTTTGCCACATATTTAAAAAGATCTACCTTTAAAAAAGTTCTTCCTTTTTTCTTATTTTTGGCCGCAAATTAATCTCATGACGTAATATAGTAAAAAAAAATTGTTTTATTACCATAACTACCAAAACTATTATTTTGCTTTTTATCTATTTCTGCCAGCTCAAAACAAAGACCCCGAAAAAGTGATTCGACTTCGCATAAAAATAAGTAAAATCCATATTGGAACCATTAATCACGTTCTTATTCGCTCCAAAGCCAATATATGCCTTTCTTCCTTGAGTCAAACATTTTCCCTTGTGTGAAAACCATTATTAAATATAACAGCTATAAATTATTTTCATATAGATATAAATTTACAGAACTGCCTCCGTAGCCTAGTGGTATGGGCGTGTGCTTAAGAAACCGGAGGTCGGGTTTGAATCCGCGGGATGCCTACAAATTTTCATTGTTGTTTTAGTTGGTTAGGCAATTTGGTGATCACCCAATTGTCTGAAAAGTAAGATGATCCATGCGTCGGATGGGCATGTAAAAGTCGAGTAAAGAGTCACCAACCCGCATTGGACCAGCGTGGTGGGATACGGTCCAAACCCCCTAATGGATAGGGGTGTATTAGGGGAGGCCTATGTCCAGCAGTGGACTAAAACAGGCTGATGATGTATGTATGTATGATGTATAAATTTACAAAATTATGTTTACTTTACAACATTGTTTTAACCACAAGAGAGAATAAGTAGTACGCACTATTAAACGTTCAATTAAAAGCTTTGTTTTTATTACGTTTTTCAATTATTACTTGATATCGATAGTAAGTATATATAGCCTTTGCTTTCAAAGTCCAGTTCGTATGTTGAAATCTTTAGAATACAGCGATAATATTATGTTGTAGTTGTATTCTGAACGTCGTTACCATTCATAATAAATGCTGATCCTAAATTGTTAAACGTGGGTTATTCAGGTGGTACTAGGTGGATTAAAAGCCGACTCGACCCAAACTTGCGAAATGGGTAGGAAAAAGAAAATGTATTGTTATATTAGCCTTAGTCACAAACTGTTTATTTTGTTTTTACAAATTTTATACATATTCATTAAATCATATGAGGTAAGCTGTAATTGAGTTTTTATGCCTAGTGAGTAGCATCTCCATGCCTTTTTTCTTTTAATTTTTACGGCGTTTATCATAAAAATTTTACCATTTATTTTATTTATTTATTTATTTAAACTTTATGTACACAAAATTAGAAATGGGTACAAGGTGGACTTAATGCCGAAGGCATTCTCTCCCAGATCAACCTTTGGGTGGTGTGAGAAAAATTTAAGGTAGGCGTACAATTAAAACAAAGAAAAAAAAATGTTAATATATCAGACCTATGCTTATAATATATATATAATAAAAATAAATTGAACGTCATATATATATCCAATATAACACACATATACCATACTCAAATAAAAATTAATACATAAATAATATAAGCTCTTACGTGTTAAAGAAACAAATAAAATAGTTGAAGCTAAAAAAAAAAATCTGGTTGTTTAAATTTGTTTAAGAAGATATTTGCGAACTTTACTTTTAAACTCAAAAGCGATTCTTAGCCATCCTAATATCGGAAGGCAGCTCATTCCACAAAGTTAGTTGATTTAATAGAAAAGAGAGTGCGTAAAGTCAGAACGGTGAATAGGACATTGAAGAAGACGGTTATGCGTCGATCGAAGGTTTTGTTACTGACTTCACAGAGGTGCTGGAAATGCGGAAGATATGTAACCATTATCAATTTTAAAGATACATCTCATTAGTGAAACACCTTAAAAATTAAAATATACAACAGTGAAGACAGATATTGTTACCACTATTCGGTCAGTGACAAAATTGTTAAATTTCCAGGTGTTTACTTAATTATTTTGTCAACATAAATTAACTTTTGCCATTTAATAATATAACTTATGTCACGTAACCATTACATTGTCATTGGGAACAAAAATTTAAAGGTTAACGCTCGTTAGAGACATTTGGCACCAACACCGCACTGCCTAACGTGCCATCTACGTGTTGTTAACCCGTGGTCCACGGGTTGTCTCCGCATCGGGAACCAGCGGACCACGCGTGGTGAATGAATTGATTTCACTTAGTCCAGAAATTTATGAGTGATTTCTGTACAATTATAACCAAATTTTAGTAATCGCACATTGGCATGATTGAGAGGGTAAATTAAAGACGTATGCGTTGCTAGCTCGCGGTTAACATGTAGAGTGGTCTTTCCGCCGTCTACGCCTGAACGCCTTACGCCTGGGACGTTCCGGTGTCGTTTAATTAATTATACTGGTACACCAGTATTACGCCCCGTTATCAACGTAAGGCATACATTTTTTATTTCGTCTTCATTGCTTCATTTCGCAGTTTCTAAAATTTGACATTAACAATATTATACATTATTATTAGGAAATTTTAGTAAAATAAAATGTATGAAATATCTTTATCAGGTCGTTTTTAAAATTGTCACGGGCTTCCTACAATGTGTTTACGCATAAAAGGTTTTCTGTACGTGAGAAATGGAAAAATGTCTGATAACATGCTTTCGGTATTTTGAGTCAGTATTGTTTATATAATAATTTGATCCAGTACAAATCTACGCAACGCGTGATGTATACAAAATTGACTGCTCCTATGATACAAACTCCGAACATTTTCAATCTCCGATCGATCTCCTAAATAATAGAGATTTCAAAAACAAATTCTATCGTAGATCTATATTAACTACTATATTCCACCGTGTTCGTAAAACGGAAATACAATCTGAGTAAATGAAAAATAATCATGTCATTGCGCCGGTTTTAACTTGAACATATACATGTACAATATGGTGTAAAACTTTTAGCACATCTCAGAAAAAGAAAAAATCATTATCAATCCCTTTTATGCTAAAAATTTAAGCGGCAATTAGGACTTAGTAATTTTCAGTTCAAATACATATTTTATAATTAGTTCAATGCGCCTTGATTTTCTGATTGTCCGTAAAGTAATATGATCCGTGCGAAAAATATTCATCTTAGAATTTGTTCTTGTGCCTCTTCTATCTTACTATACTGAACCATAAAAGTAAAGGAAGATGAAGTAAATCTTCTACTGAACTTTTTTTATTATATAATGAAACACGTAGTGAGTTTGACACAGATCTATTATTTTATTTCATTCCTTAAACAATAGAATGTTTAAAAATGCTTTAGCTTATTACACTGCCAGTAACAGATAAAACAATATGTTGTTGTAGATAAATGTTCAACATATTGGTTACAGTAATGACACGAGTTAGACCTTCATCTGAAGATGAGTGATTATTAAGTCAGCTAATTTAAAATTAAATACTTTTATTTGCGTAAAATTTTGAACTAATTCAATAATTTTCCTTATGTTAGTTTATTGATGGAGAGGGAGACACACTGAAAGCAATTTTTTTGCTACTGCTTCTGACTTAACCGGGTCAGACCAAAACCTAAAATTAACGCTAAGCAAATAAGATCCTTTGCGATTCATCTAGTCATTACTGATGTTCAAAGATAACGATAAACTTAAACTTACCGCAATTCCTTTATTAGACAATTAATTAGAATTTTGATTCTACGAACCCCGATTTCTGATTCTGAGAACTCTTTGCTTAATTTTCGCGCTCACGCGTCACTATAGCATTTGGGCGCAGCAAGTTGATTACCTTTTATGGGACGTAAAAAGGAACTTGTGACCTCTTTCCTACTTCCCTCCTATGTCAAATACTCCGCTACATATGTCAAACATAAACATGTGAAATTAAACAAAAAATACTTTTAGACTTTAAATAATGAATAACTTATTTGCGCAATATAACCGGGTAACGTGCTCTCCGCCCAAAAGTGACCCGCGATTTCGTCCACCGCATTTTAAATCTCTGATACCTTTTAAGGTATTCATTTAATAAAAATGTGTTGTTTGGCACTTTTTATGCACATGAATGACAAATTCCTATATGCATTAACTTACACCGTTTAACCACAAACAAACTTTGAATATGCATCATTACAGTTTTTATAAATACTTATTGTGGGTATTCTAAAATATAGATACTCTTGCTGACTTTATTGCAAACCAATTAAAGAAGTGCAATCATGTAGAATATAGTTTAAATCTCTAGTAAAAACTAAATTAAGGAAAATGTAAACTATTAAATATATTGGACGATTTATGCATTCAACTTATGATTTTTCGTGATATTAACTTAAATGATATGATTGATAAGACTGAGAAGAATAATCAATGCGGTTATAAGACAGTAATTAAAAAGCCTCTACCGATAACAAACCTACTTTTCTCGATCGACTGCTTTTCTTATTTCATTTGGCGGTGACTACAATATAGTTTGCTTGCGTTAAACATTATTTTTTCTTGATTACAAATTTGAGTTGGAGTTGTTCTCAAAGACATAAAAATTCATAATATTTTGTGAACATATTTTTTTTTAAATATTACTGTGTAACTAGAATTCGAACTGCCGCAATGAATCCCGACAATAAAAATTCAGTTCAATTAATATACCGTGTATATCGTGTATTATTTTCATTATCTATATCACTACCATATCATAATCACTAATTTGTGTTTCTTTTGTTTTACTTTGAAATCACAACAATTCCATAAAAAATATGCAATAGATAACAATTTACAGCACAAAGGTCACAAATTTTCCAAGTTAAATTAAATATGTATCTTGGAATATAATTCTTATTTTTAATTTAATACTTTTTTTTAAAGTACCTCCGCGAAAACAGCGTTTATTTTACAAGGAAGTCATGATTTTAATTTTGTACAAAATTAGCCATATTATGGCTGAAAACTGAATAGCCTGCTGAACAGGGGAATGGGGAGTAATACTTTAAAAAATTATAGAAAATATATATTTGATTTAAAAACGGTTTCTTAGTTGCTTAAGCCGTTTATATGGTCTGATACTGAGTAAAAAAGGGGAAAACTTTAAAAGGGTATATTGGAACTAACTGAAATCTTTGAAAAAGAGGGAGTGAATGTATGCGTTTACTTTTGATGATTTTTATATAAATTTGTATATAATATATTAATGCAAAAACTCAAAGTATTGAGCTATTTATTTTGTACAATTTTATGAAGATTTTTCATTCAAAAGTTTAAACAATAGTTTTAGTCAATTGTAATACTTAGAAAATTTATATATTTTATCATATTGGCCTCATTATAAGCAAAACGGTTATAATTAAAGCCGCATCGCATGTAATTTACATGCGACGATTAAAAACAATTCTTGAAATGACACTGAAAAGTATTGTTAGAACCCGGGAGTGTCGTTGGCAGAACATGCAATTAGGAGGTGTTTTGTTTAGTTAACTGTTTTAGAAGATTATGATAAAACGTGTACTGGGTTCAAAATAAACAGGTGAATAATAATACTATACATGTAAATTTTTTATTATATATAAAGCAAAGGTTTTAAGGCAATAGTTTAATTATTCATTTACAGTTCTATCTGGTCAGTAACTCGGCAAGACTTGTAATATGGGAATTACTTTACCTGCAAATATGTAAACTTACTTTTCTCTTTAACATAACACCTATTATTTTTGGAAGTAGTTACTATGAACTTACCGTGAAAGTATAATCGCGATTCATAAATGACACAACGTTTGGAGCACTTCAAAAATCTAATCGTCCTATTTTAAACAGTTAATGGTTAGCTACCCGAACTTGAAATATAAGACTACTTTTTGATAGCTCCCATAAACATTTTTTGGGAGCTATCAAATCAGGATCAGGATAGCTTCGACAAGGTTGCGTAATAGCGTGCTAAATTTGTAAATTTGATTCATTATATGCAGTTGTAGTATTCCATTCATATCCTCCTCCTCCTCCTCCTTTTTAGTTATTTTTATGATTTTTGCACCGATATAACAAATAATCTTTACGTAAATTATTATACACTCAATTAACATATGTAACTAAAAAATGTAAACATGCAACTGTATTGCTTAACTTTCATAAAAATATTAACGTTGTGTTTTGATAGCGCATAACACAAACCCCGAAACATATACTTATTTATTGCGAATAACAACACACAATTTGCACTTCTAGTAATAAAATGAGCATAGGTAAAGTTAGAACCGTCTTATTCAGCAACGCTTAAATTGCCAAGCTCTTAGCGCTTACGAGCAAAATGAGCGCATTAATGTTGTGCGCTACTAGAAACTCTTTTGCTGGAAGAGCGACAAACTTAAAAATTAAGGTAAGTTTTAAATGGAATTTTTTTCATTAACAAATCGTTCCTTTGTAATCAGTGAACGGAAAGAGTATGTCATTTAGATCTTTGCTAGAAAGTTATTTATTTAAACATTCATTAAGAATTAGGTGCATATATTTTTTAAATTATTATTTAAAATTGACATATTAAAATAACTGATAATTTAACACTTACTAAAATACTCTAAAATTATAGCTAATAAGTGTTATAAATACGAGTACTCACGTGTACATACAAATAAAATATTGTATTCAATTCAAAGCTTAGACCGAATTAACGTGATGTTATTTCGTTTTTACATTTTGAATAAAAAAAGTTTTTTACTAACCATTACCTAAACTATAATCACGTAAAGACTAGAAAAATTTTTACCATTACCTACATTATTTTACCTTAACCTTTTATCTATTTAACGAGATCCAGTGTTCTATTCATAACTAGACGTAATATTTCAAGCCCGCAGAAAAGTAATTTACATTTGTATATCCCTACTACTGCAATAAAGTTTACAGCTCCGTAGCCAATTCACAACTTTTAACCACCATTGAGTCAGTCCGAAGTAACCTTTGAAGCATTTTTCACTAGATAACCTTAATAGATTTAAATATAATCTATCCTAGTTGAGCCAGGAAGAGACGTAATTGACAAATAATCAAAATTATAATTTAATTAATATAAAACAACAACTGCTTCAAGAGTTCTTTACAATTGAAATCCTTATAAATTAATCTTCATGCTGGCATAGTATTCTTCCAAAAATCTTACAAAAAGTTATATATACATAATCATCTATCTTAGTCCATTTCATAAAGGTGTTATATTAATTTGAGTACTTACCTTATTTACCTTACCTTACCTTACTTTCTCAATACCCTCATTGAATAATAAATAATCAATTTCAAAATTAGACCTACTAATTAATATTTATAACAATATTTCTACATTTCAACGGTTTGATAAGGGTCAGAAAGGACACCTGAGAAAGTTCCTCACGGACTGTCTAAGTCTTAGTCGGGATCATCTATACCGTTGAAATTGTCGCGAATAATGATTGACGTTTACTGCGGCATCAAAAAATTGCTTTGTGTTCACAATGTGAATCGGGAGTCAACTAAATTTTAACAGGTTTCTTTGACAAGTCTCGAGGTGAGCGTTTGTAAATATAAATTTAGCAGCTTAAATTTTCAAATACACAATTTTGAAGACGTACGGCTTTTTTAACGATGGACTATATCTACCACAAATCAGTAGTGAGTAAATACTATTGTCTTCCGGGGTATAAGGAGCTGTTGTCGTCAAGTCTCATCGCTTTAACCCATAAAAAAAAACATGTATGAACGCTGTAAAAACATTAAAATGTCATACTGGTTATGTTTAAGGTTGCGTCATATTTTAAGTTTTATTTTGTAAATAGGACAAATTCATCCACCATATTCTAACGTTTCAGTACACCCTGAGAAATGCTGGTGGAAGACCATTAAAAATATGGAAAGTAACATTCAAATAATTTGATTTGACACGTTATAAAATTATGTGACCTATATCAGATCTAAATTAGATAAGGAATTAATAGAAACAACAACACACATAGCACTTAAGAAGCGTTGTAAGTGCAAAGCAGACATAATATTTTTTTGATCATCATCATCATAATCAGCCTGTGATAGTCCAAAACTGGACATAGGCCTCCCCTAATACAGCCCTGTCAATTAGGGGGATTTTGGACCGTATCCCACCACGCTGGTCCAATGCGGGTTGGACCGACTTTTTACATGCCCATCCGACGCATGGATCATCTTACTTCTCAGACATTTGGGTGATCAGCCCAAATTGCCCTAACCAACTAGTATACATCAACGAAAACAATGATATAAAATGAAAAACAAGCAAGCCAGTTTTATTTTATTTCTACAGTTAGCATTAAGGAAAAGCCATCGTCATAACATTGATATAAATACAGATTGCTTCAGTACATAATTTTATATGCTCTCACAGGTTAACACTTTTTTATGAACATACGTTTATTAAATTAAATCTTTAGAATACCTGTATCATAATTTTTCTACAGATATTCTTTTCCCTTAATAATAGCATCCCGGCTGCTGTCCATTGTAATATTTACATTTACCATGCGGCAAGATTAAATCTCAGCGAAAACAACCTGCAATATTTACTAATGGCTCTATAGGGAGTCGTTTGATCGCCCCTGCCTATTGACCGTGCATTAGATTAATTTATTGAATGGAATCACTAAGTATTAAGTCGTTTGTAATCGACTATATGATTTCTTTATCATAAAAAGCAAATATTTTTTTGTGACTCCTATAATTTTTTTCATGTCGTGATTATAAAACCAAACAATTTATAGAGTAAACATAAAAGTATTGTGAAACTCTTGCATCCTTTTTAATGACAATCGCACATCGTTGATCATCATGTTTTGATACAGAGATTTCAATAATTCGATTTAAAAAATTATTGAAGACCCTTAAATTTTACAATTATTCGCCGTTCTTAGTAGTTACTTCTTTTCTATGATCTGTTCGTCACATGGTCATTACTGACGTCAGCACTTCTAAATTTACTTTACTACTTTTTCAAATTATGATGACCATCAAAACTTAGAAAAATAAAGAAGTTTCTACATCTTCTGATTATTTTCTTATTAATTTTAAGGAACTGTTTCCGTAGTTTAGTGGTATGGTCTGAAAACCTTAGGGCGTGGGTGCGAATTCTGCAGGGACTTAATAATTCTTAGTTGGTCAGGGCGATGGAAGCTGATCACCCAATTGCCTGTAAACTGATAAGGATAAGGTGAAGGTAAAGCGTCAACGAACATTACTTAAAAATCATATTGTAAACTAAATAATACTGTTTTATATTTATATCAACTGACGGAATACAACGAAAATAAGACGCTGTAGATCGATGACCTGAATTGTTTGTTTCAGTCCTGAAAGTATATTTCTATGTAGCTGTAAAAATTAGTAAAATAATTTAGTAACTACTTACTTGCCAAATAAGCCAACGAGTTAAAATAAATTAATTCTTAAACTCAAAAAAGACAATACACTTCCCATATTCACATATTAGTACTTTTTGAACCATTGTATTTTCTAATTTAAATACTTAAAATTTGGAGTTGGCGTCACATAATTTAAGAGTTCTTTTATAGACTTTTTTCGTAGTTCGTTTGAAAATCGTAAAAAATACAATTTCTACAAACAAAGCCTAAACTTTAAAAACAATATATACCATTGCTTTCCCAAATATATCGATATTGGATGTTGAACCACAAAGATTCAACCCTTGACCCTCGAGTCCTAATGTTTACTTTTGATTCGAAGGGTGCCGACCCTCAAAATTAAAAATACGATGCAACGCATTTAAAATTTTAAAATAAAGTGGTCATTTATAAAAACATTATTCCAATTTTACGGAAGTTAAGAATTTGAATTATAAAATAATTTGTTTCTTAATAAAACTTAGTATCTAATAATTTATTATTATAGAAATATTAATCTAAAAATACTTTAGTGCAGCACAAATACTAACTCAGGATCTATTTAATAAAAATTAACATTTAATTTCATTGTTCATCTTTGTTGGAGTACTACCATAAATACTAGAAGACAAGACATCGTCTTCGTAAATAATAATGTCCACTTTTCATTCACCGTGAATGGAAGCTAATTACGTCGTCAACAGATATCTAAGATAACAAATATACCAACTTTTACTAAGAGATAATTTGTCTTGAGCGTCATTAATCAAGTTGCTTGATTGTTCGTGGTAAAGACGGAGTTGGGGGAAATGATAGACTTCACTAAATATAATTTTGTATTTTACTAGTAATTAAAAATAACATAAATATTATTGACTAGATTTAATTCGCTTTCATCTAGAAGAATTTTTTAATGGAGTAACGTCTCGATCTTATGGTAAGTGATACGCACTACCCATTGAAAAGTTTCTGACAGAATGGATATTTTGTCAGAAAGTTTTTGATAGACATACCAGTTAACTAAAAATTAGATTTTCTATGATAAACTTACTATTATATGGAGTGTATACGGAACACCAAAATTTTAATATTATTTAATGTAGAAATCTATTGCAGTACCTGTTATACAAATTTAAGAAAACAAATAGAATATTACTTGATTGAGTGTTTGCCGAAAGGTGTAGAAATCTTTACATTTTAAATATAATATGAGCAAATCAAAAAGTTTTATTTAATTTTATAACAGTCATTATTTTACCTATATTTAAACTACTTATAACAAAATTATTTTAAAAATATAGAACCAATGGGAAGCTAATATCTATCTTATAAGCTTTAAAAAATCGGAGCGCTAGGAACAGAGCAACGAGGTAACAAAAAATAATAAAAATTACGCTCCGAATGGAGTACCTCCTTTTGGTAAGTCGGTCAAAAATAGAACGACTATTGTCAGATAAAACACGTATAGGAAGTGCAAACTAATCAGATTTCAAATGCTTAAATCAATTTTTAATGTCATAGATATAATAGAAATCTCTATAAAACTCAAGGCACCTTTTATTTATACGGTAAAATGATAATACCTTCATGATAAAAACGTGGTATATATTCGTAAGTACCTCTCACCTTACATCGGATTGACGGGTGAGTTAACAATATTCATTTTGTTAGTTAGGTAAAATATCTACATAAATCATCATCAATTATTTGCAGCTAGCTAGAATGATTATTTACGCCCGAACCCATAAAAGCTAGCATAGAATTTGTTATGAGACAGAAAAACAACTTCTTAAAAGGCAATGTATTTTTAGTCACATATTGCTTTACATTTGGCTATTAACTGTAGAAGTTCTACGTGCAGGTAAATGTACCGATACTTTTGAGGGTCCTTGAACAGAAGCCTCAACTCACTGTTTTCATACATTCAATATTTTATAGGCACTATGAAGATGACATTCTCCATCTAACTTCAGAAAACACAAGGAATCTGTTACGATGAATGTTTAAAAATATTAATAAGTCAGTACATAAAACATTTGTCTTCTAAAAGTGTTCAAAGTGTAATCGCATTGTCAAGGAAATACAAACATGTTCGTTTTAAGGATAGCAATACGTTACGCTTAACTAAAAACAAATATTTCAATCCTGAAATACGGTAACATGTAATATCACATTTTGCTTAAAATTGTATCCACTTTGAAGAAAAATGACTTTTGTACCTCTTGTGAGAATTGAAGTGGAAATATTTGGGCTTGCACAACAATATTATCGTGGGTTTAAATTGTGAAAAACCAAAAGAGAATGTACAGAAAAAAAAATAAGCTTATATTTCTCCTTATCACAGAAATAATAACAAAAAGTAATATACCACAATTATTGTTGTATAATAATAAACAATTATGATATTAAAGTGCACAAAAAAAGAAATCAATATTAATTTACCCGTAACTTTAATTCTAGATATATAATTATGTAGGCACGTCTTAAAATGTTTGCTTGACTACCAAATACATATGATGCCAATGCAATTGTAAATCATTACAAAGGTAGTATTTGAGCTGTTGCTACAAATCAACTGGTGATAAAGCCTGCCTTAATTTGATACGTTATTGACGTTATAAATATCACCGTATCTTTTTGCTAATGCTTATATATGAAACTATTCTGATAATTCTCGTAATAAAGCGATATCAGCAATACATAGTTTTACGTAAGTATCATAAGTAATAGGAGCTTATGGTATTGTGAGCCTCAACCTTTCTTTTAGCATTTTGAACGCCACTACTGGCACTAAAACTTCTTTTGGCACATAAATTTGAACAATGAAAATCTTCTTTGTATACGAGAGCATTTATAATGAAACTAATTTCCACTCAATTTAAAAATTTTGTGCGTATATAGAGCGCTCTTTAATAATCCAGTCCTTTGAAAATCCCTCATAGCCATGTTAACATTAAAATGTATATGTGTATATATGCTTCCGCTAATTTTATGATACTTAAAGTTGTTAAATTTTGTATAACTAGTTATAGTATAATTCTTAAGTTCGAAATCGTCTTTTAATTTTATTGTGCGAGGTAATAATATTTGACACCCTAACATTTTAAAACATCCCAAATAACAAATAATTTATTGCGTCTATAGAGCACGGGACTACGTACTTCACATCACTAGGAGACAATTTTATTAGTTTTACTATTCTCATTTTATGAAAACGTGATTACAGTGACGCCCTAAAGTACTATTGCCTAAAAGGAGCCCAAAAAATGTACAGGATATTACATTATGAGAAATTAGGGGCGTGTGAGCTTCCTCATCAATCATCATTTATTATTCCAATGTTATCGTGACTCTGCATAACTGCCCGTTTCCTAAAAATTATATAAAGTAAAGGTTAGAACAAAAATGAAGTGGTGTACGTAAAACAATAGATTAATTTCATGTAATTATTTTAAAAAATTAAGTTCATTTCATGTGCCTGCCTCCGTAGCCTAGTGGTATGGGCGTGTGCTTTACAAACCGGAGGTCGTGGGTTCGAATCCTGCGGGGACTCAACAAATTTTCATTGTTGTGTCCTAGTTGGTTAGGGCTATTTGGGCCGATCACCCAATTGTCTGAAAAGTAGGATGTGATCTATGCGTCGGATGGGCATGTAAAAAGTCGGTCCACCCACTAACCCGCATTGGACCAGCGTGGTGGGATACGGTCCAAGAACCCCCTAATGGGTAGGGGTCTATTAGGGGAGGCCTGTGTCCAGCAGTGGACTATCACAGGCTGATGATGATGATGATGAAGTTTATTTAATTTAGTTGCCTCCGTAGCCTAGTGGTATTGGCGTGTGCTTTAGATACCTGAGGTCGTGGGTTCGAATTCTGCGGGGACTCAACAAATTTTCATTGTTGTTTCCTAGTTGGTTGGGACAATTTGGGCCGATCACCCAATTGTCTGAAAAGTAAGATGATCCAAGTGTCGGATGGGCATGTAAAAGTCAGTCCTCCACCAACCCGCATTAGACCAGCGTGGTGGGATACGGTCCAAAACCCTCTAATGGATAGGGGTGTATTAGGGGAGGCCTATGTCCAGCAGTGACTATCAAAGGCTGATGATGATGATGAAGATGATGAATGTTTAACAACCGATAAATAACTATAAAGTAAGGAATCTTTTTTTAAAATGTTTACGAATCTTAAACTACAACTGCATAGATAATTTTTTTAGCTTGTTTTGCTTTTATTTAATCATTTGCAATTGTTGTTGCTTGTAAAGTAAAAATTTAAGACTTTTTATAAATTTAACTATAAGTTCAGATTTAATGATAATATTGTATTATTAAACTTGTCTTATTTCGGTATTTTAAGTGCATTACTATAAAGTAATATCCCAGGTACTGAAGCAATTCTCTATTAGATAAAAAATGTTATCATAGCTGTATTCTTTATTTAATTTAATCAACTAATGTTATAGTCCAAACACTGAAAACTCGTGCTTTACGTGGCTATTTTTAGGCTTGAGGCATTTACTTTCTGTGTTATAGACATTTCCTTACTATCTTAACTCAAATCCCACTCAAAATGGCAAAAGCAGTACCTTGATTTGCAAATTTGGCAACTGTCCAGCTCAGACATCTTTAGTACCATAAAGCACTTTGTCAAGACACTAGTACTGCTCGCTAGCGCTAAGTGGGTAATAACTAAGGGACGTTAGAATAAAAAAAAATAAACTGTAGCCGCTATGTAATATTCCTAAAAGAAGAGATAAAACAACATAACAACGGTTTTTTAACAAAAGATTAATTTAATAATATTTTTTTTAATCATAGAAAAAATACTGTCATACTAAATATTGTATACAAGAAGACCTACTTGCAGTCGTTATTTTTATAAGTTTTGCAACTACGAGTTTGTAGGCACATCCATCTAAAATGTGTCAGTTGTCATATAAAACAGAAATTTAATCAGATGTGCATTGCTTTTATTAGTGATATGTGTTTGAAACATTGTAGGCTTCTTTTGGGTAAGATATTTTTAAAACAACGTATCTTTTTTATTGCAGTGTATCTTATTAATTAAAGCTACCATTATATTGTTTACAGCCTTTGTCCGTTCCATAACCACGAAGATTTTTATTTAGTGATTCAATAATATGTAATATTTTTTACTAAAGCTTTAAGGTTCACGTAATTTTAACATTTGTCAATAGTTATTTTACCATTGCAGACTGCAGAAATAAAAATACCTAAATAGATATACGTAGTGAACTTAAGACGTTAAACTACCTTTCTAACGAACGCCGATATGACATTTATGATTGATTTTAAAAATGCTTATATGCAACTTTATTACTTTCTAATGTTTAAAATGCCATCGAAATGTATGGCTTATGTTTGCCTCACTTTAAGTAAACAACTTAAACTTTTGACACTCGAAAAAATAATAGCGTTGTAGTTTATAAGTTTGCAGTAGTATTAAATTTAATTATTTGACTTGCTGATGGCCCAACATTTAATATTTTTAAGTTTCTGAAGTAATAATTGCTTGGTGATAATCAATCGGTTATTATAAGATAACGTAATTATTTTTGTTGTTTTTTATTTAAAGTTTTTTCAAATTGTTCAACAACACTTAATATAATACCATGTGAATTTTTTTTCCGTAACTAATAAGAATATTTTTTCGGGTGACACCGTTCTCGTAAGTTTAAGTTCTTTTGGTTGTTAAATTTAAATTGATAATAGAATTTAGATTGATAGAATTTAAAATCAATGTCAGATGCGCTACTTGTTTAGCTTTTAGATGCTCAAAACTGATTGCATTTTCCGAATGAAACGAAATGACGAAGAAATTTCAACGCAAGTAAAGATAAAAAGAGAAAACATAATTTAATTCTTTTGTATTATAGGAACAAATGTTATAAAAACACTGAAAGGAGTGGCGTTGAGACACAATTTGTACTAATGGATCAAGTTTTTTGTTAGTTTACTGCACCAACAAACGTGTCGCCCGCGCGTTACATGTTTTGATATTTGTTAGAAAAACATTTCTAGAACATTACATTCTTCTTTATTTTCAAATGAAGTTGTGTCCAAAAGTTTTGCAACCAGAATTAACTGATTTATAAATTTTATTATGGATTATTCTTTACAACTTTCGGTTTTCTTTAATTATAATATAATAATCTTTTTAAATTATATTAGAAATCCAGTACCATCTATAAATTAAAAACCACATGAACACGTTATCTTGAGGAAATTAATAATATTTATCGAGAAGCAAATATTTTTGATTTTCTTTAATTTAATTAAAATATTATCACATTACTACGCAATATAAGCAACGGTTTGTTGTAATGACATATTGAAACAATTAAACCTGTGAAATAATATTTCAGTCATATCACATATTATGCATTGAAATTTTATAAAGTACAGTTAGTGAAATCTAATCAAAAGTTATATATTGCGTAAAATAGTGATACGTTGTTAGAAGTTGGTCATATTTTTTGTAATAATTTTTAGAACTATAATGTTTATTATCACCAGGGAATTACTTTTCATAACATCTAAGAATCGCGAGTTCCTTGTTGTTATGTAAACTATGTACTGCAATTAGTTAATTTTTATAGAACATTCGGATTTGATGCAGCCCGACAGGGTATTTTATTTATGTTATGTAGAAGCGCAGAGGCGAAAGTTAATCGTCCTTTTAAATCCTAATAACCTAATGTTTTCTTAAAGTAATCATACCACTTTGTCAATAAAAAATATTGAATTCCAAATACTAAAAAGATTTTTTTTTATTATTTAACATAAAACTTAAAAGTTGAGATAATTTGTATCTAACATATAGTTAATTATGATTATTGCCATCATATTTAATTAGTAAAGCCTTTGACTTTTTTTTTAGGTAGGCAATTTACCCATTTTCCAAATTTCCTAGAAAATAATACAGCAACAATATTTTGTTATTGTGTTTTATTTGAAATAAAAATGTAGTGTGAAGACTTTAAAAAAAAAAAACTAGGTGACTCAAAATAAGTCCTTCTATAAAAAGTAATACATCTTTCATTATTTAATAATCATATCATAAAGAAACTTATTCCAAGATAAGTCAAGTATAATCTATAAAAGTGATTAAAATTACATGCACTTGAAGGTATGTCTCCTTTACCCTCTAAGGATGATCACCTAAACTAACACAGCTTATCTAATCTTCGAAAACATTGTGAATAGACACTATTGTGTGTGTGTGATATTAAATACATTAACACTATGGTAGAACAAACGTGGTTCCTCGAGTCTTAAATGTAGCGCTATCATAATTCAATTTAGTGTTACTTTCACATAAAAATTCGTATCTTTAAAGTAAGAAGATTTTCAAAAAGCTACTATTGCAGTACGCGGGAAAATTAAGTTTATATGAGCTGAATAAAATCTCTGCGTGCGAATGTTCCGTTAGAAGGCATTAGGCCAATCAACTAAAGGGCGCTTTAGTTGATTGGCCTATTATTTAAAATAACACTATTTTTTTAAGATTCATTCCAAAGTTTGTTCCTAAATAATAATGACATCATCTAATTTAGATTTTCCAAAACATAAACCCTAATATGATAAATCTATTATAAAATGAAAATGTCTCTATAGCGATGACTTCCATATATTGTATTATTAAAATATTTACTATGTAACTCGTCGCCGAATTATTTATTAATTTTATTTTAAGATTTTTCATTTATTATTCAGTAAAAGGATTTATTCTGGATTTTATCCTGTTAATATTTTATTGTTTAATTTAAAAACTAGGTAACGTCTGTTCTGCCATTCTACGTCGCCATATTTAGAGGTAGTCTTAATAAAAAATAAATGATGACATTTTATTTAAATTCATTTTGATTCATGTTAAAGAAATAGCTTATTAGTTGGTGGCAGGTCGTAAAATATTACTTTCGTTCATCTGTCCTAAAGTTTAGCCGTTTTTTTTAATTATTGATGTAAGATCATAATTTCCAGCAACGTCAGTTTTTACTCATAAAAAGTTTTGCTATATCATTTTATATATTTTTACTATATTACTGATATAAAATGTTAAAAATATGTTGTCCGAGTTTCTACAAAAGTTGTATTGTTCTGATAGGGCACAAGCTTCGATATTAATTAGTATTTACGTAATTTGCTTCAATATCGAATGCTAATGATGCGGTTGCCAATTAGTGATTAGTGCGTTAATGTTTATTCCTAGATTAACAACCAAAAATAAGCACATTTTATTTAACACATATTTTTATGTATAACAGTAAATCATGTACTATTAAAAATTTTAATAATGTTGTAAGGAAATGTACACACAATTTTCATAATTTTCTGTTTGGTTTATAATATATATCGCTGGTTTGAAACTACAAATATGAAGAAATAGTCACACTAAATAACCTATTATATACTTTACAACTTCATGGTACGAGGTGTATTGAAAGAATAAATTTTATTTATTCTGTATTTACAATAAATGAAAAAGTTTTGTCTATGATATTTTTAATTAACATTTATTAGTATGTATATAAGGTTTTCATGATTTAACAATGATTTGGCCTTCCTGATATCTTTGGAAGGTTCAGCAGAATTTATCAGATAAGTTTTAAAACATATGACTCTGAACATACCTAGTTTGTTAAAAACCATTTTTGATGTATTAAGTATAACTGGTTTACTAATAGTTTATATGCTGAAAACTTGTATATGAGTTAACAAAATCTTAACAAAACTTATGTAAAGATACAAATTTATATGAATGTCAAATTAAAAATGAAAATTACTTATTTTAATGATGATCTTTTAATAAAACTTTTATGTTAAACATAGTTTAATAAAAGTGACGCTACCATCCTTTAGCCGTTATTTACAATTTTATGTTATCACGTAGTTTTCATTAAAATAATTGTATAAGTTCTTACCGTTCGAAGAAATTAAACTTTATTATTTGTCTTAATGATAATTAGCAACATATCTATTTTACAAATTATTTTCTTATATTATATTAACGCAGATAAAGAAAGATTACGTTTTGCCTAATAACCTTTACCCTATCTTTCACATATATTATCAAATTACGTTGCGAGATTCTGAAATAAAAAAAGAAAATTTGGATAAGGTCTGGTTGGGTAAGTGTTATCTCGTGAAACCGGACTTTAACCTAGCCTATTATATCTAGTTTAGCATTTCAAGGGGAGCATTGCGTGAATTTATTTTCCTCTTACAGGTTTTGTGGTCTAGTTTTTCAATTTTTAGCATTACAATGCCATTAAGCAACCATTTTGTCAACGTGTTTTACTGCATCACAATGAAATGAAAACTAAAGAGATGGTCAGAAAGACTGGTCATAGAGCATGCTCCACGTAGGATAACGGTGTCCACCTAAATGAGGCGGATGCAGTTGCGAAGGGTGAAAGGTAATATTAATCCTATTACTCTGCTGCTGAGGTAACTGGTAAGAGAAAAGTGTTTTTCCAACTTTTACGAGTGCGAAAAATGAAAATCCATTGGGTGTAAACCGAAGCACTACGCTAGGAAAAGAACCGTTTGAAGGTTATAGATCATCGGCTATGTTAAGAGAATATTTGTTTCGACGGACTCCATATGCAGGCGTTTTAAACTTTAGCCGAAAGCGGTGGCGCCTTTAGACGCCAGATACTCGTAGGAGCAACTTGGCGGTTTTATTAAGTTCGTAATCGATATAACAAACCCGTGAACTCAACTTGTTTAAGTACTAGGTTACGAGGGCACTTAAAAATAAAAATATATTATGTTAGTATCAATCGTATGTCTCATGTGTATATAAATATAAAGCATGATGCACAGCCAAAATCATATATTTATTTTTATTTTTTTAACATTCTGATTTTACATATTATTCACCTCTGCGTCATCAGTCTTCTCCTGCGTACAAGTCCGGATACGCAGCGTTTCTCATTTTTTTCATCGTTCAGTGCACAATGGGTTTTGCGTCTGTCCAGCTTACGGTCATACTTCAATATTCTAACATTTTAAATGCAGGTTGAACAATTTACACCAATTTAAACTTGTGTTTAATTTGTGTTCTGTTAAATTTTTGGTTAGATAAATTTTGTACATCATGTCATTACGGCTATACATAAGGACCAAATAAACTAAAATAGTTCTATAATAAGTGGGAATAATTATGATACTGCTTTTGTGAATTGTTACTACTACTAGCTTTAATTATAAAATCTCTCTAAGCCTTGAACCTTTAAAAACATTGTCCAATGTATAAAACGACTAGCAATCAATCTTTTTCAAATTCCACTTTTGTCTCTACCACTCTTGTAAATAGATAAAAATCGCCAGACGAAAGAATATGAAAAATGCTTGAATATCTTTTAAGCCAGCATATCGGTTTCTAATTGTATACTTTTCAGTCTGCAAGTTATTCCGGGGAATAAAACAATTTTTACTAGTTTGTCTCGTTATTTCTTTCCAATTTTATTGCATTATTTTTTATTTGTCCGCATTCAATAGAGTTGTGAAATTAAATAATGACTATCCGTTTATAACAATAAAAAGAGGCCATATTATCTTGCCGTGCATGTTAAATAAGTTTAAATTTCTTATGATTTTAAAATAACAATATTTCTAAATCATGCATTTTTTTTAGTAAAATTTATAGTTATTACGTAGTGTCCATTGTAATCACATAAGTCTAATCATAAGGAAATTATTATTATCATCATTAGCCTGTGTAAGTCCACTGCTACTAGTCCCCTACGTTAGGGGGTTTAAATCTTAATTGGTAAAAATGTTATAAACAATTCTAAAAAACCTTCATAAACTGCACCAAAGTAAACTTTATACAAGTTTACTTTGGAGCAAAGGTTAGTATTTTAGGGATCTAGCATATATATTTTGGGATTGATTTAATTTCTGTTACGAATTGAGATTCTGTTACCAACAGATTTATAAAATACTTAAATTTCTTTGACAATAATTAACCAAAAAAACTTTTTACTATATAACGGTACAAAAGCAAAATATACCATTAAGGATTAAAAAGATAATGCTATCGATTTTGTAATATTACAAAGATGTTGCTTATATTAATGTTCAAACAAAAATAGCCAAACGGGAAACTTGAAAGTTTACTGCCAACAACCTTTTTACATCAGTGTAAGTAATCAAAAAACTCTAGATGAAGTAAGGAAGTGGAAAGAAAAGTCAAACTCTACTATACCATACTCAAAGTAGCTACTTATACTGCAAAGCAGTAAATTTAACCTTATGCGGGTTTGATTAAATGTTATAGTAAAATAGTTAAGCAATGAACTGCAACGGATAGATAAGGACTTGATAAGTTAATGTTGGTGGAAGTGCTCGGGTAAAGAAAACAACAAAATATATGCTGTACGCTTATTGTTTGTTGCCACTTGATTAATTGCAAATAAACATTTGTGTACAATGAAACAACGTTGAATTATATTTTCGAAATTTTTGTCTGTTTATTTTGATTCAGATTTCGTATTTTCATTACTAATTTTTATCGGTATTATGTATGTTTGTTCGGATAATTTAATTTTTTTTGACATTTTCTAAATATAAATCGTGACTGATTAAAAATTTACAAACTACAAAAATTAAAAAGTTGATTTTGTAACCGCTGATAAATATCTCTAGAATTCGAATTATTCATTTCTATGAGTTTTTATTTATAGTTTAATGTTTTATTAAACTAATTATTTTTTACACATTTAACCTAAACGTAAAGAAATTAAACTTAAGCAAGTATAGTAATACAATAATTTCAATTTAATACATTGAAAAAAGTTACTGAGTTAAAAGTAAAAGAATATAATATATACTATAATATATACTATTATATTCGTTTATATCTTAAACTTAGTTGATGATAATTCAAAGAAAAATATTAACTCCAAATTGAGTTTTTCCAACGGGATCGCAAATATTTAAAAGCGTTGGAAACGTTAATTTTGTTTGACAATTAAGTAGAACTTGTGTTTTTTTCTCGACTATGCTTATTTGTGTTTTCTTGACACTAAACGAATCATTATTTATTAGCAAAATTCATTATGATTTACATTCATCATCAGCCAGTAATAGTCCACTGATGGACATAAGCCTCCCCTAACACACCCCTATTCATTGGGGGATTTTGGACCGTATTCCACCACTGGTCCAATGCAGGTTGGTGGGTGGACCGACTTTTTACATGCCCATCCGAAGCATCCCAAATTTCCCTAATTATTATGATTACAAAAATGCTTAAACCTTTTTTAGATTTTTATTCTCCTCGTGCTTTTGTTTTTTGTTACCAAAAGTAAATTTAGTAGCTTCGTTGTACATGTTGCCTTTGAATTTTAATTTACTAAGTTAATGAGGAGCTCATGATTTAGGGAGTCGAAATAAAGTTACCGTTTACGTGATGACGTGCTGTTTGAGTTAAAGCTCTCTACAAAATGGTCACGTCATCATGCAGAGCTTTTGCCAGTTTTATAAAATTATTATACAATTATGATCAAAGGGGAAAGGTATATACTTTTTAGGAATGTTAATGTTTTGAAGCAAGTAAATATTTATGCGTTTAAAGTCGTATAAAAAATACGTTCAAAGTCAGAACTGATTAAAGAAAAACTTACATCAATTAAAGTGTCAATTTTAACGATTAAAAGGCGAAAGTAGGCATACATTTTTAAAAGCTATTATGGATTGTCGTTTTAAACTTTTTTGACAATTGCCTGATCATTATGTAATTGATTTAATTTATGAGAAATGTGTAACTAAAGCTACAATTTGTAAGTAAACGGGTATTTTTTTTTTACTCTTCTTTAGTATAATACATGAATAGTAAAATATATAATTGTCGCAAACCTGATTTTAAACAGATAACCTTAAACTGTAAAAAGTAGGATGTCAGTTATATTTAAACAACAAACGTTTCCTCGTCGAGAAACTTTACGTTTCCAAAGTTTTACTATTTTAAACTTCAGACGTCAAGAAATCCTTTTGCATTTATATATAATGAATTATTTTAAAAAATAGCTAAAACGGTATAAAAAGTTGAAGTCTATTATATCTATCAAATCCACTAATTTTAATAGAGAGGTTGGTCTTTGCCACCTTCCTGGGATCCAATAATTTCAAAATTTAACGCAGATAAAAACTGTCAATTTTTAAATAAAAACTGACTTTTATTGAAAACATAGGAATGACATATACCAACTTAGTCTGCCCGTGATCATGGATGCTGAAAGAATCCGAAACATCGGGTATAAATATATTTAAGTATCGCGAAAAATCCGTAAATTAGTGGATTTGATATGTATAATAATCGCGTAAATAAAAGAAATAATTCTATTATATCTATTTCAAACTTTTTTTTGTACTACAATATTAATAATAAATAACTATTATGTTGCCATTTGTTTTTTGTTAGTAAAATTGCTCATTGAATAAGAATAAAAGTTTTATAAAATACTGTGGAAAAAGAAATAAACCATTTACATTAAGTAGTATATCTAATTATTTGGTTTTAGCCATTATATACTTTTTGATAGATTCGTGAGGATACAGTGGCGTAAGGATGTGCGACCTTTACAGCCTTTTAACGCGTATCTGCCTTACAGTGGAAAGGATCCGCATACACGCTATGATTTAAAAACAGGTGCCTTGAAACCAATCAGTGTGATGGGCGTTCAAAGCAACAAATATTCTAACTCACATTGGCTGTCACTGTAACCTAAATTCTTTTTAAATTATTAAATATTTAAAAATAAGAAGCAATTTTTTATTTGCAGTAACTGGAAAAGGTGGCACTTTGTTTAGACATTGTTACGAATGATCTCTTAAGGTTTTGCTAGCATTTTTAAATTAATCACACATGGTTGCGATTTTCGACGCCGTTACTTATTTATATCTTAACTTTCTATAAAAGTACTAACCACAAAAAGTTTTAAAAATAATTATATTGAGATAAAATGATAATCATTACCAAACGAAAAAACCAAATGTATGATCGGTGTAGCAGGAGCGAAGTAACTAAGTAAAACACATAATAAAAATACACTCCGAACTTTTTCGTCTTATTTTAGGTTGGCAGCCAAAAATAACAGTAAAGTTGACTAACATAATGAACAACACATTTGTAAAATATAATAAGATAACATTTTGTAAATTTCAATGAATTTCCTGAAGAAAAAATAACTAAGGTTCAAAAGACGTTTGGTTTTAATATCTTTCTAATAAAGTCCTACTTTATCCATATAAAGGGCGATCCGTAATGATCTTGTGTTGACCCAAATCTGATAAGTAAACCTCTTACGGTGTCCCATTAGTTAATCAATCACAAAAGATAATTACTCTTGTATTTCATTTACTTAAGGAAGGAACCAAGGAAGGTCCCCGAGCCCTTAATAATACACGGCGAGTGAATAACAATCGTTTGACTACAGGAAAATACCCGTATCCATGAATAGTAATTATTTATTAAATTGTGTAATTATTTATTATTTATTTTTAAAAGTCTAGAATCATAAGGACTAATATATGTCTGTAGCTTAAGTACTTATGTTGTCTTGTGGCTTTGTAGTTTTTATATCTTTGAGTTTAATTTTTGAAATTAATGAATCCCATGAAGGTGGCAAAAACCATCCTCTCTATTAAATTTGGATATTTTTTAATTTCTATTGCTACCCAAACCATCCTTGGTAAAAAATCGAGGTTCTTTTGCAAGTATGTTTGGTTCATCAAATCTAATATAATGATTGGGCTTGTCTAGGATATGGTCGCAAAATGCAGATTTCTTATGGCGTTGGTGCTTAACATCATTTAACATTTGTTATTGTGTTTCATGTCCAAATTAAGAAAATGAATGATATGTCAATTTTAAATAAAAACTCTGACGTTATTTCAAAACATTGAGATGCATTCATAAACAAAATTAGTCTGCCCGTGATCATGGATGAAAAGATCTGGAAAGAATCCAAAACGTCGGGAATAAATATATATAACTAACGCGAAAAATCCGTAAATTAGTGCATTTGATATGTATAATAATTGCGTTATTAAAAGAAATAATTATGTGCAAAAGAAGACATTTATGTCTAGACGGGTCTTGTTAGAACAGAAACAATTTAATAAAAAGTATTTGCTTGAGGTAACTGTAATGCTTTTTAAGCGTGTATATCTTTTCAACAAAATATAATTTAGACATTTTGGATTTGTCTGTAGTTTTTTGTGTATTTATGTGCGTTTTTTTCGCTAGTTACAGAGGTCTCACTTAATACACTGAATGTTTATAAAATTAAATTTTGTCATTTAAACCATTATTAAAGTTATATTTACAAGATAAATCATTCAATCAATTTAAATAAAAATATTTACGGAGGATATTAAGTTTTAAAAGGCGATTGAATAAACCTCAGTAAATTTCATAAGTTCGGAAATGGATGCCTCTGACCCATTGCATCCGGTGTAAGAAACCAAGCAGGTAGAGATAGTTTTGAGACCCTTTTTGTTACGTTAAAGAGTATCGGTTCGATTCCTACTACCGGTAAAGTATCGTATCGTAAATAACATAACGCTTTTTCGTTTTTATTTATTTGTAGCTATAAAAAAAACTATTTTCATTACCTTCGTCTAGTTTTGGGACTAGATGGTGTTGTGTTATTCGTCCAGAAGTATTTTTATAATTCAACTAGCAGGCCCGGCCACGCGTTGCTGCTGCTGGTTTTTACTTATTTTACATTGGAATAAAAAATTTAAGGGCTTAAGATAAACGAAAAGAGAATATCATTCATGAGGACCACCATGTCTTATTAGATAAATGGCATTTGTAAAAAAACCGTGAACTCGACTATGCTACCGATATACCTGAATACAATAAAATATAGCAGTGGTATGAAAATCGACTGAAGACGATTAATCAAAATGTTCCTTCTATTGATATCGTGCAAAATTGTATACAAAAGAGTTTTTTTTTTTTAAATTATTATTGTTTATTTAATTCTTAATTTTCTATTAAAAAGCACTACCACCAAAAAAATTTAAATGTTTTAATTGCAAGGTTATTAAAAAACAAAAGTTGATTACATTCGTCGCAAGCGTAAGGAAACAACTATCGTATGAAATAATAATGACGTATATACATTACCTTCAATCGTATCCACCGTTGAATTTGTCATAAAATATTCTCTTTATTTAGATAGGATACAACATCAATTTTATTAATTTTGCTCTGTAAAAATTTATTTCTAATTTTCATTCTATGTTGATTACGGGTATAAATAACGGCGTTAATGAAATTGCGTTTTTAACATTAGATAAAATTATTATAAAATTAACTGACCAAAGTTAATTAATTTTAGCAATTACTTTTTGTCCCAATCCTCCTATTATCAACGAAGTTTTATAATTAAACCTCGCCATATATTGCTACAACGCAATCAATTGCCAACTGTCACAATCGTTTTATAGCTAACATTTTATATCAAATAATTATATAAAAATAAATTGTTTTAGAACATTATTGCGATTATAAATTAAGATGTAAGCTATTTTATCTTTTAACACGAGATTTATATATTTAAAGATATGCTTTAATAACTAAGTTAATGTTTTTCATAACACTACACAAAATATGCCTTTGAAAATAAATTCCTTCGGTGTTGGGTTCTGTTATAAAAAGGACGACGTAAATATTTCACGCGTTTCATAATGGGGTGCGGCAGGAAATGACAAACAGCTTTCGTTGAAGATTTATTGTTTACTTACCGACACAACTACTTCATGATATTGTTATGAGAGCCCAGAGCAAATGTTTTATATATTTAACAAAAATGTATAAAGCTTCTAATGTTGTACATAAATTTGATTATTATAAGTAACGTAACAACGTAAACCATTTTAAAGCCTCAAATTCAAATGCTAATGAGCACGACATGCCAATATCGTGTTGCATCAGATCACGGCTTAAAACAGATTTTACATCAAAATGATTTAAAATCTTATGGGCACCATAAAAAAATGACAAAGCATTTTAAAAGTATTTTAGCCAATCAGAATCGCTTTGATTTAAAAATGATGTATAATTCATTTATTAGTGTATAGTATTATGCGAATTGTTGCAGGTTGAATAAGTATTTGCCGTCAAACTAAACTAAACCAAACTAAATATTTAGTTTAATTAATATTCGGTCTTAGGCTTTTTTAGAATTAGACAAAATTCTATAAAATTTAGCTTTTATATCCTTATGTGTCGTGTTTTATGTATTTATCCATTTCTCATCGTTTTATTTACGTGTGTTCTATATATTTACAATGGACTGCTTATAACTATAAAAATATATAAAAGTAGAATATTTGAATATCTCGTACGTCTGTAAGTTTCATTAGTGTCACTGACTCTTACGATATCCATTGCGGTTAAAGTGTTTTCTGCTGTCTAGTTATTATCATCTGAAAAATATTTATTTACTTGAAAAAATATAATAATTATGCCGCTACGAGAAGATACGGTCGAAAAGTGATTGTAAATAATATTTTTTTATTCACATCGTTACAAAAAACTAAAGACAACTTAAAACGAAGAAAGAGCTATTAGTAAAAATTTACCAAATGACATTAATTTGTACGGACAAATAATTACGAATAATAATTTCGAATCCCACTAAACAGCAAATTTTATTTAAGTACTCTGAATGATTAATTTGCTCAAACTGTTGCTATTGAATAGCAGTAAATCAATTCAATTTTTTCTTTTACTGCCAAAAATTATTGTGCGCGATCTGATAAATTATTACTCTTATAAACGATTAAGTCCAAGGGGAAATTTAAAAACTGAGTCTTTTTTATGCATTTCTAATTTTCAGTTGTTTTCTAACATTCTAATATAATGTTACATTCGATCATTTATAAACAATTGTTGACTCTCAGGTGAACTACCTACCCCACATGGAGAATGCGTGCATCAGGGAGGCCTGTGTCCAGCAATGGACTAACACAGGCCGATGAATACGATGAGTAAATATTGATTATTAAATAAATATTTTATATATTTCAAATATATAAGATTCAGATTTCATAGAATAAATAAGAGTGACCTTAGGTTCATATAACTAGACTAGGAAAAAGTATTATTAATTTTTTCGAAAAGGATAATGATTGATGGCCCGTATTATTTACTTGCTATTTTAAATTAACTAGATATTAAAAACTGGCTTTACGAGTTAAGAGTTTACAATTACCTAATGTTTAGATCCAAAAGTAATCCAAGAAAAAATTTTAATATATGCATTTTATCATTTTCTATTACTCACAGGAAACTTTCACATCATTTTGCTAATTTAAACATATTAACATAAGTCACGTTGAAATGTAAAATATTTATTCGCTCTATTCGTCGTTGGTTTAAAAAATAGTCCAGATTGGTATCGTAAATCTTTATCGTATACAGAAAAGTGGGTTGACTTGTAAGATACGGTATTGCCTCGAAATTTGTGGCTTTACGAGAGACTTCCGTTTGTAGGGTACCCACAGTGGCTGTTTATAACATAAAGTGTGATTGATGTTAGAGCATTTCGGCAACCTTTCGGCATGCACGTGTTACTTTAGTTGATAGTTTGTAATGTATATTATACATTTAAAGGTGTGTTTGTCTACTAAACTATTAGTTAATTACTTGTTAAATATCTATACGTTTTGTTTAAAAGCCTTAGCTTTTTTATTCCGTGCTTCTTTAGATTTCGCAATTTGAAATTTAGTTGTAACATGTAGATTAGGTGTAACATATGAAGTAAATTTAAGGATTTGTTAGAAAATGTTTAATAAGTTGATATATAAAAGCAAATGATCATGGAGACATGAAATTTGACAAAAAACTTTGACATTACTTACCTATAAAATTTTATATATTTGTACCTTAAATTAAAATTAGAAAAATACAATAATTGTTTTATGAAGTTTAAATTATTGCATTAATTTTTTGGTTAATGGTACTTGACCTGTAATAAAAACTTGGAAAGATGAAAAAACACTTCTTTGTTCCAAAACTTGTCTCGCAAAACAAAAATTTTTTAATCACTACATCTTTAATGATTTGTTCATAATTTGTTTATTTCATCAAAATGAATGAATTTAAAATATGCAATAATATTATTTTTTAAATTAGGGTTACTTTTTAATTTTTTGGGTGATTAATGCCCTTCTTATAGTCCTTCAATTTTCAATTTTTTGTTTGGGGGATATATGTTTGGAAAAACTTTGTGTTTGTTAACAAAATTTTAAATCCCGACTTTTCGAACACTTTCTAAAATAAAGTATTCCAAAACCCGGGAATTTAAATAAAAAACCCTATAAACCGTAATATTTATTTAATAATTTTGGTATTCCTAAACGAAAAAATATAAAAAAACAATTTAAACCAATTTTGTTTTCCATCTGGAAGATTATTTTTTTAAATAACTAGCTTCCCACAGCCCTATTACGGGTTCCTCAAAAATTATTAGTTGTTCCTAAGTTAATTGTTATTGATTTTCACCTTCTGAGAAAAAATAAGAAGTCAAAAAGTTATTAATTTTATACTGTTCAATGATTCTAAGTTGGGAACATCAATGGTAAAACATGTTTTAAAAAATTTTCCAAAAAATTTGGGTTTTTGCGTGGAAAAAAAACGATAGACAACATAAGGGAATACGGTAAAAAATCTTGCCACAAACAATTTTTCAACAATCAAGTACCTTCCT
Organism: Lamproptera curius; assembly: GCA_029286875.1. Lineage (NCBI taxonomy): Eukaryota > Metazoa > Arthropoda > Insecta > Lepidoptera > Papilionidae > Lamproptera > Lamproptera curius. Next base: position 6,341,475 of record JAGSMT010000005.1, on the reverse strand, counting down.
GGACTTTCAAAATGATTCGAAAAATTTCCAAATCGTTAGCGTTCTCGAGTTTTAGCGTACAACGATCAGCAATTTTTATATATAGATGGATAAAGGGAAACATATACCGGGAAAAATGATTAAACTAATATGTCAATCAGGGACCGTCTGGGGCAGTACCACCCGGTGTATTTCTGCCGCAAAGCAGTGTGTGAAAAAAATTACGTGTTCCGGTTTGAAAGACACCTTAGCGCTTTTACTGGGTTAACGGTTTAACATCCCATCCCACGGTGGGCAGCGCGTTTTAAATTGTCGAAATTGGTCCCCAAACGCAAATGTCTATGGGCGTCGGTGACCAAATCTAGGACTCCGCCCTGCCAAACCAATAAAAAAAAATTATTAGCATCAATTGTGGGCACCAAAACAAATGGCCCTAGGCCCCTTATACCCACATATTTTGCCATTTCGTCAACCGTTTCAGATTTTGCCACCATTCGTTTAACTTTGACATCATTTTCATATATTTAAGAACAATTTTTTTTATGTCTAAGATCCTATTTTGCGATAGACTAGTTTATTGAAAATATTGATTTCAAAATATCTTAACAGTAAAACTACATGTTTACTAGTATCTAAACACGTAAAGCATTTATGAATTTAAAACAACATCGTGTGAAATGTAATCAATAATCTCTTTCTATCCTTTATTAAAACGAAGTTCGTCTGTACTAATAAATTTTCCCGTAGTCTAGTGTTGCCCCATAAGTACTCTAATTTGCAATTTTGGCGGTCTTCCAGCTTAGACGTCTTTAGTGCCGTAAAGCACTTTGTTAAGACAAAAGTTCGATTTCTAAGCTTTAATTATAAGTATACTAAAAGATAATAAATTCAATTAAAATAACCTTAGTACATAACTTTTTTTTACTGGATCTCGTGTTTTGCTGAAAAAAACCTATTAGAACATTACGGGTATGACGGGCCCGTAGCCACAAGCGCGTTCTCTACCAAGGGCCCTGAGATGAGGAGGCTCGGCTTGGGCCGTCACTTGATGGTTCCCGTTACCATGCTGAATCGAGGGCTGCCCAGGTGGGCCGAAACCTCGGCCCGATTCAGGCGCTTTCTTAAAAATTACTTTTTATAGCTTGAAGAGCTCTAATTACATTTTTACCAGTTCTTAAAGCGTTGGCGCTGGAAGGAGAAGTGGTGCAAGAAACTCCGGCATCGCTCGTAATGTGGCGTTAAACTACATTGTCATATAGCAAAGGGTGTGTAAGTTTAGCCTCACCGGTGAGGCTAATGTCATTTGTGTGTGTATTGTCCCACACGAGTGTAGGGTGTGTGTGAATACTGCGTGGGTGTCGCAAACTGTTTTGCCTGTAGGACGTTAACTAAATTCTTGTATTTAACTGGAGTCCTGAACCTAGCCGTCGGATTACCACGGCAGCGAATTCGCTCGTGGCATTTTAGAAATCATCAAGATCAAAAAGATCTAGCGATTTTAAAAATAACGCGCTATTTTGGCTGCCATTGCTATGGCTAGCATGCTAGCTGTTTGAGGCGAAAGCGGGCCGCTGTGCGCTAAGAGTCAGCTTCGGTGCTGACGGTTGCCACGCTGGGTGGAATTGCCAGGCATTGGAAGGACGGAAGGGTGGGAATGCAGTGCTAGAGGATGGGTTTGGGGGTGGTTGGCGGCTACTCTAGCGATCGCAAGAACTCCGCGTTATGGCGCTTTAGGGCAGCCGAGGTAGTTGGCCAGGTGGCCTGGATTGCGGAAGTTAACGCACGCTAGGGTTAGTACATAACCTTAACAATGTTAAGGTAGTCATAGCAATATATTTAGTCATGTTAAATTATGTATATGTTTAATTATTTAAAAGCATATTAAGGCTTATTATGCAAGGTTTCAATAAAAAATAATGAAACGCTTATATTTTTTTAATAATTTAAAAAAAAAACATTATTTACCTTAGTATTTTATTATTTATGTATATATTTTCACTATAAATTTTTGACAAAATGGTAACCTCTCATCTAAGACATGTAACGGTCCATTTGGTCATAAGTAAAATTTATAACTTGCATTTTAGTTAATGCGATATAACCTTTCTGTCCGCTTCTGAATTTGATGACTAAATACATAACTATGGTTCATGTCATAAGCTATACGCGTGGGACTACAAAATTAACTTCATTTATTATTCTGGCTGAGGGTGCATTAATTTCCACACATTAACTTAATCTAGTTACTACTTCGTTCTGGTCTATCAATTTCATTATACCAAATATATTTTTGCGTATGAAATAATGCGACGTCTGACATAGCTATTTAAAGACTTTTTAATAATTTGGTTACATCTGGTAGGTGCCCCGGTAGTAATATTTGGAGGAATATTACTTGTCTGAAACGGAAAAATTATTTTTTTTAAAAAATTCTTTAGTGGAAAAGCAAGCAATTATATCCATGGTCTATTCATTTTTAATAATTAAATAATTTTAATGAAGCATTAAAATAAGCTGCTTTCTTTACGTACATCTTCAAAAGATTACTCTCATTCGGATTATGCATTAGGGGAGGTTAAGAAATCTCGGGGAATGTAATAAACGTAAATCATTGGAAATTGGGGTGTAAAGACCCTCGCGTATTTCTTATTCTTTGTTGTCAAAGCTAAATCTAATTTTTGTTTTTATAACGTTACAAGCATTTTCAAATAAAACATTAATATTACTGCAATATTTGTGTTAATTATTATTTATGGTCCAGTGATGTACCTGACTCCTTTTAAAGTTTAATTTACATAAGTTACTTAGTTTAATTTTAATTATGTTCAATATATTTAATCAGGTACTACTAAGAGTAGAGATAAATTATATTACCTAGAAAAAGCATTAACTAACTGAACTTCATGCACAAATTGAATAAAATTTTCACACTGTAGTCAAAAATTTTAAGCTTTTTGCTTTTTGGATATGTTTGGTTTTAATTTTCTCTCGATCTTACGACGAACAATAAAATGATTGTATTTAATGGTTATTTTACTAGATTTGTTAGGCTCAGGCTAATACTTGACTCTTAAAATAATATTGTATCAAAAAAATGAACATGTATTTAAGCATTATATGTGCCAATTAGCTGTACATAAAAAATAAGTTTAAGTAAAGTAGTTTCACAAGATGTAATAGTAGTTTAATAGTAGTACAATAAATAATGATGCTAATACTAATACATTTTTAAATAGTATTTAATAAATAGCTGTTGCCCGCGACTTCGTCAGCGTGTAATAAAAGAAATATCTCCGAGGTGTATTAAATTATTTTATGACTTTTAAGAATTTATATATTGACTTTAAATCACATTTTAACCCTTAGTTCATTTCCGTACAGTTTCGAATTACAAAATTTGCGAAAAAAACACTACTTTTGGCTCGTTTCGAGTATGTAGACACTACATTTTGAGACGATTTCCATTTAAACTTTCATTAACTATTTCATCCCCTTTCAGTAGTGAAATTTGTGAAGTTTTCTCACAAAAGTTAATAGTCTTTTCTTGGAGTCTATTCTAAGTATGTACCAAATTTCATTAAAATCTATTCAACGGTTTAGACAGTAAAGGCGGACAGGCGGACCGAGTTATTTTCGCATTTAAAATATTAGTATGTAAATTTCTTGTTATATTTTTTTAAAATACTATTTATATTTTCTGTTAAAGTTAAAAGCAAATAAAGAATGTTTATTAATTAAAGAATGCTAGCAAAGTTAATTTAACTAGGCCGTAAAGAGGTATCGTTAGAACTTCTTAATTGGGGCATTTGAAGCATGGAAACAAAACGTAAAGGTGTATGCACTGAGCTAATTTAAGCTATTTATCAGTAGCACGTAACACTTTGCGATTAGTATATAGAAAATGGTAATAAGTAAAATTTGCAAACAAAATAAATGTTCTTTACTATTTATGCCTGATGTACGTAATTTATAGTTTATAACTAATATTGTCATGATTGAAAGATTTAAAAAAACACAGTTTAAAAATTGGAGTCTAGGATACGATTGATCTAATACGAATGTTGCATATATTGCCACAGGCAATCTAGAAAAATTCTAAAATTCGGATACAAAATGTATGCAATAAACTCGACGTATCTTTAAAAAGTAAATTTTATTTGAATACCTTGATAGAACCTTTATGATCTGTGTATTAACATAAGAAAACAACTATTCAATAGCAAGTCTAGGAGCAGAGCAATATTGTCATGAAAAGGAGCATTTTCTTTATGTTTTTTCTTATGTGATTGTTTTCATTTCGTCTTTCTTTCTACTCGGCATGCTTATTCAAAACACTAAAAAAATGTTACATCTCCTAATTTAATTATATAAAAATTGTTAAATATGACATTAAACAATTCAACTAAAAGTATAAAAAAGAGTTTTGTTTGTGTTTTTTGTTTCGTTGTTTAACTATGAAATTAAAAGTAAACTAAATATTGAAATGGGAATAATTCTAGTAGATTTTATAGAAATTATCCGAGACCTGATCAAAAATACTTTTATTTTACTTTAATAATTCTTTTTGATACACCCTAGCTCCAAGGTAATTATCGGGTACTCAGATATATTTGGTCAAACATTTATTTCACTTCATAAATAAGAATTAGCATTAACATTTGTTGCCTAATGGAAAGTGATTTACTAATAAATTACTATGTTTTTTTTATTATATTGAACTGTGAGTTACGAATAACTGGTGTTTTAAAAATTATACCATTAAACTAAATGTCATTTAGCAACGTTGTTTTTAATTTTTTATCTGTAATAAATATAAGTGTACTACACATTACATCTTTTTCTCCCTGCTGTTCTTAAGTTATCATGAGTTCGGTTTTTAATTTAACGAATTTTACATAAATAACAGTTTTCACGCTAAGTCCAACTGACCTGCCATTACCATTAAACTGTATTCGATAAATTGGTAAGTTTTCAGAAAATAAAACACACGACCTCCTGTATGGACTGCCAATAAGGTTCTTGATAATCGTTACTGTCTTTTAACATGCCTTTCCATATCTATATACATAACATATAGGTTGTGTTAAGATTTAAAATTTATTTAACAACGTCCCTCGACAACTTTTTAAACCTTTAACAGATAACTTCTAAACGTTTACAAATATTCTGTTACTAAATGTATACATATATAGATTTACTTATTCTTGGCAGTTCAATAGCTGAAAAAATTTAATTATGTTTGTACGTGGTCTATGGTATTAAAATGCTAATTGTGGGTTATTCTTTAATGGGACTTTATTGTAGACCAATTCATGTTGTATAAATATTTAGAACAATATAAGTCTTTCTCTTAAAGTTAAGCAGCGTTTGCAAATTAATTGTACATAGGTGTTATTTTTGACGCAAATATCTTAATTTCTTTAATATCTATTAGACTACTTATCACAAAACTATTTTGAAACTTGGAACAAACGGCAGCTATCTATCTATTATTTTAAAAAGAATGAACAAAATCTGAGCACTGGGAGCGGAGCGACGAGGTCACATATAAAAAAAGCGATACGCTCCAGATTGAATTCCTTCTTCTTTTGAGAGTCAGCCAAAAACGTTAATCGACTAATTAAGCTTAATGCTGTAAGTGTAATGGATGGTTAGAAGCTATTATGATAAATGTTATTTCAGTATGAAGTTGTTTATAAGTTCAAAATATTGAAAAGGTAATTTGGGCTATTATTTGCAGCATTTGAAGGACAGACCTCATTTAGAAGACCATGGTAGCGTTGCATATAACTATGTTTTTACGTATTATAGAATCTACGTATTACAGTATCTTTTTATAGCATTATTAGCATAAACAGTCTCTTAAATTAATCTAATCCAATAAAAAGATGTAAAAGTGACTTACAGTGACTGAAGACCTATTAAGAACTCACTTCTTAATACGTCTTAACAAATTTATGCATCGCATCTCCATTTCAGAGCTGTATGAATGTTATCGAATTACTTGAGATGTCTCTTGAGATTTTTGAGTGGCAATTTTTAAGCTTTTCTGCGAAAAGGTTTTCCTGATATCGTTTTATATCACACGACAAGAATCTGTGAATTTTATTGTAAATTCTAGTTAAAATACGTACAGACTGTCTGCTTATACTTTTTTTTAATAATTACCTTATAACCAATACTTAGTATGTATATTTGCTAAAAGAAATTTTATTAATATATTGTATTCTTCCGCTAGCCATTAAAATGGACTTCTCTTTTAATATAAATGAAAAAAGAAAATTTCAGCCATAATTTCGATAATTTATTTCTTTTCTTGGCTATAAAAAATGCTTAATTTAATACGTATTAAAAGATTTTCGTTGTATTATTTTAAACTATTTACAGAACAATCTACAATACACTTTTTTACAAGTTTCTTAAGCTACACTTTTGTAACATTTTAGTTTTAATATGTAACTATCATGAACTATAACAATAACATTTGGCGAATACTGCAAAGAATCTGAATCGTTAAGAATGTCCGTTTTTCTTTCTGTTTTAAACAATAAATTTAAAAGTTTGCTTAGTAATAAATATTAATTACATACATCTCATATTCATTCATTTACTATTATGTACTGCATGGTACCGTCGAACATTTTAATGCCGATGTTATATTATTTCATAAATAACACTGGATAATATTGTTTGTTATTTTACCACAGTCCATCTCGCAAGAAGCAATTTTATTTTACTATAATATTTCAGCAAGAATATTCCGCATAACGATGCATTTTATTACGGTAACCACTAAAAACTTACAATATCTATTCATCGGCGATTGTTGTTGAGGAAACGGGAATCATTCGAGAACATAAACAGACACATACATCAAGCACCGGATCTCTGAGTCAAAGTATCATCTAGATATCAAGTATCGAGAACTTATATTTTTATTCAATATGGAAGTATTAGGTTCTGTTAACGATTATCAATTATTCTATTGCTGGTTCGGAAATGGAAGCCTTTGAAAAGAAAGACGTTAAAAACTCAGCAGAACTGTTTTTTCACTTTTCAAGAGCTATTTACAACATTAAGACATGTTATTATTATTTAGAAATTAAATTAAATAAATTATTGGATTTAAATAATTACTCTGCATCAAATGTTACAATATTATTGCTTTTCACTATGCAAACTATTAGTCATATCAGTAATACAAATTTGATACCAGAGTAAAATTAATATTTCTATTGTAATAGACTGAAAAGTAAGATTAGCTTAGCAGCTTTTGCATTTAAAGAAATGGATAGCTAACTTATATTAGAACAGCTTGTGTAGTGCATTTTAAAGCAATTAATTATACTATCTTATGGCATTGTAGTATGGAGGATTCATTTATAAGATAAAAGAAGGTCTAACCAGATTTTTTGTGAACACTGCCTAGGTCCCAAAAAATCGTTGTAAAATATATTTTTAGATAATAAAAATAATACATATTTCAAAATGAGATATTTGTCTACTAAGACGAATAATAATAAAAGTGTTTAAAAAATAAACAAGTTAGTCTAGCAACAAGTCACGATGATAAAATGATGAATAATCTTTTATGAGACACTGTATGAGATTAAATTACTAAATCTCAGAAAAAAAAGTCCAGATTATGTCTGCTCACACAACAAAAATCTGAAAAACCGCTTAGGTATTAAAAGTGAATTTTTCTATTTAGTACTTAAACGATAACACATTCGGAAATTGAACTGCTCGCTTCCGGCTATTAAAGCAAAACATACTGTTGTGATTATGGTGAAGCTGCAAAAATAATTTATTAAAAAAGATACAAAAAAAGTTTCTTATTTCCGCTTCTTCTCAGGTCAGACATTTTCATTTTCAAACAAGAAGCAGACTAATTGATAATAAATAAGAAAGCGTAATGGCATTACACAAAATAATATACTCAAAAAAAATAAGTGCCTACCAGTACCGACATTAATTATATCACGCTGGGACTTTAGTGTTGATTTATCGCAATTTAACGGCAAAAGCTAAGAGGAAAATTTAACCTTTTTATTTGTCGCTATCGCCTACAAATTATACTTTAAAGGAATGACTGCAAAAATGAAAGACTAATTTTTTTTGAGGGCTTGAGCCTCAAAGAAAATTATTAGGTAATTATTCTTTAAAACAAATGGAAGTTTTTAAGGTGGTAGGACTTCTTTTCACATATGACAGTATCTGGTGCTGGTGGTGCCTGTTTTTACACAAATCAGTTGAGTGTAGCTCTAGTGTCTTCCAATTTCCAAGGCCGTAGCCTGGGTAAACGAGACGTAACATCTTTAACCTAAAGCGGATTTGTAGCGTTGGACGCTGCCATTCCCAAGAACAAGTAATCGTATCATTTACCATAAGTTTAACATCTTGCTCATCCCATCGCTTAAAGCAACCAAAAAAACTTCTAAATGTTTAAATTTGAACTTTCCCTGCCTACAGGCTTTTATCGTTATTTAGGCTTTTAATTATTTTCAGGCTGGTCAATTCGTAAGATATTATAATTTGTTGCCCGAGCTTTATGATTATTCTATTATAATCGTAAAACTCGAGCAACTGCCCAACAAGCTTGATAAAATTGAAGCTTAAAATACGTTTTCTTCCTAAATAAGCTTAATGTTATCTTACTAGCTACGCGTGCGAATCATTTTGACGTATTGAGAAGTATGTTGACATCACTATTTGCACATAAAAATAGTTTGATGTTTAGATACATGAGTGATGAAAAAAAGAAATATATAAATATTAATTTATATCTTTCTTTTTTATTTCTGATTATTATGTATAAATACTAATTAATAATACTTTTATCACTCAGTTATTATTCATTTGGAAATTTTAGTAATATTATATTTTATTCGAAATGCTTTTTAGAAATAAGATAAAACGGTAATGTTGAATATCAATACATAATTAGATTAATTAATCATTTTATTAATATATAACAACCACTGTACGAGTAACCTTCAATTTCAGAAAGATAAATAAAATCTGTCGTACATTCTAAACCCTACTGCATTCTAAAATTAAGTAAAAAGTAACGAGTACTTGCCAAATGATTGCGTTTAGATCGCGTATGCTTTATAAGACATTTACTAATAGGTTACTTTGTCACTGTGATGGATATCGGTACCTGAGCCCTGGCTTAGTCGGCTGGTTATGCGCTCAGGTAAGTACAGGGTTACGTTATGGGGTCTGATGCGTCCAGAGGTGGAGTTGGACGTAGGACTGAGTCTAGACAGTCTCAGAGCCTATTTGGTAGGGTCGCAAAGATTGTAAAAGCGTTAATATGATTACCTCTATCGAGCTCCAACATGAAACAACTTAGTGGTGATAGTTGATCAGTGTCCAACATAACCCCACCTTACCTCCTCTAGGATAGAATTACGTCAGCCCTCTCCATACTAAACCTACTATATATAAATAATATGAATCTATGGACTATTCTTAAACATAAACATGTTCAGAAAATAAATCCTACAAACAGCTGAACTCACATTAAGTCTCTTAGGACGAGGAGGAAGTGACTGCCAAGTTATCCCACTCGTCCTGATGAGGGACTTCAATAGGTCAAAAACTAATCGGCACCAATTTCGGTTTCACATTTTACGAGTTTAGCTGTTTGAAGATTAGAATTTTAGTGCAATATCTCACGAAAGTTTTATTTGCTTAAGAAATATATTTTTATGTCAAAGATAGTTTATAGTTTTTAAGTTCTAATTTGATCTCGTTTTGGTTAAAAAAAATGATTTCACTCTACTGAAAAGTGCAACGTTATTATCGGTTATAAAAATTTTATCAAAACCTATTTACGGCCAAAAGATTCACTTTCTGAACGCATCAAAAGATAATGACGTCACGTTTACACAAAAGACTTATGACAACCCTTATCAAAAGTTGGCGTGCGTCACTTTTCGTCAAGAGAAAACATGCGAAAAATTTTACTAGAATTATCAAAGAATTTTTTTTTTTTTCACAAGCAGATAAAAAAGTTTCCAGTCGCAATCGCTACGGAGAATTTTCGTAAATAAGTAATAATGAATGATAAATGCTAGAATACGCAAATATTAATTGAAATTACATAAATAAAAAAATGCCCTGTAGTAGTAGCCCATATTTTTTTAAAGCTGATTAATTACTTAATGATGTTTACAACTACACACATAAGATATTCGTAGTTTAATCAACATAGTGTACGTAAAAATGTGAACACGTTTATAAGCAAAAATCCAAACATCTAAAAAAGAACCGACACTTATAGGATAGAATGGAAATAGTGAGATAAATCACGTTCAACGCTGCGCCTAATCCTAACTGTCTAGAGCTTTCTGGGTGCCATCTAAACTACGTGACCTCTTTAAGTCTTTTTTCAGTGAAATAAATTATTAACGTTATGTGACCTCATACACATCTTAGACACATAATAGCTTAGTATGAATTCGCGATTGCGTAAATTAAAAAAAAAACGAAAAGAGTTTTTCCATAAACAAACAGCAAGTACTATATTATATAATCATCATCAGCCTGAATAAGTCCACTGCTGGACATAGGCCTCCTCTTCTCCATTACGGGGTTTTCGGACCGTATCCCACCACGATCGTCCAATACGGGTTGGTGGGTGGACCGACTTTTTACTTATTTGATCATCTTATTTTTTAGACAGTTGGGAAATCAGCCCAAATCGCCTTAACCAACTAGGAAACAACAATGAAAATTCGTTAATTCCCCGCAGGATTCGAACCCATCATCTCCGGTTTCTAGAGCACACGCCTTTATATATATCTATATTTAAAAAAAATTAGCTTTAAAAAATTCTTTACTTTTTTTGATAAATCCGATGAGACACGCATAAACCATAGTATTTTTACTACTGCTTTACGGCAAATAAGGTACCGCGTTGGTAAATTTTCAAACGTTCTCCTATAAATACATCTTAAAAACAAAAGCCCAGTCTAACAAATAGATATATAATTAAAGATTTTTTAACACTCAAAATAATGTATTATAAAGTTTATATTATTCTTATTTCGTTAAATAAAATTAAATAACTAAAATAAAAATGTATGTCGCAAAAATTATTATAATTACGTCAACGTATCACAATCTAGCCGTATTCTGAACGCATTTGGTCCATCCGAACTTTCTCAACAATGCATTTTCTTCGTTGTTCATATATCTTAGCAACTATTGCGTGCCAATCCATAATTTAAACTGCCGAGGGTTGAAGCTAGTCGTGTATTAAATGTCTAACGATTTCAATTATGACAAAAATGAGGTCTGCTGCGTTATAGTCTAGAACTTATTTCGATTCAAAGTGGTTTAACTTAAATCATTTAAATATTAGTATACAATTAATATTTTTGACGGACTACGTCTCCGGGCCATTGGTAATCACTGGCAGCACGCATTGGTTAGTTAATAGTATTTGAACATTAAGAGATATTTGGCGAGATTTCCGAACTCCGTCTGAATTTGATTCGCCGATTGTCCTCTGCCCCGAAGTAAAATTACCTTACCAGAAAATGTGCAGATAGAAATATTCTTCGACAATTTTGAGCAAAGCGGTTCTTGACTATTTAAATTTAATATAGACAATTTCACTTATTTTAAATATATCAGCAACCAAAACATGTTTAGTAAGTTTAGCTCTTTGCGCAAATAAATTTAAATTACTAGGAAGACTGGTGAGTCTATGTGAGTGAGTAGAAAAGAAAGTAGTGACTTTCTTTTCTAACTTCTTTAAATTAATGAAAGAAATTAGACATTATTTTGAAAAAAAAAATTTCAAACGATATGACTGGTTGGATATGGTGATATGTGTGCATTTAAGATAAATATATAAATAATACTAATAAAAATACACCATACTGACATAAACCCTAAAATTTTTCAAGCAGCTACCAATAAATAATGTGAACTTTAACGAACAATTGTTTCTGTTTATTTCACCTTTCCGAAGCCAGCAAGAAATTACCCTTAAACTCCTTATCTTCAATTTGCAGAAGTTCGTGAAAGAGATATTAGAAGACTACTAGAATTTTTTAATCTTATTGCAGTTTTATGTATGCAAATAAAAACAGTAGAAACATGTGTTATAAAAAAAATGTACAATACAATTATTTTTCTTCTCGTCGTATTAATAATAAATATTAGTGAATACTAATGTCATGATCTAATTTAATTTAAATTGATATAACCCTACAATTAATTTTATAATTAAGACTTGAACAATAACTTTAAACTATCCGCAGGACATCCTAATAATTTAAATGAATCTGAAATTTATAGAATCTAGTAAAGTTAATAGAAATGGAATATTCCTTGAGATCACAGTCATTTAAACATTCATATTTTTATTTACTACGTTATACGTTCTCAAAATATATAATTTATCTTTTCAGACTGAAATATATTATTTTTAAGCGGAATACAATTAAAATAAATTATTACAGTAATGGAAAATTTTAAAAAACGTTCTTCCAACCATGTGTTACATTAAGCTTTGCCGCAAATTAAATCAGGTCAAGAATATCTTTATGTGCACCCTGAATGGTTGAATAACACGATGATATTTTTGAATAGATTTACTAAGTTCCCATCTGGAATATATGTTTTATTTTATGTTTAAAGCGTAGAAAATTTCAAAACTTTATAAAAAATCTGTAAATGTATTAGTACACATTTAACCCTTTCTGTATAAAATAGTATTTGTAGAAATAAATTAATAAAAATTGTTAAAAACGTTAAACAAAAATAATTGTCGCCCGGGCGCGTGGTCAACAATAATATTGTTTTTCATATTCTATTTACTTTTCGTACGATCTTTATAAAATAAATGGATGTCTTGAGGAATCTAATAAATAATGATTTCATTGAAAGGATTGAGAAAACAATGGAGAAAAGGAATTTGGAGTCCATAAGATTTCTTGAATGCTAACGTATTAGATAGTTAAGTGCACAGATCATTAACCAGGGTATTGTTCCGGTCCCAAATGAATTGGCGACCATTTCACCAAAAACTCGCCTGTCGAAATGTCAAATGACTTCTGAGAAAGACTTATTATTTTTGCTTCGTCTATTTGTTAATTAATATTCACCAATAAAAAGTTATTAAATTTTGTATTCTTCAATAGATTCATTTTTTTAATTTACAATTTCGTTAGTAGTTAGTGCTTGTGCAACTACTACTATATGTAGTAGTTGCACAAGTAAAGTACTTTGAAGAATGATGATTTCAAATTATATGATAGAACGTCCTTAATCAAATATATTATTAATTTGTTTTTCTTTTAGATATCAAAAAAACAGTTCCTGGCTACCATACTAAGGTAAATAACAGTGCTTTATTAGACCCCTTGTCGATGATGTAAAAGGACTTGTTGTAGATATTAATAAATTTAGTAACTTTGTAAAAGTAATTGCATTAAACAAGAAGGGAGAGTATTTCACCTAAAGTCATCACACTCTCCTCTTTATAAGTTTGCACCTGATAATTTCGAAGATAAAGGAAACTCGATCTAAAAATGAAGGTAAGGCCAGCTAAGAAGAATCCTGTTTAACTTACAGGCACTTTGTCGGACACATTGTCCTTTGCAGCATTGTTAAAGTACCGGATAAGAGGGGTGGCATTATAAGTGGTGGGAGGAACTATCAAAAAAACTCCTTTTATGATCAAGTCACTTTGGTACAACTTTATCAATGTAAACTGACCATTAACATTCTTAAATTGAGAAAGAAAATTATTTATGTTCCATCAGGAAAAATAAAAAGGGGAGGACAGTAGGGGATATCATGATAGAGGAAATTGATCGAATTCTAACACATGAAGAAGTTCAAGAACTGCTTCAGAACTCAGGACTTAGGACATTGTTAAGATAAGGAAGGATTAAAATAAAACTATTATGTCTACAAATCCAGCATGAGAGATTTTAAGAATGTTCGAAAGAAAAATTCCTTCTCAATGAAGGAAAACTCTCGCTCATGAAGAAAGAGTTATGAAATAAATAATGTGTGTATGATCATAGAAGTAAAAATATAAAATGAAACTATTTGTTAAAGTAATTATGTGTGTAAATATATTTTATGTTATTATTTATTAACGCGTGTGTTACCAACATAAATATGTAGGTATTTAAACCGTAACATTTGATATCAAATTTTAAAATATATTATCAATGTGAAATGGGAAACTTATTGCATATGCTTGAACCAATATGTGTCATGCAATTTTTCCTTTACCCATTCTGCAAGCGACGATGCTCGTAGAATCGATAAGTCTCGGTTGATGCATAAAACGCATGCCTATTCAATGTATCGCTATAAAATATCATAAAGAATGCACTGCTTTATTTATAGAAAGCAGTAGAGTGGGTTTCCATGGATAGGCTATTATAGTATATATCGGTCATTGTACATTTTTTATTTACTTCCCTTGCTTTCTGCATGAAAATTGTTTAGGAAAAAAAAAGTAATTCTTGTACTCGTTATTTTATTAATATTTTATGTTATTTTAAGAATTAGCCCTACTAAAATAGATTACAAACCAAAAAGAAACTAATGTTAACAAGTGTTAAAAACAAAAATGCTTCGTCGGAATATTATATTTATTTGGTATATATTTAATAACAGTAGACAATTTTAAGACAGGCTATTGATTCGTGGAAGAAATAGACACAGCGGAGGTACTACCCAGACGATCCTCTATAAAAGAAAAAGTTATTAAAATAAATTTTTTAAAGCAAATTGTTAGTTTTTCTTCACGTTAATCAATCATTTGCCTGGCTTTTTGAGCTATTGTTATATAAGCTAGACTTTGTTAAGATTTTTAAAGAAATAAAATTGAAATTAATCAAATTGGATCATGTGTTTGCACACTGGTACACTGGTACATTTTGTATTTTGTACCTGACTAACTGACTTAAAAAAGTTTACGTTCACCTTTTTCTACTATAACAAAGTAATGATACCAACCGAGGTGAGGGCTAATCACTTTTTGGTTCGGTTGAAAAATCTAAATTGGCTGGATAGTTTCCCTCTGGCCAGAAATGTAAACAAATCCACCAGCGTAGCTTTGGGATGGTATTTGAAATCGCGCACGTATACGGGACGTCAACTTGTTGTGATTCTATTTATTTATTTTTACAAAAAATAAATTATTTACTAGGAACCGTACTCCTAGAAATATTAAAATAAAATGAAAGTATTTTTCCTTTCAAATCCACTTTTTGCGAATTCATCAATTTTATTGAATATTTAAGTGTAATATTACATTCTTTTTGAAGTACTCTTTTTATTTATTTTAATTTTTGAAACTTTATGTTTTTTTTAATTGGCTTAAAGCAAAGGTATAATAATAAGAGAATGCATTAACGCGTAAATTTACTGCACTGAGGCTACTAGAAGCGTGTCAACGAGTTACTAACTCCGAACACATAGTGGTCAAAAGTTTTAGAAGCCTATTTAAAGTAGACATGTGCAATCCACAGTAATGCTTTACGCAACTTAAAAAATTACAAGGCAAATCATTTGGCAAAATCCATTAAAGTTTAAGCATACGATATAAAATAGTACGTAATTAGCTGTGGTTTTTGTTTTTAAATAATTCAATATTTACTCTGCCAATAAGCTACTATGTTGGAAAACCGTAAAATATTGTATAAGAAAAAAAAAGGGGAAAATGAAAATTTACCCTGTTTTATTCGTGTCTAACTTCGCGATAAACAATTGTAAAAATTTATAAAAAAAAAGAAATTAAACTTCAGGTTCGCAAATGATTTGATTGTATAAAACATGTTCATAATGAACCAAAATTAGAATTGTGCTGTGTGTTGAAAGTTATTTGGTGAAGTAAATAGGAAGAAAAGAGCGAGTTTACTTTACGTAGCAATACAATATTAATTCATTAGATCCAGAAATAAAGAATCTATTGTTGTTGTAAGAAAAATATAAACGTAAGTTAACGATAAGAATATATATTTATCCTACTTTTATAAATGGTTTTTTGATGTAAAATGTTCCAAAAATTTCTCCATTAGAACTGCTAAGATGCGTGTATTGTTTTTATTATTATGCAAATAATGTAAATTATATAAAAATAAAACTTTTGCTTTCAATGAAGCAAAAAATCAAAAAGAGTTTCTGTTGTGAATAAACACACTTCAACAGTGATGGCCTCGTATGAAACTTTGCATTAATACAAAATGCATTGCACAAATAGTGCGCCTAAATTCCACACGGCCGTTGCATAACTAAAAATACTTGGCCAATACTACACACAACTCGAAATGCGGATATGGATCTTAGAGACTTTTTTTATTCGACCAAATGGATTTCATTTAGGAAGAATATGGAATCCAATTTTTTCATAGACCATCATTTTTGGATACAATACCTTGAGATACGAATCCGATTCGGTAAAATTGAGGAGAAAAAACTTTACTTGGAAATGAATGAACCACTCCTTTCACAATATATCGAATCCGATTTTCTGGATACGAGAAATCGCTACAAGGAATTTAAATAACTGGGGATTATATCTTAGTTGAGCTAATGCTCGCTAGCTTTTGACTGGCTTTAAGATTAAACAAGGCTCAAATCATCGCTTCGCCCCTAGAGGACCGATATCGATTATTCTTTTTTAAAACGCTGCTTTTAGCAAGTTTCACTTACTTAAAATTAGTTTCTGAGATATAATAATTTATTAATTTATCAAAAACACTGTATTCAACTTAAGTGATTGATCACTGTATTAAAAATACAGGACACAAACCATTGAATAAAAAATATTAAAAATATATGAAAATATGTTTAAAGGAATGCATAATAAATCTAGTACAATTATTAACATAAAATAGAAAAATAATAACAACTTCCAACTAGATGTCAATTACTGTGGCCAATCTATCTTAAAAATTAGCCAATTGCGCAGATGATTTTATAGCGGACAAGTATACGCGCAACCGCTGATGCACATCTTCCTCCTTAATACTCTCATAGTCCGATGGGATGGAAGACCGAAACCACAAAGTAGTTTGTGGTCCCGCAGGATCCGAATACTCTGTCTACCGGTTTCTAAAGCGCAAGCTCATGCAGCTATGCTAGGGCTACAGACCAGTACTTTATGTACGTAAACTGTGCTCACATAATTTTTTGAAGTTTATATTTTCACAATTAATCGGAAAAAGAAAATTGAACGACGGTCACCTACATATATGTTAGAAAATATCACAATGTAGATAAAAATTATATTTTGTGGTATCATAAACCATAATTATATTTTTTAAAATACGCAGACAGTATATGACTATAAACTAAGGATACGTACAGTACCGTTTCGAAATTAAAATATTTTAAACTTTTGAAACTAATTAAATTAATACAGAAGAAAAAACTTACTGATACAATTTTTAAATGTATTTCTTTGATTAATTTTAATCATACATCATCATCATCATTAGCCTGCGATAGTCAACTGCTGGACATAGGTCTCCCCTAATACACCCCTATCCCTTAGGGGGCTATGGACCGTATCCCACCACGCTGGTCCAATCCGGGTTTGTGGGTGTACCGACTTTTTACATGCCCATCCGACGCATGGATCTTACTTTTCAGACAATTTGGTGATCGGCCCAAATTGCCCTAACCAAGTAGGAAACAACAATATAATTTGTTGAGTCCCCGCAGGATTCGAACACACGATCTCCGGTTTCTAAAGCACATGCCAAAACATAAAACAATATAATTATAACAATTTCTTATCCGGGCGCATACTATGAATTGAAACTAATCTTATCTTATTTATTGTTTTGATGTAAATACTCCAAGGTATTTTATTTTTCTCATTTTACTCTTAAATTTACTAAATACGTGTTTTATTTAATCAGGCAGGACGATATTATAACTTACTCCAACAAATTGATTTCTCTTTTTTGACATCTATGATCTATCTGGAGTTCTATTTCATATTCTTAATTTTTAAAATTCAGTTATATAAGTTATTTATTTCATAAAAATCCTTTTTTCCAATCCTTAACAATTTTATTCAAAAAGAAAACAATACACCGCTGTAAATTCTTACTTTATATTGATATACGTCCTCTCTTTTTTACTACTGAGAAATTCGTTTATACAATATGATCGTCATCTCACGTACTAAATATTCATAATATAAAGACTGGCTGGATAAGCTACTTCAATCAAGGTGACAGCTGGTGCAGTTTCACGTAACAAAACTAATTTTTAATGATTTTTACCACTATTTTTCGTTAACAAATAAATTACATATTTGGTAATTGTAAATGTTCTTCTCGTTTATAATTTATATTCTTTTTATATTCTGCATTAATAACGTAAATATAGAAAACACTTACACACATTCGCAGGGTTATACTGAAGTAATCATACAGAATTATTACATACATTCTAGTTTAATTTATCCGTATCTTCATTTTTATTTTGACGTAATGAGAAAAAAATATTATTTAATAATAAATAAAAAGTACTTTTATATGTTCAATGTAATTAATTTAGAAAATTATTTAAGAAATATTTTGGTCTCGAGTCATCTTTTCGTCTTAAAGTAATTTATTTAAGCTTGAAATTTAATTGTTAGTTAAGAAACGTGACTACGCATTAATTGCCCCTCTCTAAGCAACTTAATAGATGGAATTTCGTTTCATAATTATTATGTAAAAAGCCATTTTATTTAATAATGTACAGTATTCTCGTAAACAAAAGAAATAACTATTGTTTCTATGTTTAAATACACCTGTAAGCCAAAGTTACGATACAATATACAATAAACACTATAATAATGTTGCCACAATGTATTAGACATAAACCTAATTTTTATAATTAAAAATTGTATACATATTTTTTTCGTTAGCAAAAGTAAAGGCCGGTGCTTAAAAGAGTGGTAAAAAATTGTTTAATTATAATCCTACAAAGTTTGAAATTAGTAAAAGAAAAAGAGACAAAATTAGTTAAAGTTTAGCGCCACGATCACAATGAATCTAATAGCGTTCAGTTTGTAAGGAAAATTTAAAGAAATTATAGGATTAATACCAATAAATTTCTTTAAGAAATTATTTTGGCCCTCATCAATCAAAAATACTTTTTTCCTTCACCGTGCTCGAGCACCTTTCTTTAGATCGTCTGCGCCCGAGGCTATTATCGTCAGTACTGCGATTTATTTCATCAAATTTATTAGCAGTAAGCGTGGAATCTCTTATATAGATTATATTAAAACAAGTTACAAACTGCCTCCGTAGCCTAGTGGTATGGGCGTGTGCTTTAGAAACCGGAGGTCGTGGGTTCGAATCCTGCGGGGACGCAACAAATTTTCATTGTTGTTTCCTAGTTGGTTAGGGCAATTTGGGCCGATCACCCAATTGTCTGAAAAGTAAGATGATCCATGCGTCGGATGGGCATGTAAAATAGTCGGTCCACACACCGCATTGGACCAGCGTGGTGGGATACGGTCCAAACCCCCTAATGGATAGGGGTGTATTAGGGGAGGCCTATGTCCAGCAGTTGACTAAAAAAGGTTGATGATGTGAAGTTACAAATTTCTTCAGAGCAAATTATCATTTGCTTATTTTTGTATAATAGAGGCTAAAATATAAAAAAATATCTTGGTTAATATTTTTGGTTATAAAGCTATACGCATACGTTTACTTTAGTTAAGCAATATTCCGACGATTTTAAGATTCATATTATCATAAGAAATAATCAATATTACAAGATATTTATTTATATTTTTTTATTCTTTATCATATTGTTACATAACATTATTGTATTTTATATTTTGTTACCTAATTATTACACTCTACAGGCAGGAAACATAAAAATCACGTGTCTATCTACTATACTATACATATCTAACGTACACATAGCCATTGTTTACTACCAGTTATTAATTTGAAATCAGTTATTTTTTAATTTTTATTTTTTATTTTCTACAAACTGCTAAAATATTCGGTGCAATATAAATTTGATAATTAAAAAATAGTTGATGTTAGAAAAGAAATCTTCGACAAGTCTTCTTGCTGATGGCTTCATTATTAGATAGATTCACTAGTGCTCATTAAACTAGTGTCAAAGTTACGAGACCTAGAAAAGATTCTTGACCAATTTCTTTGTTTATCAGTTTCAAAATACAATTTTATGTAAGCAAGAGTAATGCATAGATGATCGGTATCCATTTCTAAAGCGTATGCCGTACCGTCATGCAAAACGTGTGCTTAATGACGTGTAGAAAGAGGAAAATCCACATTAACATTGTCAAATTTTCCTTTTCAACATTTCTTTAATCATAGGATGTTAATGCAACATAATTAAATATATTATTCACTATGCTACACCTAAATCCAACTCTGGCAGTAGTTTAACAATTTAATACGAAACGTATGTGGTCATACTCACCACTATCATCAAGCCTGTGAAGTCTCACTCTGGACAAGGTGTCTCCCTAATACACCCCTCATCCATTGGCAGTTTTGGACCGGATCTCACCAAGCTGTCAATGCGGGTTGTGGGTTGACCTATCTTATGATGCATCCGAGGCTGGATCATCTGGCTTTTCAGACAATTGTTGATCACTGAATTGCTAACCAACAGGAAACAACAATGAAAATTTGTTAGTCAGCAGGATTTCAACCGACCTCCAGTTTCTAAAGCAACGCACACTACTCAAAAGCTACGGAGGCAGTTAATATACTATTTTTGTTTAATAATAAAACAGATAATAATGCATAATCGATCATAAATTATATAATTTTAACTAAGTCTGCGTATTAAATACACAAATAATAAGTTCTATTTCTGATTTAGAATAATAGCTGTTACTCGCGATTTTCGTCAACGTGGAATAGGAGAAATGTCCGCGAGTTGTATGCGTAGAACGTGCGTCGCAGCAGCAGGACCCGTTCTGCACGAGTTCGCACAGTCTCCTGAGGTCGTTTCGCCGCCAGTTCGTCCACGTCCGCCATCTTGGTTATGACATGCTCATCACCAGTTAAACCATTGTCGCACCGCTGACGTCAGTGCGGTTACGATTTTTGCGTTACTCAAGACGGTCGCTTAGTACGGCTTGTTATACAACTCGTTGCCTACATTGATATCTCAGGAAGTCTTCTTGTTTCTTAGGTATATTCTTGTTTCTGACCAAACTAGTTATTTTACAACACTACGGCCCTAAACGTTTTAATATTTTTTCCTTTTCCAGAACCAGCCGACAACCTCCTGCTGAGTCTGCGGCAGTCGGATAGCACGCTCGGCAATCCCGGACTCACCGTTTGCGTTGGTGACGAAACCGTGTCTCGTCACCAGGCGCGACCGTAACTAGTGTCCTTTGGTCCAGATATCAAGGCGATTATAAAATCGTCAATTTGTGAATCAACACACAGTCATCATCACTTTGAGTCGCTGGCTGACCCCAGACCATACCTCTCCTCTGAAACGTGGACTCGATAGCTATTCTTCATGGATAATGCGACGATCAACTATGTCGACGTTAGCATCCGCGGTAAATGGATTAATAAATATAATTACAATACGTCGAGGCTTACAATCCACAATCTGTATGAGTGTGTGAGTACCTGAAACATCTGTCTCCTTGGCAAAATATTATTAAGAGAAATATACATAAGTGTTACAATAAGCGTTAAGAGTTAAAAAAATTAAATACAATTCACTTCAACTAATAATGGGCAGTATTTATGTGATTAAAAAAAAATAGTTTTCGTTAATAATATATTATGTTATATTATTTATGAAAATTTTCTTTACCTTTTAATTTATTTTATTATAGTTTAATTTTTTTGTTAATCTCGCTATTAATCAACTCTATTTTATCCTTTAAATTACTGCACTTTTAAATTAGTTACTAACAAGACCAGCTTTTTTTAAACAGTTGAGCTCACGCAAGTCCTTATGCGTGACTCATTTCTCTATGAGAGTTAAACGCTCTTAGCATTACAGAAAGTTAATGAGTACGAACAAATGACTGAGACCCGCTATTCGTAAAACAAAACAAACTCCGATAAAGTTCGTATAACACAAATATTTACTTAAAAATACATATTAAGAAGACTCATGAGTAGAACAAAAGAAAATATTTGTTTTTCACATCTCGGTAATTAACTGATATTAGAATAGTAATTTGATATAGAATTTTAGCATATTAAAAGGTGTAAAAGATTCTTGCTTAAAAAAATATTTAAACGCCTATCCATAATCAATTTTGAATGTGCATGCGATATGATTTCAGGAATATGTTTATGCCCTTTATACTTTTGTATTTTTGTAAAGATTACAGAGTATACATATCGTCATCGACTCATCGACGTAGCAGTATGAGTTTTATAGGAGCAATATATGTATGTGGTAGCAATAAAACTAATCTGAAAATATTTAGATACAACTAACCTAAAAGTTTTATACAGTTTTAAGCTTTAACACGTTCTCAATGTTAAAAAAAATGTATCTACGTAAGACAAATTCATGTATTACTGTAAGTCAATACCGTCATTCATTACATATAAGCTAACTAAAACTATCAAAAATAGTTATCTAAAGTACAATTTCTATTGTTTTATAATCTGTTAGCGCTATGTGAATGGATCAACAATAAGTTCTGCAAAAAAAAGTATATAAAATAGAAAGTGAAAACGGAATAAACATTTTCAAACCTATTGTAATATTGCCAGTCTCTACTGCTATATAAATCAAAGGAATTAAATTAAAGCATTTCGTTAATATACGCGTCTAGAACAAAGTCATTGTCTTTTAATTTAAGTTAAAATGTTTCCTTTTACGGCTTTAATATAATCCCAAATGAGAATTATAACATACATCAACATAGTTACAAGGAAGAAAATGAAGAAAGAAAATGTATATATTCGTAATAAACGATTTCTTATGTTCTAGTATTTGTATTTTACATGGCTCATATTTCGCCTAAAGTATTTAAGGATAATTAATTAATATACTATAAATTTTATTGAATATTTAAATTTTATATTTTAACAATTAACAACTCTACGATCTTATTAATAATATTATAAAATTAACATAAGTGTACATAATTATGTTCTATCTCTCAAAGGCTGTAAGCGAAGCTTTGTAAAAGACGTGACTTTGAATTTAATTATTGGCCTATGATGATTTAGGCAACACGAAGCGTTTATATTACTTAAATAAGCAGGTCCCAATGTAAATCTTGTCTTCTTAACTTTTACCCTTATAAGCTGTGAAACGTACGATTTTACCTGTTGCTAGATAATTACTAGAGACAATACTTACAGCTCCTTTCCACTGGATTATAGTTATGTTTGAACAATCGAATCAGCCGCCTTAATTATAGTAAAAACCGAATAAAATTAAATTGTAACAAAAAGTCATGAATTGACTGGGAGAATCCTCTCTTTTTTTTAAATAACTAAATATATTAAAAAGTATATAGTGCGTATATATACTTCAAAAACAATTTGTTTTACCATTAAGATCAAAAGGTAACCCTTTGGGTTATCATCAACCCAAACGGGTGATCTTCGAAAATTGCAGCAGTAGTAGATTGAATTGAATAAATCAGACTGAACCTTAAAATGTACATAAAAACAATGAGTTACATATTTTTGTATACAATACACGATTAAAGAAAACCGAACAATTACTATTAGAATTTTAATGCACCTTCATGCCTTACGGTACTAGTTCCTATAAATAACTAACATTTTTAGACAACGGAATGTAGGACTAATACAAAAAAATATATTCATAAAGTGGTGTAGGAAATATATCGTAATACATAGTGTTAAATAAACATACATCCTATTCTTAGAAACTACAATAATATTAAATAGATGCAGTTATTTTATTCATTGTATTCACAATTGTATTTATTTTTTTATTTGTTAAAAATGCTATTAGATCATTGACCTACGAACTACATCCGTTTTTTAGCGCGACGGGATATGACGTCAGCATCTTAAATGTGTATGTTTTTTACCAATGAATAATTATAATAGCGTCAACCAGATTTAAACATTTCTACAAATAAATCTTTGTGTTCAGTATTTTTCTATGCACATTTTAAAGTATTTGTTGTAAGGTTCACACAGTGAATTATTATTTCTAATTCTATTCTAAAGTTTACCCATTATAAAACCGTATGCTGCGTCTCTTCAATAAGTTGTAAGAGATTAATTTATTTACATATAATAATTATTTCGATGTACATTATGTATAAAAACCAAAGTAGACAATTTTATTTTAAAATGTCATGGCAAAATATTTTATGGAATTGTTTATTATTATTTATTAGTAATATAATATGCAATTAAAGCGATTTTACCAGAACCAGGTTAAAAACAAAACAATATTAGAAGTACCCTTTCATTTGGATCAAGTAGTGTGTCAATTCCATTTCTACAGATAGCTTTTGAAACGTAACGTAACCCAGATCTTTGACACTTCGGGACAAGCGATATCCTCTCAATATTCCTCTGTTGATTCAATTGTCCGTTGGAGATCTCTTACTTCGCTTTGTAGTGTTTTAAACTGGTCGAATAGTTTTCTCACTATCTAAATTTTAATTACTATTTAAAAATAAATGATAATTAATTAGTGCTCTATTGGTTTTTATCAAGCGACCACAATAAGCTATTCTTATTAATATGTAGTAGTTGCGAGGAAGTAATGGGCCAAAATGACACTAAAACTTAATCTAGGATATCACTAATATTCTAGTTATTTGTAGCCAAATACAGGATGTATATCCATGTCGTATAACGTAATGGAACGGAAGTACCGTGCTATTTCCGGCACGGAATCTAAAATGGTAGTAGTTAAGAAACTACAGAGAGGAGTTTTTTTATAACCACCAGTCATGCAATTGTCGCTGGAGACTGCATTTAATTAAAACACGCAACGATACAAACAACTCGAGAAAAAAGACAGTTGCCTTTTCATTTACCTAAAGCAGCCCCTTGGTCATTTATCTGTCAATAGATATAAGAAAGTATTATAAAGTTACACTTTTCACTCGTAATGATTCTAATTTTGTTCAAATTCTTTCAGATTTAAGGTAAAAAATAAATAGTTTCAACTTAACTGTTCTGTTAAATTATTAGCGGACTTTTCGGACCTAATAACCATCACATATAATTTGCTCGTTATTCTTGTTTCTAGTGCTTCTAAAGGAACTGGCTGGAGAGGATTGTTAAAATCTTAAACTCACCCTTTTTAAAGCAGAATTAATAATTTTCTTAACTCTAAGGACTGCCCCAGTTCTAATTTAAATTTATTTGTCACAACTTTATTGATTGTTTTGTTTTTCTTAAAACACTTTTTTTATTGCATACGCAGGCAGACCTGATGGAAAGTGGTCACCGACGCCCATAGACATTGGCAATACTGGCATCACCAACGCGCTGCCTACTGTGAGACATAAGATGTTTAGTCTCTTTACCCAGTAAATACGCTGGCTGAGGTGCCCTTTCTACCGGAACACAGTAGTGTTTTCACACTACTTCTTTGTAGTAAAATAGTCACCGCGGTGGTACCCACCCAGATGGTCCACAGTAAAAATGGGACCTACCATCGATAAGACACAGGTATAGACTTTTGACTTAAAACATATAAACTATTTTCATAATACTATAAATGTTCATTTTCAATAACTATTTGCATACTTACTGTATTATATACTAAATACAAGTTTCGCGTAGAGATTCGATTCATAATTTTTACATAAAAAGCTACATTACCAACAACATGAAAAAAAAATTGTTTATATTTTTTTATTGCAAACGAAGGCAGACGAGCAGATTACTAATGCTTTGCGGCAGAAATAGGCACCGTGGTGGTACTGACCTAGATTGCCCCCTGTAGACGTACAACGTCTAGCATTTATTTCTAAAATTATAGATTTGCTGAATCCCAATAGTGAGTCCCACTACTCATTCAGTACATCTAAGAAAACATATCAGTCCACTTTATATAATTTTGAAATAAACAATGTTTATTTTAATAAGCCAAATTTTTTACTTAACATTATAATAAATTAGTGACGTATAAGCATACTAATCAATCATAATATACTACCCAATGTCATCGTGACTGTGCAAAATTGGTCATTTCCGAAACGCTGTTCAATAAAAACGGATTATCGTTATAAGGGGGTGCCGCAAAAATTTAGGCTGCTTGAAAATATTGTTAAACAAACAACCTCTAATAGTAATCAAACCACTCTATTTAAAATTGAGCCAGCTATTACTACTTGTTTCTTCCTACTACATTCAATTAATAGCAAAAGTTGCCAGTAAATTTGAAGACACGTGTGATGTGATCACCTCGGTGGTTTGATTCAAAATAAATCCGATGGATAAAAAAATCAGTAATTAAAAAAAAATCTTGAAAAGAATTATTAAATATACGCACAAACCAGACTAAAATGTAAAGGTAAAAATAAAAGTATGTATTTAAATACGACATTCTTCCCAGTATTTAGTGAATATGCAGAAATATAATTTATTTTAAAATAACGTCTGACCAAGTGTTTAAAATTAACATCAATAATTGCAATTAAATATGTTAGTCAAAATATAAATTTAAAAAGTTGGTACAAGTGTCGATTATTGTTTTTAAATTTATTTAGCTGTTACCCACGTAATATAAAAAGATAAGATAAAGGCCTAAAAGTTCTTAAATACAAATAACAAAGGAGCAGAAATAAGAGAATTAATCCACAAAAATAAAGTGCAAAGTAAACCGTTGGAATCAGATTTGAAGTTGGAATTAGAAGTCGCAAAGAAATAAAAAAAACAGATTCTCATCCAATTTTTTCTCAAGTATTAGTATCATTAAATATTATGTATGGTATTAGAGCATACAATTATATCCATGTTGACGTACACGCCTCACGTCGCTTGTTCGTGTTTAATAGGCAATTTTTTGCAAAACTTGGAATAATTTTTCACATTTATTACGCTTAAATATGTTTTAATACGCAGCTTGTGCCGCTTTTCAAAAAGTTGTTATTGTAAGTTCGGTATAATTTTACTGAGGAGTAAAATTTATTGTCGTTTAGCCTAAACGATAAATACGAATGGAAGTCTACTGCTAAAATTAATTAAATATTAGCAGTCGTTCATGGCTCTGTCCCGTGTTTTTTATGTATTTTTCTTGGGTATAGGAGTAGAATATTTCACTAAAGCTATCTAATAGTGAAACAACCTGTAAAATTCTCATATTATTTTTAAATTTTTTAAATTACAAACGTTCACATAAAAATACATATATTTTCTTCTTTATAATATTAGTATTGATTAGTAGTCTGTCCATCGCTCAGCCCTGTTGTTTATAGATTTTTGGAATTGGTTTCCTGAGGTTTAAGCCAATATTATTGAGGTTAATATAGCTTTTGGTAGAAAAACATTTTGTAAGTCGATTTAGTACTTTCGGAGATTCGGAATTTAGTAAATTTCTACTAAAATACAATATCAGAACCTACAATTTATAGTCAAAAGTATCCAATTTCTAGCAAATTAAAATATGATGGGGCATTTACAAAAATAAATTGCATAGCCAATATTATTGTTGCAGGCATTGGTTTGCCAAAGGCTTGATCAAGCGTTCAATTAAGATAATAAAGCAGATCGTTGCTGTTTATATTCCATTGCTTTCTATTAAAATTTTTCATATTATTTATGTAACAACATATAAATATTTATAAAATTACATTTATAAATCACCGCCTTGAATCAAAAATAGAAGAACTTGAATCAATAGAAGCGGCCTATTCGATTAAAATGGATCAGGAATATCATTGTTTGCAATGCTTTATCAAAGACTTTCTTTTTATTTATTGAAGATACCAAAGCTGTTTGTTGTTGTTTTAATCAAGTTCTTATTATGTATTTTTACTAATATTCGTATTATTCAATAATGTTTCGATTGAAAAGGCTAAATGAGTAATGAAGTACTTATTACTTAAGATCTCAAGAAGACTTAAAAATTGGTTAATAAAATGATCTTGGACGTAAGAATAGAAAGTATGAAAAAATCAAAATGTAATACGCATAGAAATTATGGTTTGTTAACTAAATTAAAAAAAAAATGAAGTTACCCCTTGAGTTTACCCCGTTCGTATCGTTATGTTCGATAGTTACGTTTCACTAATTACCAGTTTTATAAATTGGTAGGTAAATTTTCTTTTCAATTTTCCAGTTAATGCATTGTATATGGTGTATTAACGGGGTAAACAAACCCCGCATTTTAAAACCTTAGTTTTAATCGTTCTCGGTTATAAATATTTCTAGTAAATATGCCATTGCCACAATTCCCTAGAAAAGTAATAGACATTAAAATCGATGCTACAGTAACATTGTAAATTAGTTTTTACTTTTTTATGTTGCCAATTTATATCTAGTTTAAATTTATGTAACACTTTAATGGATTATTCATAACGCAATCTGTTAATTACTTCTTTTGTCTGTGCGAATACTACACATTATTGAATAAAAGGACTTTTAACGGCATTTATAGCGTTTATTTTACATTTTTAGTTCTCGACGTTTCGAACACTTTCCAGAGGCCGGGGTCACGGGACAATCTTACAGTTAACAAAAGTATTCTATTCACCATATAAACAAACAGCCTGATTTTTACAAGCACAGGTATTATTTAAAATAATACTTTTAATAAGAAGAGACAAGAAAAATGCATATAGCATTTATAGATTGTCTATTGACTTTGTCTCTTCGTTTAGTTACTTTTTTATTATTTCCAATGCTTGGAAATGCCAAAAGAATGTAGTCAATAAAGTATAAAAAGGATTTTTTCTATGAAGTTGTAGGACTTAACGGACAAAGTTAGCATAACCTTGTTATTAAATTATCATAAAATATGAATATTCATAAGATTAGACTAATAAAAAATATAATTGCCTTTTATGCGATATTTTTCTTTATTTATTTATATTTTTATTTATAATTTAAAATCGTTTACAAATTGAACTCCTATTTTTTGAAATTAACCTAGTTTTCATAAACATTGTAATCTGCTTAAATGTTCGTAAAAAATCTTGTCCAAGTTTGAAAAAGCTAAAACTGAATAATTAATTTGAAATGCATTTGGGATTACTTTAAGGCACCAAAATCATCCAGCCAAAGCAAGTATTAATAAAATTTAACAAAAAAATAAACTAAATGTAAAATCGTAGTAACAATAAGAACTATCCTTGAAAATCAAAATGGAAAACAAGTCTGAAGTAGAAAGTTAATCAAGTCGTATGTCAATTCCATTAAAGCAAGAAATCCCTATTAATGTTTGACTCAATTCAACTGTGCCTGTCACGAGAAGTGATATCTCTTCCGTACTTCAGTTTTAACTGAATTGTCTGTGAAAGTCCTTAGCCTTTACACAATGTGTGCTTTGACACACAGGCAAAAAATTTGTGAACTTCTTGGGTACGTTTAGTCTATTTTTTAAGACACCGTTAGATGATACCAAGGTAATATTTTTTATGAGGGCTACATTTAATTTTTAAAATTTATTTCGTAAATAGTATGAATTTTTGTTTAACTTTACCAGTTGAGACGTGTCGGAGCCGATGTTTTATTGTAAATTAAGTTTTTTTGACGCCCTTTTCACCGTAATTAAAATACATGTCATATAGCGTTTGTCTCATAAGTCTCGTAATGATTAATAGTTCTATATAGGTTTTAGTTGGTAAACTAATTTATAAAATGTCCGAAGAAAGTCAGTGTCCATTGTTTTAAAATCGTAAAAATATACTTTTATTATTAATATGGAAAAGTATATTATTATATATTTTAAGATATTATTTTTATAAATAGTTTACAGTATACGGCTACTATTTATTACGCGCTACTACTCGAAAAGTTTGTGATGAAGGACACCTTCTATAATATTAAGTTGATGCGTGACACACATTTGTGTATGTAAGAGTCCGTTTTGTAAATTTATTAAAGCTGTAATTGGCTATTTAATAAGTAACAATGTTTAGATATAAAGTTCACGCGACAATAGCAACAAAGCA
Organism: Lamproptera curius; assembly: GCA_029286875.1. Lineage (NCBI taxonomy): Eukaryota > Metazoa > Arthropoda > Insecta > Lepidoptera > Papilionidae > Lamproptera > Lamproptera curius. Next base: position 6,311,405 of record JAGSMT010000005.1, on the reverse strand, counting down.
TTGAAAAATGCCAAAGACCGCGTCAAGTGGATAATTGTCCAAATAAATAATCAATGGTGGTCACGACCCAGAGAGATAAGGAACATGACACAATAAGGAGTAAGATAGTATATTATTTAAGTAAATTTAAGTTTATCTAAAATTAATAAGTGCAATATAGTCATTTATTATTCAGAAACAACTGCTTGATATTTGTCTTATCGACAACTATGGCATAACAAAACACCCTAAATGTGGGAAACGAAACCGTATGGAGCATAAACAACAAATGCAAACCATTATATTATTTTCGACGGCATAACTCTCCTAAAAATAAAATATAGGTAAATAAAAAATAAAAAAGTTGTATAAAATAAATTACACGTGAAATAATTTCTTCTTCAAAAATATTTATTTATTAACCTATTATGGAACTTTTTATAAACAAATAAATATAATTAGAATAATATCCGGGTGTGGAAGTTTCGTATTAAAGTTAATGTAATCAGTAAGACATTATATTTCGGGTAGTATAACAGCACTGAATAGACTTATATAATATCGAAAACTAATTTATTCTACAATATTATATAAAACAAAACGCTTTGAACTAGACTCCAAATATTACATTTGAAACATAAACTGCTTTGAGTAATTAAATATAATCGATCTTGCCATTCGCTGTTATCAAGAAGCATAATAGTGTTTGGATAATTTTGTTCAAAGATCTTCTAATAACAGATGATTTTTTTACTGGATGATATGTGAACTTTAAAATAAATTGCTATGAATATGTAATTACGTAAAAATTCTCGCATTCAAACATTTTAGAAACTAAGAGTCGGTTTAAAGGCTAGTAGATAGAAAAATAAAGTTTAAAACAACAATTTCTAATACGTATACGTTAAATTATTTTAGTATATGATCTTAACATGTTTTTATACTTACAAAGTAAATTCATGTGTTTTGAAAAGTTTATCTTATTATGACTGACAAATGAAACATTACGAAATTAAATCTAAATTTCACTTTTACTGCGTACACCAATTAGAAAGTGGAAAATTTATTTTATTTGGTCAGTAACTTGGAAAGTATACAGTATAACGATGTTGTTCAGGCTATGCAATGTTAAGACGGCCTGCTACTATTATATATTGTGGCTGTTATTTGCATTCATGTTTTAAACCTATCAATATTTTATATATTTAAGCGAGTGGCTAACCAATACATTACGTAGAGAAAACAAATTTGAATTAAATTTATGTAGTGTAGTTTGTTATACATACCTAAGTATACAAAATCTGTCAATGGCATTTTGAATTATAACATAACAATCATCGATATTTAAAAATCGCCACGATTTGACCGACGTTTACGTTAAAAGTGAATAAAAATCAACAATCATTTTTATACCCTATTATTTATATAATGTTTAGAATTAAAAATGTGTTGAACATTTTTGTTGACACCAAATATCATTAACATATTAATATTGTACGCAAAAATATCTGAATGACATAAGTCGAGAATATTGTTTATTTTGCAAAAAAAAATATTGCTGGCAAGTTAAATACGGCGGAAGTTGATCATTACACGTTTAGTTGGGCAAAGCTTCTGACATGGAATTTTCTGCATAAAATATCACTCACGGGATTTGTTCTTCTATAGAGAAAATAATTTTATATAAAAAACATAAACATTTTTTATCCATTTTTATTTACAACGTTTTTCGGAAATTTACTGTTAGGTTGAATCACACTTACATTGAGATAGTAAATTATGATTGATGGATACGCATAGTCGTATCTAATCATCACATTATTAGCAAAGTGAAGCATTTTCCTAAAATGTACATTTTATTAGCTTTTTATAGCTATGGATGGGCTCTTTCATCATATAGGAAAAAAATGATATAACATCCGAAGATTAAATTAGAGTAATTTTGTTACAATCTTTTTTTCATTTCGTATTTTTTTCTTGTTCATAGAATTTTTTTAGTACAAAAAGTAAATTGACTATTTTTAACCTTCTATAAAACATTAACACAATACATAAAAAAGAAAATCTATCAGAGACTAATATCGACGGCAGAATACTATTGGCGCAGTGTTTAGTGACCCTGACTGTTGCGCAAAAGGATGTTGGTTCGATTTCAACCAAGTGAAAAATTATATGGGATAAAAAGTGTGATTTTCTCGTGTCAGGTAATTTCTATCTATATAAAATGTATTTATTTACACAAGAAAAGTAAGGATATGAATGCCAAATCTACTAATTTACGGATTTTTCGCGTTAGTTTTAAATATTTATTCCCAAAGTTTCGGACTCTTCCCAGCATCCAGAATCACGGGCAAACTGGATAATCTCGTAAATAAAAGAAGTATTTAAGTGTTTGTATTTATCAGTTATATAATTTCCAAAGTAAAAACTTTTCTTAGTTTGTGATTAGATAATGTTGTGTTATTTGTCCAGAAATATTATAATTATTAAATTCCAAGCAAGTTGGGTTGTATCTAAACAGTCCCTTGATTAAATTAATTTTATTTGTTTAGGTTAGAATTTCGATGGAATACAACTGTAGGAACCCTGAATTAATTTAATTTACTCGAGCTCTATTACAAATGGTAAGATGCTGTTTTTTATTTCCGTGATAACTTTGCTAAAACAAGCTTTTGATTGTTTTAGTTAAGGAATAAACGATACTGTCGGTTAAGTTTCGTTCAAAAATGAACTTTCCTTAACCGTTTTGTATTTATTACTTAAAATTGTGTAAGATAAGGAAGATTAATAATGTAACTATTTTTTAAATTGTTAGTTCTTTAAAGACATAAAATTGCTTTACTTAGACTTGTACTAGGACCTAGACAACAAAACAATAACAAACGGCTGTTTTATGCTAAAACAATGTAGGACGGTCGATCGGGGTGGATTCTAATATGTCATCATCATCAGCTTCTAACAATCCCCTGCGGGACTCATGCTTTCTTTAATGAGCGCCAAGACGGCCGATCCCCCAGGGGATCTTATATGTATTTATATATTTCTGGTTTAATTTTTTACCCTTCCTAAAGTGTTATGTTAAAAATTGGCCTTTATACAAGTAACACTTTGTAAAAAATTAAAGGCAGTGACAAATTCATTTAACTAAACAATACAATCTGATAACATATATCCCAGTCGTTTGTTTGTCTGTATTATTTGTTTTATATATAGTCTGGGAGGAGAGCGGGTCGCTTCGATTTGATATATAACCAATTTTGTTAGTCTGTCTGTTTGTTTATTCTGGCTAAAGCTTTAAAAAGCCTGCCTCCGTAGCCTAGTGGTACAGGTGTCTTTAAAACCTTGAAAGATAACTCACATAATAAGGAAAAAGATAGGCGTTGTTTTTTGGAAGTAGTTCTTTTTTTTAAAGTTATCTTTTACATGCCACCACGCGGATCAAGTCGCGGACAATAGCTATCTTAATTATATATCAGAAATAGTTTTAAGGTATATTTAGTTCTATACTAGTTATTTATATTAGTTTTAATTTGTGAAAGTTAAAATAGTAATAAATAATTTTAAAATATTTTCCCGATAACTCAAGAGATCGAAAGCAATGAAAGTAATAGATCACATAATAAAATACAGATTAAACATATTAAATATGAACAGATTTATGAATTAAAGATAATCATCATGATCAATGATAAAAGGGTTGCAAAGTTAATAAGTATTTAATGTAGCAATGTTACCATTAGTTGCAAGCATGTTTATATTTGTGAAATCTGGTTCCTATAGCTGAATTACTAGTCACTGAATAAATTTTGTAATAAGGAGTTAAAAATATAAAAAATGTAATTTAAGACGCTAAGTGTATATAGAGCAAGAGCCTGTGGACGCTAGAACTCTATAATTTTATAAAAAATTAAAATTTGTCGGCGCATGATTCTTTACTGTATTATACCTAATTTATTAGTATTACCTACCTTTAGAATGTTATTGACGTTTATTCATTGCTACTTATAATAGTAGAAAACCCTTGCCAGAGACTCTTAATGTTGAAACAATTATAAATTTACTTTCGCCACATGCTTGTATATAACCATGATTTGTCCTTAACACCTCTACATTTTCGATGTTTACAACCCCAAATCTACAAGGCTAACAGATAGGTTAGCTGGAGCTGCACGAGTCTTTGGTAGCGTTTATCTGCCAAAGCCACTGCCATCCAAACATCATAATGATCTTCATTCATTTTTGCATTCGGAGCATGCGCTAATAAACTTTGAGCTTTTATAAAATGACGAAGATCTGGCGTCCAATGGCTCTTAGACAGTTATAACACATCTCGCGGCTAAGGAAAAATTTACCTTTAGAAAAGTTTAGTTTCATAAATAAATCAAAGACTTTTTGTTTGGATATAGTCTCTCCAGTTTTGGATTGAAAGTTATTAAAAGACAATAGAATAATGGCGGCGCGCTCCTAATAAAGTGTACTAATAATTGTAGTATTAAGCCTCTTTTACCTATAACCCAAATATAGTAACTTTTTAAATTTGCAATTTTTTGCGTGTTTTGAATTAGACACATTACATTTTCTATTTCAACTTTCTTGTTTTTTAGACTTTAGCTTCAAAGCTTTTGCTTTTAATTTAAAGTATTCAATATATTTTGGGAGTATTTTTCTAAACACATAAATATTTAAAACTTGTCATTACTGTGGCACATTTAACCACATTTAATATTGTGTAAAATATTTTATGTGTTGCCGGTTGTACTCATAATAATAATGAACAAATTATGATGTAATCATAGGTTGAATATTATATTATCATAATTCTTTGAAGTTGAACGCTTGTTAGGTGTTAATAGTCGAAATTGGATTATATATCAAATCCACAATTTAACTGATTTAAAGCGTTTCTTTTAAAATGGTATAAATGTATAAAACTAACGCGAAAATTCCGCAAAGTAAGGGTTTTTATACGTATTATAATCGCGAAAATAAAAGATATAAAAATGAAAATGGATTGTTACTAAAATTAAGTATAAGATGAAATTAAACAAATACCACCAGCTTTTAAATACATTGAACATCCATTTATTTTCTTCTTCATTGTTAAGATACATCATGTATTAAAATGGTAAAAGCACTCATGTAATGTTACAAAATATTCTGATTGGATATGTTACGATTTTGTGTTATATAATATAGCAGGTTTGTACTTTCGTTCAGATCATTTACAAATAAGATTGTTGATACTAATATAAAATGTTTTTGTTAATGCTCCATAACATAAGACGTTCGGCGAGATGTTCTAAAATTTGATATTTCTGTAAAGATAGCATTAAATCAATTAATTTACTACCTCTCATATTATAAATAGATATTTGTATTTTTAACCGACTTCCCATAAGATAAAGGTACTCAATTCGAAGCGTATTTTTTATATACTTATATGTTACCTTGTTGCTCTGATTTCGATCATTCCTTTATTAAATTATAGGTCAACGACTATCTATTATTTAAATAAATAATGGTATGGAATGAAAAACATTAGACCATAAAATGTAATTCAGTTTCTGTGACTTTTTCTACGTTTTATGAAATATTTGGCTGTGCCTTCCGCTGTCTTCCAAGTGTTAATGGAAAAAAACATGTCAACTGTCGAATAAAAGAACTTTAAAGAATTTTCTTGCGTTCATTTACATATTAAATTATCATTATAAATAGTTTGGAACATTAAATCGTTGTTATGATCCAGACTGTCCCGTAATTTTCAATTACCAATTTATCATATTGTATAGTTCAAAAAATTTTGTATAAAATGCTGCACTTATTATGTTAAATACTATATTTAATTATTACCGTCACATATTTATATGTTAAGATAACATAACAAAATAAATTTCCGTTCATGACAATAATCTTTCCGAGTCCTTTCCTCCCCCAATCTCATATCCTCATCCCTTGTGATTGGGCAAATAAAGCGTGCCAAGACATATTTTAAATTTTTACGACCCCATTTTACGTCTTATATTAACTATCTATCAATGTTACTTGTGACAACGTTTGAGCATGAGGAAACTTATCCGGCACAATTGTTTTTGTAGACAGATTAAAAAATTTTAAAGCTTTTAAAAACTTTAATAAGGCGTCGTCGGAGATTGGATGATGACTACAGCTCATAAAAAATTAATAACAAATTTATTAAACCACCACAGAATTACTGGCATCAGTAGCCATGGAAACTACGTTGTATAGAAAGCACTAACCATCTTAAATTGATAATATGCTAATTAAAATTTAACATAAAACTACCATAAAAATTTTTAGGCAAAATAGATAAGCCAATTGTATTAAATCAATAAAATTGCAAAAAAATGATTTATAATTGACAGTCTCGTAGTGTTTTTTTAATAATTTAATCATCAACATAAAATAGACTATTAATGCTTAAATTAGAATATTTAGCCTATATTATAATTAGTAAATAATAAATAAATTATATAATATATGTAATTTATTTATTATTTACTAAGTATAGTAGTATATATTTAAATTACTTTCTCTTTTTCTAACTTGCAGATATTTGCACCTCCCTACTTTTTATCTCTGCATCACCCCAAGGTTGACTGGCAGAAAATGCCTTTGGCATTAAGTCCGCCTATGTACACTTAGTGCAAAAGTTTAAATAATAATAAATAAATAATAAATAGCTTTTTTCAAACAATTTTTTAAGTCCCAATTATTAAAATAAAAACAATCTTTTCTTATTAAATTGCCGTCAAATATATATACGAAACAGTTTCTATCCATATACTGTTGTTGTTTCATTTAAAGTTAGCGTGCTACAGGTTTTTTAAGCTTAATGGGCAATTAAAATTTTGTAAAAACGTATTTTCATTATTTATCCAGCCATATGCATGAAAATTATCATAAGAACAACGAAACTACACTGTGCGCAATAATAACTTTGAAAATCGAATCATATGTAAAAAAATCAAAAAAATAGTTCTATCATTTAACTAACAAGAATAAAGTCGAACGTAATGTAAATTGGTTAAGCTTTAATAAATTTCACTTAAGTTTTGTGAAATCTTTTAAGTAATGTAGAAACGCATCTGCAAGTCTGAATAACAAAAGTGACAAGCTGATTGGCGTACCCTCATTGGTACAAGAAAAACGCTTTAAGTTCATTGCTGGTAAAATAAATAATTTATGTTGAATATTTTTTGTTCTATTGCAATTAAATTTAATTTATTTATTGCCAGCCATTCGGGGGCACAGTGTCAGGGGAGAATGCGAGCGTAGGTCACCCTTTGGTGCCCTGGCCTTTTTTGGTGGATGGCTAGGGCGCTATTAGCCTCCGCGTCCTTTTGCGCGGGTTCGTTCCGGACCAACACGTCGGCGCCCTAGAACTTTTGACTCTTCAACAAGCTGCGCACTATAGCGGAGAGCGAAAGACACATATGTCATTTGTCTTTTGCTTTCCCCTAAGGTCCGCAGTTTCCCCATGACACTTAGTAGCTCCGCCTTGCTCTCTACGTCATCTTCTTGTGTCAATTGACAGATTGCCGTAACACATTTTCGTTAGGTGTTACTTTTCAGATATTGCTGTTTTGAACTAAAAATATGAAATTTCAAAGGAACTCTCCTCGAAGGCAATGTAAAAAGTCGCTCCACCCACTAACCCGGATTGGACCAGCGTGGTGGGAAACGGTCCAAAAACCCCCTAATGGATATAGATGATGATGACTTTTAATAACAAACATGCCCATCCGACCCATGGATCATCTTACTTTTCAGACAATTAGGTGATCGGCCATAATGAACTAGGAAACAACAATTAAAATTTGTTGAGTGCCTGCAGGATTCGAACCCACGATCTCCGGTTTCTAAAGCACACGCCTATACCTCTAGGCTACGGAGGCAGTCAAAAGTCATAAAGTAAAGAAAGTCTACATTATCATTATCTACATTAACTACAAGCACGATTTTCGCTTGGTGTGACTGACGTCAAATAATCTTGTATTACTGGATTTTGTTTTATTTCGACCCTAATCTTACTTAATTTTAGAAACCTTAAACGTTGACTGAGATTATGTTCAATTAGTGCGTTGTCCCAAATATCGAGCAACTGCGTTTGATATTTAATTCAATAAACACCTATATTCACATCCATATTTAAATGCTTCATGCTTATTTTTCCTTGTAATATATGTTATGAGATGCCACTTTAATACCTTTCTAATCTAAACTACACATTAAATAGGGTCAAGGGCCATTTGCACGTGGCGTTGAGTACGTGACGCGTAAAAACTCTCAGAGGCGTTAATTAACACGAGAGCTGTTTCATAAAACACGCATATTACTTCTCATATAATTCTATTACTCGGAAATAAAGCATAAAAATTATTAAACATGATTGTTATGACTTACTATAATTATTTATGTAGTATTATTTATATTAGAAGCTTACGAAATAACGTACTTCAATTTTTAAGCCGATAAAATTGAAGTTTTTACTTTGTTTATATTTCAAATATAAAATTATTTTTCTTTACTGATATATACATCAATAAATCAAAATAAAAAAGTGGAAAAAATAACGTGTGTAAGCTGATAGCAAGCTGTTTGATTTTAGTTTAGGTTGATTTTTAAATAAACAAAGATAATTAGAACAAATAACAGGGACTCGAGCTAATTATAATTACCTGTAGTTTGTAGTTCGCTACGAAAGTAGGTTTATACGATGAGTTGCTTGTTAATCACCTTAAATAGCATAATTTGTGAACAGGAGTATGGAATGGATGCTACAGTACGATTGTATGCTTTTTCATTTTTATACTATCTGTTACGACATTATCTGTGTGGAATCGCTATGTATATTTAAAAATAATGTTTAGTAATACAAATAGATGCAGTGTATTTATTGTATGTTTTTATAATTAATTTCATATTTTCTTTTGCTATTCTGTCGAATTTCCATTTAAACTTGTATCCCTTGTTTCAAACCTATTGTGATAATAATGTCATATCTTGAAATCTAACCGGGTACAAAATTTCATCTAAATCTGTTCAGTGGTGTAGACGGAGAAGATGGACAAATAGACCGAGTTACTTTTTCATTTCTAATAATTCAGTATGTAGTATAATAATGTGAATTTTATTGAAGTGTATGACATATATTGTTAAAAAAATGAGCTTTATACTTGACAATCTTTAAATGTTTGAGGCACCTAGGCAGTGAACCCATACCTTTTTTGAATGAATCAAATCCCTTTAAACTCTAAATTTATCGTAATTTTTGAGCTTTGGTTTATTAATGGATAAAATATAATTTGTAGCTATAATTTTCTATTGTCGTTAGGTAAAAAATCTTTTTTTGGTGATAATTATGAACTATACGTATATATTAAGTGATTTTTAACAATGTATTCATCTGTAGATTTGCTACATGACCATGCATTTCCTTTTTATATGCACTTAAGTATTTACTTTTAGAATACATTTATTGACTAGCTTCTTAAAAAATGAGAGGGTTCTCAAGCGTATTATTTTTTATATACGTTACCTCGTTGCTCCGCTCCTAGAGCTCCGATTCAGTTATTTTTTTTTATAATTTAGTGATGAGTTTTCAAGATACAAATTACGGCACCAAAAGTCACAACCTGTGCGAATAAACTACAAACGCTGCCAAAACCATTAAAGTTTTAGATTTAGAGATGAAGTATTTTTTACATAAATGTGCTACTTTAATTAGTATACAATAAAATCTGCAATAGCATATATCTATGTTTTAAAAATAACGCACAATAAGCATTTTTAGTGAAAACATTTTTAAAAATCGCAATTAGGCACAATAAAAGTTTATATAAGTTAATACAGTTTACGTACACAAAAAAGTTTTGCAATAAAAAAATTGTCGGTCATATTTGTTTGTTAAAATTTCACTTGTTATTACAGGCAAGTTAAGTCTTCGTGTATAGCCTAGCTAGCGCTTTCTACTGAGCCACTGTCATTTAAATTACTCCTTGAAAGTGAATGGTAATGAGCTCGTTTTCACAGTATCGTATTATCTCATGCTGAAATTTAGAATAAATATATTGCTGAAACTATAACATGTAGACCTAGGTTTAAACTTTATAAATTCAGAAGAGATTTTCTTTTCTTTTCAATTTTATATTCAGTTCAATATTTTTTTAATTTAAAGGAACACTTAGTACTTCGTGGTTTAACTCGGAGTAAATAGTATAGTTTAAATATAATTTAACATATCCAGTAATTTTTAAATAGTTTTGAAGCGACGAGTGAACTGTCACAAATATGGGTTGTTAATTTAGTGCCGAATAATTGACAATTAATTTTAAAACAACAAATTCTAGCCTTAACACTAGTATTAAAACAAAAAATCACATAAAAAGGTAAAGAAAATAAACTACACCTTTAAAAAAACTCTTAAAGTTAATTTAATTTTTTTAGCTTTTGGAGAAGTTTTAGACATGACTTGGATAGATTAAATCTAGCAGTGACTTTGATAAGACAAGATATTCAAATTAACGATAACGAACGAGCTGAGAACCGAGTTTAGTAAAAGTCTCATGGCAGCAGAAAAATAAAACGTAATTTATTAAAAGACTTTTTACATTAAAAGTCTTTTAAATAGAATACGTTTTATACACAAAATGTTTATCCAGATAAAAGGTTCATATTTATACAGTCTATCCCTCACACTGTGCGAAGCCTGTCCTGTAAGGGATTCATTTATACGCTTGTACAGCTTTTCGTAAACACAATAATAGTAATAATAGTAATTGTTTATTTAATTAAGTAAATAATTTAACCATTTAAAGCCAAGTCTTTTTACGTATATCCTACGGGGATGAAAAGGGTCTTAATCGTCGGAAATATCTCAAGCTAGAACTAGAAATTATTTGATACTTAAAAATGGATTCACTCTTGGGGCCACTGACATGTTGATGACTCCTGATACTTTTTAAAGAGATGAAATTAAAGCGTCAGCTGACATATTATTACTGAATACTGTTGTGTTTGTGTGATTTAGCGGAAAGTACAAGGAGAATATAGATTGAATTGTTGAAATAGTGTTCATGTTTAATTAGCTTTCGAACTTTTTATTGGAGAATCATTTTGTAATACAATGCAAGAAAAAATGAACGAAAATTATTTAAAAACATCGTATATATTCAAGAGTGTAAAAATATTTCTACACTTACTTTTTATTAAGAATTACAAAGTATTGATTTTATTTTTTCAATACGAAATTCTTTATAAATGCATATATTAAAAAAAAATATTTAAAAATGGCACTACATAGCAAACACTAAGATTTAAAAAGAACTATGGAAAACAGTAAGTAACCTCGTGTGGCCAGAGAAAACTAAAAAACAAAAAAGCTTCTTTGGTAATAAATCAACTAAAAAACATTGGTTGCCTGTAAAATTAGTTTAACGGTCGGACGACGTCTTTTAGTGGTAGAATGATTGTATTGTGAATATTCATTCGTATAGTAGGAAGAAGGATCAAGTAATACTAACAATTAAAAAAATTAAAATACCTATTTTTTAATTATACTAATACAATGCAACATTTATGTGTGTTAAAGAGTTTTTTTAATGGATCTTATTTGTTATAAATATTACTAATCAATTTGAAAATCAAAACATTTATTTTAATCATGTTAATTATTAATACGCATTAATTTTATTTTAAATTGTAATTTTTTAAGGAAGGAAACTAGTTTTTAAGATTTAATGTGATGAAAGTAACTCTAACACTTTAGACACATCGGTTGATGTGTCTAAAGTGATAGAGTTACTTTAAAGTTGTCAACTTTAAAGTAGGTCTCTATCAAAGTATACATCTTAAATTGTTTTATGAGTAAGGCGTCGTTGCATCCTCTATATCAAATTCAACTCTGTTAATTAATTTCCAAGGAACGATATTTATTAATTACTTATAAATTTATTTATTTCCATGACAAATTGTACCATTTTTATAAATACTCTAAATGTATACTTGTTATTCGCAAAACTGCGCTTAGATCGCTGTAAAAATTAGTTAAATAACAATTTTGAATGATTAAACATTCGTTTTTACTACTAAACAAAATATATACCGTAGGTTCCAAAATCATAAACTTTGTTCAAAGGCACTGGCAATTGATCTTATATTGGAAAATAGAAGACAATTCACTTCTCTTGGCTCGCATCGTTGAAGTCAGTCATACATTTTTATGGACTAGCAACTTCAGAAGGTTACCAAAGGATTTCTTAAGATAGTGCAATAATATCTAATAGATTATGAATTAATTCTTTCCTTAAAATAAAAATCTATAAGAAAGATTTATTTACTTTTTGATCGATAGTTTATATATAATTTTTAAAAATCAGAAAATAATTAATATTATCAGCCTGTGTTAGTCCACTGCTGGACAAAGGCCTATTAAGGGGTTTCTGGACCGTATTCCACCACGCTGGTCCAGCGGGTTGGCGGATGGATGACCGCTAGGCTACGGTTGAAAGTAATTATAAACGTCGGGTACAATTTGAAATAATTTTTAAGTAATTTATCGCAATAAAATCAACGAAACTATAGTATTTATCATTTATAATTTAATACAATTATATATTACTATATTCTGCTAATAAATGAGTTTAAATATTTCTCATTATTGCTTTAACAAACTTTTTATTGTTTGTATTTTAATGATTATTGCGCTTCCATGATTTATATCATAACTGACCTGATATGTGTCAGCAAATTTAATTAAATAAATTAAGCTCAAGCATTCTTTCTTTCTGCGTCAAGCAACCCTGGCATGTTATAGCTTCACTTGAGAGCTTAATTAATGATTTAGCTGCACTTTTTTGAGAACTTCGATGATTTTATCAAAAATTAATGAACGGTGTCTTTATCAATATAATACACGGGAATTAAACGAAAATTATTAAATAAATTCTTTACGGATTTTATCGCGTTTATAATATAATAAAATAAACGCGATAAAATCCAAGCTATATTTATTTAATAATGTATAATATTCATGCGCAAGCAATAGAAATAATTAAACGAAAATTAATAATAAATTAAGTTATACTGGACAAACAAAGCGAGCAATAAGAACCCGCGTGAAGGAACATATAGCTGACATTAAACATAAAAGACCCAACAAGTAGGCAGTGTGTGACCATACCTTAAATCACCCAAACCATTACATCAGATTTGATCGACCACAAATCCTCGCTAAAGAACACCGATTCCTACCAAGGATGATCCGTGAGGCTATTGAGATAAGAAAACATCCAAATTTCAATAGAGAAGATGGTTGGGTTCTACCTGCTTGGAACCCCATGAATTAATAAATTAAAATTAAACCCAAGCATAATACCACTGCTGGCTCTAACGATAAAACCAGTTCATTTTGCATAGGTCGGAGAGTACAGACTAAAAATAATTAATGTACAATTAGAGCTGGAAACCCCGCGTCAGCACTGGCAACAAGACGCATGAGCATCAGTCTACCACGTGACAACGGCCGCATGGAAAGTGTTCGAAACGTCAGGATTTTTAAAATGAAAAATAAACGCGATAAAATCCGTAAAAGTCATTTTATTTAATAATGTATAATATTCGACAAACAATAGAAATAACTATAAATAAAGTAATAAGTTTTATGCAATTAATATAAAATTATACAGATTTACAAAAAAATGTTTTGTATTCACTGATCACGATGTCTCTGAAGCTTTGGCCGATGACCGAAAGCCGATTGTCTTGAAATTTGGTATGAATATTTATTTTGCCAAGTATAGATCAGCTAATGGGTTGTACGATATTCCACCCACAAAGAGGATTGCGGGGACGTTAAATAACCAAGCGGGCGAAGTTGTGGAAAAACAGTTCGATATGTCTAGACTTAGTTAATGTCAGTTTAACAAAAATAAATTACTATTATTACTTTTACTGAATAAAATTATTTTAATTTTCTTTATTTAAATAACAACCAATACTTATAAAAGCTCTTATAAACGAAATTAAAAAAAAAATCCTGTACACAACACAAGTTTCAAAACTTTTATCTTTTTTTTTCTATTTCAGTGTTTTGCCTAGTATAAAGGTAAACAATCAGTCCGCTTTAATGATAATGCAATTTTATTTAAAAATCAAAATGGTAACGGTAACGTGGATGTAAATATAACATTATATTAAGCTATAATAGATAGTACTTACAATATAGTAAAAATAAAATAGGCTACTTATTTTAAAACTTTCTTTTAGCACAGACACTATATCGGCATAGTAATGTTACTTCTCTATCAAATCATCATTACTTTTACCATAATTGGTATTAACCTCTTTATGTTATAGAAACTAGATACTTATTCATTAGCGAATAAAGGGCGAGTTTTCGTTTTAATAAAGCACGACAAGGAGGTTCTTCTCGGCATAGTCAAGAGTTCTCGTTAACAGGTTTTAAGTGAAGTTAAACGAGGAATTTTCAAATGAATCCAATTACCGACGTACGTTTAAGTAGCACTAGCAGTTCTAATATAATCCATTTAAAGATGAGAAACATCTGTATATTATACGGCTAACGTCAATCTTATGGGAATTAGAACATTGATGTTGTTCGTGTAAAAGATCATAGTTGATTGCAAATTATTTCTCTCACACTAATGAAATTTACTAATTATTTAATTTCACATTCTGGTAAAAAAATCCTTACGAATTGCGACACCGACATGTTAGAACTTTGAGCACATTTATTGTATGGTCGATATATCGTGCGTTTGCCTCACCAACATGGTTATTGCAGTATACCTGTCAATTGATAGGAGGCTACTGGTCGTAGGTTCCCTTTTTACAGGAGACCGTCTGGGTAGGTACCACCCCGGTGCCTATTTCTGCTGCAAAGCAGAAGTGTGAAAAAACTGCTTGTTTTCCGGTTTGGAGGGCACCATAGCTAGCGTATTTACCGAGTAAACGAGACTTAACATCTTGTGTCTCACGGTAGGCAGCGCGTTGGTGATACCACTAGTATTGCCAATGTCTATGGGCGTCCGTGACCGTGATTAATGTACTGTATTATAATTTGGGCCGATCACCCATTTGTCTGAAAAGTAAGATGATCCATGCGTCGGATGGGCATGTAAAAAGTCGGTCCACTCACCAACCACCAGGACCACTTGTACCAGCGTGGTGGGATACGGTCCAAAAACCCAAATGGATAGGGGTGTTTTGGGGGAGGCCTATGTCCAGCAGTGGACTATCAAAGGCTGATGATAATGATGATGATGAAATTTTTTAAAGTTTAAAATCATATCATATACTATGAAGCATTTGTAAACTATTAAAAAAGTATATGGGATGGACATGGGTACCAACACAACATTTCACTGTAACTACTATTAATTACCTAGGTTTCAGACCATGGAAAGTTTTTCTCTAATTCTGAAAAATATTTGGAAAAGGTATCTGCATGAATGAATATATCTCAAACACATAATTTACCGTTTAATTAACACATCTTAATAAAACGGCAGAGGTAAATCATAATTAGTCCAATTAATATTGCGTATGTTTCCTTTTGGGCTACGCTGTATAAATGTAAAATATTCTTACGTTAAAAACATACTTATTTGTAACAAATAGATTACATTTATGCGACGTGCATTAAATAAATAAAATGTGTGTCAATAAAAAAAGGTCCATAATATTTTAACTTATTATAACCTGACATACATACTTTGAATATCTATAATGGTGTTATTTACCACATAATTATTTGATATTTTATTTAAATTTAGGGCTTTATCGTATGAGCGACCACTATGCCCTTATTTGATTTTTTTTAAAACCATCAACAGGTAGTAGTAGATTTTAAAATTTACTAATAAAATATAATAATTAGCATTTAACTTTAAACATAGAAAGGAAAAACTAAACAATTTTGAAAATAGTACAAGTTGTACATGAAAGAATTATAAGCTCCAAAATTAACCAAAGTAATATTTTTGTATATAATGCAATGTATATATAGCAAAGATGTAATGGAGCGAAGTAAATTGCTTTCTATAAGCAGGTCTCCTGTTAATTACTCTCACCAAAATGTTTTTTCGTCGCATATTCAAAGCCTTCGGTTCAAAGTTGGTCAAAAACACATTTTTGACAAACTACTCAAAAGATGGAGGTACTCAATTCGGAGCGTATGTTTTTTTTTAATATATATTACCTCGTTGCTCTTGCCCAAAATGGCTTTACGCTTTTAAAAGCCGGTCATATTTGTTAGCTAAAATTTATATTCTCCATATACAATAAAAACTATACATGCTATTTGTACTATCACTTTTAAAGCTATTTTATAGGCCCATGTTTACAAAGACATTATAAACTAACCATTTAGTTTTAATAACAAAATTTATTATACCGTAAATCCTGGAAAAAGATTATCAATTCATGCCATTGATGACTCGAAAAGCTATGGAAATCTAAAAAAAATTATAACCTTCTCGCAATTTTATCAAATCATATTTAAAATGACTAAATGAACCTTAACTCATGAAGGTCTCATGGCTTAATATTTTTCAACACAGTGTGCAGCTGACAAATTGAAATAACAATAACGGACTGAAAAACATGGCTCAAAATACAAAAATTTGCCATCGGATATTTCTGCTTGTATCGTAAAACTTCAGGCCTTACAAATATACAAGCACAGAGGGCGTATATTGAAAAATATAACTATCCATTCACATGTCAATCCAACTACGACTGGGTTACACTTAACCCTTACCTTGCAAATGAAATCAGGTTAAGTCTCTGCGTCGCATAGATCATGTGAAACTCAATTATCGCACGGTACACTCAGAATGGTTTATAAACGCATTTTTTTATTCCATTGAACCAACTAGATCAGAAATTTATCAAACTTGTTAAATACTTTGGGCTTAAATGTGCAGATGTGTCTGATTTTTATTGATGTATACTTTATGCGTTTTTTGAGAAAACGATGAAAGCAAGTGTTTTCTTGAGACCTATTCCGTTGCTGCATTGTACTTTTTATTGCGGCGTCATGTTATTCATAATATGCTTTTTGTTTAAAGAAATATGTTTATGCATTGAAACGCAAAAGCCAGCCTTTAAAGCTCATTATTTTAATGACTAATAGTCGACTTAGGTGGTTGCGCTTCTGATTGTACATTTGCATAATATTGATCTTACATGTCTGAAGCCGATTCGATAGTTTTCTGTCTGCTCATGAACCTGCTTATTTTTCGTGACGAACGTTAACCCTCATAAATATATGTTATAAAATGCGAATGCTGTATTCTTCTTATCTAAAAGATCTCTTAGTACATTTGACGTCAAAATTTTTGAAATAAATATTGGTTCGATAGATTTGATGTCAGGCAATCGCATTTTTCGTTAATATAAAAAAGTACATCAAAAATACCATTTCTTGCTATTTTATTCATGTTTATAATTGTTTTCAAATAGCCAACTAAAGATACAATAAGAATAACCTATAGTAATTACTTTTATGTAAATATATAAATAAGAGGTAATTAGACACTTCCATTGCCATTTTAGCAACAATAAGCCTTATAATAAACATTGAATAAACATTAATAAACATAAACTTTAATAAACATTGAACTTAAAAATATCTATTTCATGTTATAAAATGTATCTTAAGTAACATTTTTACTTAATAAATACGTTCGAAGATTTTGCCGATTATTTTAACGTGCTAGAAATCCTTGTGCAAATAATGCCTTTGGAAAAGCAACAGGATAGGATAATCGTAATATGTGCTTACAATAAATACCTCATCGTAATTACACGAGCGTACACAGGACTTATCCCACTAAGGATGATAAAATTATTTAATCCAGAAGTTCGGAATATTTTTTTCTTTTTTATTTAGTGTCTAATAGTCGATTAATTTTAAATTTGACTCTGTTATTTACATCTAGAGATACTAGTGTCATCTACAAATACTATTTTGTTTCATGAAAATAATTGGAATATTGTGTTTAAAGATTCAGTCATGATAATTGATAAAAGCATATTATAATTTAACACTGAAAATTATTTTAAATATTAATTTATGAATAGTTTATATATATTAATGTGTTAATATTTTTTTCGTTATTAAAAATCTACTTTACTACGACTTATGGCTAAATTTAACTCTATTTGCAATATTTGTTTATAAAAATACATTTAAAATTTTAAATGTAAAATCGGTTTTTCAGCTAGACAATTGAATAAAAAAATTAAAATCCTGTTTGCTTTATCATCAAGGGTTTAAAAATACAGCTGACATTCCCATGAACGCGAACAAGAAAAAGAAATAAGTTTCACACGATATTTGCCTCTTTCAATTAATTATTACATTTGTCATGATCTGCCATTCTGAATATTTATCAATTTTAATCCTTTTTTGAACAAGCTTTTTTTTTGTTAAGCAAAAATTTGAAGTGGTTAAAGAGGTAAAACCATAAGTACACACAGTAGGTACAAATCTAGATTTTTATATTTATCCATACTAATGGGAGAGTAGCTTTGTCTGTCTGTCTGGCTGTCTTTACTGTCTAAACCATTCAACATATTTCGGTGAAATTTGGTACATACAAACAACACTTGAATGGACTAGGGGTTGAAATGGAGATGAAATTCAATAAGGAAATTTGTCTAAATACTGATAGATACGTATAATTATAACACCTTTATTTATGATGAAATTGGTGGAGTGAACCGCTACAACCCAACGGAGTCGAGGGGCTGTGCAACTTTAAGTGTGCACAGACTTCACCTCTTATTTTTGGCTTAGCTCGGGCTGCCATTTGTTTAACCCGTGAGCGTGCTTGATCGAGGGTGCCCACGAGGGCCGAGCCTCGGCTCGATCAGCCGCTTATCTTGTCCTTTCCTATACCCGTTAGCCACATGTATCGAGGGCGCCCGGTGGGGAACTAGGCTCGATCAGTTGCTTTGGGACTTAATTGTGACGAGTTTTACCCGACCTATCTGCTTGGTGAAAATCGGCCCGGCACGTGCCGAGTACCCTGGTATGCGGGTGAATGGTTGCCCTCGTCGGCGAGGGCGGTATGTGATAGTGGTTGTGCTTTTGCTCGAGCTTGCATGATTGTGGTTTTATCGTCCGGGTCCAAAATGGCATGGCGCGCTCGCCTGAAGTGTTTGTGAATTATGAGACTTATGCTTGGTACGTAGTCGGCGGCGCTACGTACCAATTCGTTCGATGCTGCAAGCCAGTCGAAATAGCGGATTGACGCTTGTTTAAGATATTGTTTAATGGTCGGTAATTCCAGATCCAGCGAGCAGGTTTTCATTGCGCAGATATAATGGCGCGCCCGTGGCTCTGCGCATGAATCTGTTTTATGACTGTAATTTGTGAATATGGTTCTTATGGGCAGAGCAAATACAGGGCCTGAGTAGGTCATGATAGGACGGATTACGGTTTTGTAGAGCAGCACCTTAGTACGCAGGGATAGCTTGCTTTTAGGATTAATGAGAGGATATGGCGGCCTAGGACAAATGCCGCTCTATTTTTGACTTTGCTGAGGTGAGGACCGAAGGATAGGGTTTTGTCGAGTGTTACCCCGAGGTATTTGGTTTGATCTACCCAAGGATTGGAGCAGTCAAGGAGGCGGATTTTGGATGGGGTGATAGGCGCTGCCGTATCGTAAATAGTAACAGCTGCGCTTTTGGAAGGATTAATCTCAATCCTCCATTTCGAAACCATTCCCTAGGGTCGTGCGCGGCTTGAGTCTTTGAGCTATGAGATGGGACATTTTCCGGATACATAAATGCAAGTATCGTCTGCGAACAAGGCGGTGCTTACGTGTTTGTGGAGTGGGATGTCTGTAGTATATAGGGTAAATAATATAGGGCCCAATACGGAGCCCTGTGGACGCTTTCAAGCTAGGACCGGGTGGGGTTGAGATTTTGTCCTCAACGCGGTAACTGGAACGTTCGTTTCCGGAGAAAGTCTCGTATGATGAGTACAGGACGGTCAGACACGCCGAGCTTATATAGCTTGTATATAAGCCCTTCGTGCCACCTTGTCGAACCTTTGCCACGTCGAGGAAAAGGGCTCCCGTATGTAGGCCATATCTCATTTTGGATTTGATATGTTCCGTGATGCGATGTATTTGATTGGTGCATGAGTGTTTGGCTCGGAAGCCGAATTGCACTGGAACTGGCAACCCTCTCAATTCAAAACTCGAGTAGGCGGGCTAGGATAAATTCGTAAATTTTCCCAAAACCCTTGAGGAGGCTAATGGGACGATATGATGTAGGTAAGGATGGTGGTTTACCAGGTTTGAGGAATCCTATAACTACAGCTTCTTTCCAAGTGTTTGGAAAAATACCATTGGAAAGGGCTGCGTTATAGATAAGGACAAGGAGGCTAATCAGGTGTGTAGGCAAGATTTTAATGACGCGGTTAGAAATTCCATCGGTGCCCGGGGCTTTCCGTGGTTTGAGGTTTTAATAATCGACTCGACTTCAGTCTCCGTAACCGGTGAAGCTAAATCGCGGGTGGTATTTTAATCAATCAGTCGACCTCGCTCTCTACCTTGCGGAGATGAGCGCGTCCACCAGTTGAGTGCTGGTGTGCATTGAGCCTCGAGGCTGTCGCGAGCATTCAGCCTTTTCTTCATCCAAAAACGCTGGGTGTCGGGTTGGGTTGGATTAGTGGTGGCATCGCGGGAGCCGGTGCCGCCTGCTTTTAGAGAATTCGCCAGAAGGCGAGATGGGAAGGATGCACATTGTCTGAGATCGTTATCCCACCGATCGTTCCTGAATTCAGCTATGCGCGTCTTGGACTGATGTTCAAGAGCACGTAACCCTTCGGTTCCGCTCGGTTTGGATACCAATCAAGGCACGAATCGCGCCCTCTTGCGTCGCAAGAGGTCCATAATCGCTTGGCAAGGCCCAGCGGGGTTTTCCTCCACTGGGACTTGTCTCGAGAAGCCTCGACGACACTTTGGACGTGCATTGAGAGCGCATGAGCGGCAAGATTCGTGTCATTAGCGCTGTGCGGACTTGAGGGATGATATCAAGGTGTGGCGAGCTAGTGCAGTCTAGCTGGGACTTGAGTTTACGCCAGTTTACTAGGTCTTTTAATGATATTAGGTGAGTCCGGGGTCCTAGCTTGAGCATTACAGGGGCGGTGATCTGAGGTTAGGTCTGGAGGACCTCTATGCCTCTGAAAGTGAGGTTAACATTTTGAAGAAGTGAATATCAAGCCATCAATTTTGATGCGCTTGGTGTGGATAATGTGTGATGGTTCATAGGTGCCACAATCACTGAAATTAAGCAGGTCTGTGAGGGCGTCAAGCTCTCTACCGCGTCTACTTGTTAAAGTGCTATTCCATCGGATGTGCATACTATTGAAATCGCCGCCAAAATGACGGCGTCTCCAGTGAGAATAGCGCTTTGAAATCAGATTCTATTGCGTGAGAGTTGTTGTTGCACGGCAGATGACTGAAGCTATTGTTAACGGCGCGTGTCCAGTCATGGCTAGACGACCGACCGAGGCTTCTAAATGCACAAGAGTCGACGGCGTGTCAATTGCTACGCAGTGCAGTGACTTTTTGTAATATATGAGAGTGCCGCCGTTTTTAGCGCCGGCCCTGTCATTTCTGATTATATTATAGTTCGCGATTTTAGGATCGCGTCTGCTGGTTTAGGAAAGTCTCCTGCACTAGTAGAATGTCTACGTCGTTTTCTCGGATGAAATGTTGATATTTCGGTCTTTTATCGGCTGAACCGTTCGCGTTAAAGAATACGATGTTAATTGCGTGGCTTTAGACGGCCGGGCCGTTGTTACTATTTAGTAAGGTGTACTACCATGTTGTCCGAGATAAAGCTCAACTAGGTGCCTATCTTTCGCGAGTATGGCCAATCGCGCGCTGAAGTTTCCGACGACGGCGTCGATTCCTCAGTTAGTCTATCGAGTTCAGCGAAATCGATCTGTCCGGCTACCTGTTCGAGGTTGCTCCCAGCGCTGCCATTGCTAGCACTAGCGTACTGGGGCGCGCTACGCGGAGCGCTGTTGGTGGTGCGCGGGGTGCGGCGCTACGCGGAGCGCTCGGCGCGTTTTGACGCGGTGGCTGTTGTTGCCATGTCGGTGGTGGCGCGCTACGCGGAGCGCTAGGATATCGCCACGCCGGAGCAGTCGAAGTGGTGGGAAGGCGGAGGTGTGAAGGATGGCACTGGTGGGCGCCTGGGAACGGATGAGGGTGGTGGTGGTTCGCTTGGAGCTTTGGGCACCCCAAGTGGTTAGCCTGTGACCGTGCTTTGGCAATTTACGCATGCCGGCGGCTCAAATGTGAGCAGGGTATTCTGTCTCGTGGACGGGGGCAGTCAGGCGTGCCGTGATCGCCGAGGGCACTTTACGCATCGAGACGCGCGTGGCGGTTGCGGGCCGAGTGCCCAAAGAGTGACAGTTGTGACACTGTCCTGGGATTCCGTTTTTACGGGGGCTTCGAAGCTAATGCGACCGATGTCGCAAATATGTTTAAGGTCGTAGACCTTTTTCCCTCGGGGAACGCTCTGAGGTCAGAAGGACCACGTTGAAAGGTTTTTAGTTTGAGGGGTGCGTGAGGCGCATAACTGAATATATCGGAATGTTTTCCGATTTTGGAATGTGTATTTCCTCTGTTGGTATCTCCTTCGGCAGCCCCTTGACTACTGTCCGAAGGACGCGCTCGTCCGGGAGCGCGTACGTATGATAATAGTAGTTGTTTGAATTTAAAAATGTAGTGACTTGACGGTGCGCGGCGACCGTCTCTAGTTGTATTTTGATTCCGGTTGCGGAATCTGACGCGGTGAACTTAACTCTATTGGACAGAGCTGACCGGAGCTCTGCCCATTTATCTTTAGATCTTATAAAGATTGGGGGTGGTTTTTTGTCTCCGGGTGAGACGTTGTTTGGTTGCCGTGAGGCGGCGGGTTGCTGTGAGGCAGCGGATGTAGTTGGCCGTGAGGCGGCGGTGGCTGAAGGCCCTGGGGTTGGTTGGGCAGAAGGCCCTTGGGTGGCTGGGGCAGATGGCCCTGGTGTTGGCCTAGTGGCCGAAAGTTCGTTTGCCGACGATTTCCGGCGCTTTAGTTGGGGGGTCGAGGATTGGCGATGACGCCGGTGAGGCCTAGATTTGCGCTTCTTTTGCGCGAAACTACAGGAGAAACCTCCGCGTCGAGTCCTCGGCTTCAGGGACGTCTACTCTACTCCATTTCAGGTCAGAGGTGGTGGTGGTGGTACTTGAGTTGTTGTCGGATTCATCCGACTGCTCCGTGAGGCACGCGATTTTTATTTTTCCTTTTTCCCTTTTTGGGGTGGACGGCGCGATTGGTTGTTGTTAGCCGCGGCGAGAATGCTAGACGTATTTCCTCGGAGATTTATCTTCTAATTCCTCCATATTGGGCCTATCCCTCTTTTTTTTTTTTTTTTCGTTGGAAAAATCCAGCTTACGGATTCCCCGCCGCCAGAGTAAGGGCAGCAGGGATATGTGGGCTCCCCGGACCAAGATGGAGCGAGCCGGTATACCCACTAAAACCAACGGTTGTTCCTTTCTCATGTCGCTGTAGCCGGGGCCGCGAGGCACCGATTACAGTCATCGGCGACCCCGGCGCGACGTGGCCCCTCGGCCTCTTCTCTCCAGGTGTGTGGGGACACCGGAACGTCCCGCGCCGTGCCGGAACAAACAGCACGGCGCCCTCTTGAGCCCCTTCTCTGGGCGGCGGGCACCCTCTTGCCGGCCGCCCAGGGCTCATGTCGAGGAGAAGGTTGCGCGCTACGCCCTCTTCGGCGCCCTGGCCTTCTTCTGCGATAGCCAGGCGCTCACGGCCTCCCTGTCCCTTTCCGCGGCCTCCTTCGGGCCATCCGTCCTCGCAGAAAGCAAGGACGGCGCCCCACGACCTTTCGCCTCAGCATCCTGCGACTACGGCAGGAAGCGAAGGTCGTGCCCCACGACACTCGCAGCTCTCGGCGTTGCTCGACCCAGGCTGGACACTCTTCCAGCGCGTGTTGGGCCGTCTCTTGGCACATACCCACAGTGGTGGCACTCCTCTGTGGCTCCTACGGCCACGCGGCACAGGTACCTCCCAGAACAGCCGTGTCCCGAGAGAACCTGCGTCGCGCGGAATGTTAGGAGCCGTGTCCTCTTCTAGCCACCACTTTAGAACGGGCGTATGGCTTCTATGGTTTGACGGCCGGCGCTGGGTGCTCCAGCCGCAGCTCCCAGTCCTGTATTGCAAGGAGCGCAATTCTTCTCTGCGCCCCTTATTTCTTCCAGGGCTGGCCTGCAGCCCGAGACTGCCTCCTCGCGCCAGAAAAGAGTGACGCGAGGATTTCGCATCCAGGTCCCAGGGCAATGAGCCAGCCAACAGGCACGCCGCCTCGCCGGAGATGGTCCGGTAGCCCCGTACGGCCCGGATCGCCAACACCCTCTGGGTTCTCCTTAGTACGCGTACTCTCCTTGGAGGGTGTCGGCCCACGGGTGCCCGCACAGGACCATGGACCTGACGACTCCAGCGTACAGGCGGTGACAGGAGCTGCTGGGTCCTCTGGTATTGGGGAGCAGTCTGCCGGAGGCCGCTGCTCTCGCCACTCTAGGCGCGAGGCGCTCAAAATGGGCGCAAAACTTCCATCGGCGGTCTAGGACCAGGCCGAGATATTTCATTGTCGGCTTGACGTCGACGCGGACGCCGCAAACGACTATGTGGGCGTCCGCAGGTGGCGCTTTCCGAGGCCCGTAAAAGCTAAAGGGCCTCGGATTTTCGAGCGCCACCCCTAGTCCCTAGCGCCGGATGCGCCCAATAACTTGAGCGACCCCGGCAGTGGCGAGAATCGCAGCCCTGCGAAAATTGGTGCCGGCGGTGACGAGGTGTCGTCCGCGTAACAAGCTGACGTCGACACCCTCGATGTTGCCGCCACGTAGCACCCAATCAAAACCAACGTTCCACAGAGCGGTCCCAACGCCGACCCTGTGGAACTCCACGACACCTCGATGGTCTGGAGCCCATCTCGGCACGGAACTCGACACGTCGATGCGACAGGTAGGCCCCTGATCACCTTTGCAAGGTAGGGAGGCACCCCGTGGTATCGGAGCGCCTCCTTTATGCAGGCCCAGGGCAGGGTGTTGAAAGCGTTGGCGATGTCGAGAGACACCGCCAAAACACCCTCACCCCGGGACACCGCATCCTGCGTCAGGGACCTGACCCGCAGCACCGCGTGGACAGTCGACCGGCCCTTGCGGAAGCCATACTGCCACTCCGCCAGATTTGGGCCGACGTGCTCCAGGTGCTGGACGATGCGGGCCGCCACGATTCTCTCAAAGAGTTTTCCCACATCGTCCAACAACACGATCGGCCTATAGGCGGAGGGCGAGTCCGCAGGACGCCCCTCCTTTTGAATGAGGACGAGTCTGCCTGTCTTCCACCTCTGTGGTAATAAGGCTTGAGCCAGACAGGCAGAAACATCGCCCACTCTGGGCTCCAGGGCGTCCTCTAGGCCAGCGCCAGCGCGCGTCCCGGAACGCCATCGGACCCGGGCGGTGCGTTGCCCTCATTTTGAAGAAGGGCTGCACCGAACTCTCCCGGGCTGACTTCGGCGCTTCCGGGACTGGGTCAACCTCATCCGTACCATTTGGGACCATCGAAGGTGCCGTGTGCTCCTCTCGCTGTGGGAATAAAAAAAGCCTCGGCGATCGCCGCTACCAACTGCGGCGCCAGACTCTCAGTGAGTGGGGGGGCCCAAGGACGAAGCCTGTTCATTACCATTTTGTAGGGCCGCCCCCACGGATCACTGTCCAGCGCCGCCAACAGCTCCTCTCTAGCCGCGGCGATCGCCTCGGCTATTCCCACTTTGAGGCCTATCCCCTCTAGGGCAACCTGCATAAGGTGCCACATCTTGAGTGCGTTATGCGTTATTTACTGGGTTGACAACGTTTAGCAAATGCAAGCATGCACCCCCGGTGAGGCCGGGGGTTGTGCAACCTACCCTCCCCGCCCCAGTGAGCAGGGAGGTGTAAACCTATTAGCTAATACGAGCTCTAGCGCTTTAGGAGCGCTAGACAAATGCCTATGTTGCTGCCTAATGCAGCAAACTAACGTTAATAGTAATACTAAAATACCACGAGGGTGGTGAGCGTGTTATTTAACTATAATTTAATTTAAAACGTGACGTGGCTTAATTAGAGCAAAAACTAAAGTTAAAAGGGTCCCTACATCTCAACAGAAGGTGTCTGAACGCTGAAAGGGAAAATTGAATAACAGGCAAAATCGGAACGACTCACCCGACCGGACGGCTACACAGCTTTTTGCGCTCAGGCGCGTACGCCCAACGCGTCGACACTTACACCGGCAACACTAGCACTATCACTACACTGTTGCACGGTGACACGATGACTCGGCGACTCGGCGTCTTCACTCTTCTGCCACTTTGTAGGCGTCGGGGGGAGGGCGTGGCCACGGGTGGGCCAAGCGGACGGCGCAGGTAGCAGGGGGGATCGAGTGGGCTTGTCCGGTCGATCCGAGAGCTACGAGCGCACTGTGTTATAACACCTTATTTATATTATCATATATAGTATTTACACCCTCAAAGCCGCATTGGACCAGTGGTAGGTTACGGTCCAAAAACCTTCTAATAGAGAAGGCGTATGTCCAGCAGTAGACTAACACAGATAAAGTCGCGGGTAATAGCTAGTGCTTTATATTTTAATCTTGAAGTTTCGAATTCCTTTTGCCGTCTCACACCATCGCTAATCATATCTGTGAATAAAGTGGAATTTGTCTCTATCTCAATGTTTTTAGAATAACCGTCAGGGTTTTTATTTAAAATTGTACGCATCTTTCTATTTTCTTAATTTTTCACATTGTTTTGGCAAAAATTCTTGTATTCAAGTATCAACTCGATCAAACGTGGATATTCTTTCGTAAAGATTAAATATTAAGAGAAATGTAAAGAATAAAGGTAAAAATTTCATAACAAAAACAATATATTTGTACAGTAGTCGCGTAAATTTAACAAAAGACGATTTATTATACTTTCTTAACTTGGTAAAAATATTTCTTCCAATACAAGAAGATATATGTTAAATATTTAAAAAAAAAGCATTATTTGTAATTTTAATGCACATTTAACATTTTTGGAAAAAGGCATATTTTTGTACATGTCAAATACTTGACATTTGTTAATTTATTTTATATACTACTGTCGTAAAATAACATATAAGTATTTTTCTTGCTACTGTATTTTCAATCTACTTAATGTTCACCCTCGGATTCCGTACGGTCACTGATTCTTTCAATGTCAGTTGTAGCGTAGAGTTTGTATTGTAGGAAATTTATACGCAAACTGAAAGAGATAAAGTTCCTATAAAGAAAATAAAAACACTTTTTAAATCGGTATGACAAATATGCAATAAAAATATTAAAGAATAAATAATATTTTGATAACGTCAATATATATTTATTTGATTTTAATTACTACTAAGAGCCTGTAATCCGTATCTGACTTGACATCGACTACAGTTATGCTTGAACTGCAGTATAATTTGAATGCGTCCATGGGAGATTATTATTTGCTTTTAAAGCTATTATTCTTATTTTTTTCAATTGTTAATAATTCATTTTGATTACTTGTATTTTTCTCACTTCCAAGACATTAAGGTTTGCGTCGAGATTTGCTTTGACTAAAGAATTTACTGAAATCAGTTCAGATAGTATACGCCTTCATATAAAAAAAAAATATTGCTATAGCCTTATAAATTTAATGGAATGAATAAAAAAACTTGATTTTTATTCACGTTTCATTAAAGCTCTAGTAGAAAAAAAATATTTTTTAAGTCTCTACTACATGAAATCTAATATTTATAATAATCTTGCTATTATCGGGAAGAAGTTAAAATACTTTCCATTGCTTACGCGTATTCATGATCTATCTCTTTACATGATATATCATGTATAGAGAGTATTTTGGATTTTATAATATTTTATTCTTTTACAATAATTTAAATTTCAGATGTTTGCGACTCCTTTTATCGTCCATGATTATGGGATCGTTCACTTTAACATCAGGTACATATGGCTTCCGTTTTATAAGACATTTTTATCAGACAGTGGATCTCGTTTTCTGGACTAAATAAGAGAAACCAATTTCTTTGTAATCTATCTCGTCTTACTCTTCAGTCTTGCAGGGCGAATTAATGTTGTATTTGACTGACTAACTTTAAAGCCTGGTATAAAAACTAGTAGATTTAAAGAAATGTAATTCTTTAGGAATGCACTTTAGAAATGTTATGAACCCATATTTATTAACATATGCATGGCATGTCAAAAGTTGGTCCACCCAATATTGGACCAGCGCACAGTGGTCCATGTTCCTAAGAAAGGCGGTCATAGAGTTTGTATGTCGGATTAAAAATGAAATATTTACTTTTTATCTAAGAAATGATTGGTTTAACGTTCTAATGATAATAACAAGAAAAACATCAGATATATTTTTAAAAAGGTAGATGTATATTCTCAAAAAAAACAAGAATCCATCCATACTAATAAATAGTAGGTAACAATAAAATAAGTTTTATTCATAAATTATTTCTGAAAATAGCTTAATTTACAGATAAATAATAAAATTTAATAGATAATAGAAAGCTGAACATAATATTTATATAAAACATCGTCCTTTTACGTAATAGAAAACATTATATTTCGCAATTTTTACAGGTTTCTTTTATTGCAATATAGTTTAAGTATATAATAAATCCAACAATTATTTTCTAATACAAACTTCTTATTACAACTTATGCTAACTTTCTTGTGTTAGAAATAACTGGGGCTCAATTAAGAAGAAGTCTGTTCCTTCTATCCATATTAGTTACTTCTCGGGAATATTTCCTAGTGTATCGTCTAAATAGTTTAATTAATTTATTACAAGATTTGGCAAAGCTCTTCAGATAATTCATCGATAGACAACATAGCATTATGAATCACCTCTGAACCGTGCAATAAAACTTTATGTATAGATGAAGGCAAATTATACCAAGGATATTCCTCAACAAGCATTTTGGATATCAAGCATAACTTTAAATCTTGTAGATTTTTTTATAACCTATGATAGACTCCTGTGTCTATTATTTTTTTAATACCTGGAAAAATTGCTATTTGCATCATTAGAGTGCTCTCATGGTTTATCAACAATCAAGCCTAATTTCCATAAACTGCTGCTAAATTTACTCTTTTCTTTGAGCGAGAGATGCTTTATTCTCGGCTGAACGAGCTTGCCATCTTTTAAAATTAATTTGATAACACACGTGTATGAAATTTTTTTAATTTATGTATGAATGAAGCGGAGATAAGACGATCTCAAATTTACTAGCGTCAGGTACCTTGTTTAAACATTTATTTAAGTCATTCATCTCTTTGTGTGTTGCACCACAAATGTAATACCTACTCGTAGATAAATCGCTAAGAGTAAAACACACTTTACCATCAACCATAATAAATTGTAAAGTGCGAGATTTTAATTTCGCGAAGATTAATAACAATTAATAATAACTAAAGTAGGCACTAATTCATCGATTTGACTTTTGAAATAATATGTTCTTGTAAAGAAACTTCCTTTGATTCCTTAGTAAATTGGAAACGAATCGGTCGGCACCACCTAGAAGAGGATGGGCGTAGATTTTTCCTTGGTAGTTGATTATTCAGAAGTGTTCGATTTACAAATAAGTTGTAGTGGTACATAAGAAGTTACAAATTAACTCTAATCATCGTTATCTGAATCTGAAAATTTCTGCTTTTATTCACTATGGCCTATGCTGGCAATGAAACCTCATTTACCAATTAAAACAAATTCGCTTTCAGATACGGGAAGTTTATCTAAAACAGGTTTTTGAGATTCAACAATTCGACTTGATGTACGATCTAACAACGATGGAGACTAATCTCAGCAGATGATTCCGTTACGCTAATATCAATAGGGTAGCAAAGTTTTTTAGCTTCCAACACTTTTTGATAACATGGATATGCATTTGGTATTTTAGAATTAATCAACTTTTAAAAAAAAAATTACTTGTTGCATTTAACCACGTGTCTAGAACAAGTATTCGAGGAAAAGAACACTTGATGATAGATAAATTTACCTATATACGGCTTTGTCTTTGCCATGACCTCTAAGCAATCCTCGACGCTCTTTGGCGCACCTAGATGTTACAGATTCGAAAACTAAACAAACAAGAGATTATTTTATATATGTTTCATATTTGGGGATTCATTCCTTCCTAAGTAAAAGTCTAATTAAATATGACAAAGCGGTAACTATCAAAGAAATCGGAGGTCTCTCATGATGGTTCTGATTAAAGATACAAGGTTAAAGTAAACACAATAGGATTAAAAATATCGTACATACCTTCTATTTAAACATCCATGGCACAAAATTATCACAAACAATCAATTTCCGAATAAACAACACTTTATAACAATAGAAATTTTGCAGACAAAGACAACGCTAATTAGGACTATTGGAATGTTCTCATTTTGGTTGCCAAAAATGAAATGTTCCTTTCGTGTTATTGTAATTTCTTTTATACTTGTGGGAAGAAGGGTTATTTTTCTACCTTGTAGCGATAAATGATGTCATAATTCAACCATCGACGTTTCAGCCCTGTGATCTATGGATGTGCGGCGTGGTGGGATAAAGTAAAACCCCCAAATTAATGAGAAGGTGTGCATTAGGGGAGGCCCAGCAGTGGGCTTACACAGGTTAATGATGATGAAGTCTTGAGAGAACTTGTATTTTTCATTTACATTATTTTAAATAACTGTATTTGGGTACTGTTTATGCCTCAATATACAAACATCCCTTGTTACGAAACGAGAGAAGTTTCCTTAGTTATTTGTTATTCGTAACGCCTGCAGTTGTAAGGTACTAACCACCAATGGAAAACTTTTAATTAATTGCATATATGTTTTTCTATATAAGGTTTTTGCAATTAATTAAAATAAATAATGTTATAAAACATTGATTCGAAATTGAAATAATTATAAGAGATTAACAAAATATAGCGTCGATACAACATGATAATGTCAAGGATTACGAATATTATTAATTTAAATCGATAACATTCTTGACGTCTTAACAACGGTTTTTATTAGACTAATTATTGACTAATTAAAGTTTTTCGATTAAGCTAACAAAAATATTTTTTTGTAACTGAACTCAAACTATACTTCCTTTTTATAGGTATCAGTGCAACTAGCAAAATTTTTTTGGTGTATGTAGAGTAAGTCTCCTTTTTACAGGGTAAATCAATAGTATGAAAACACCACTGTGTTCCGGTTTGAAGGGCATATCAGCCAGCGTGTTTACTAAAATTCCTTGTAAAATCCAATGTCCATCAGTAGACAGCACGTTTGTGATACTTTTGGTATTGCCGATGGTCATGGGTGGCGGTGACTACTTTTCATCAGGTGGCCTGACTACAGGTGAGCCTTCGTATGCAATAAAAAATCCATGAATTGTTATACGGCTATCCATTACTCAGCAATCATACATCACCTAGAATAGGGAGACAGTCTATAAATTATTATATATTAGTATGTGATATATAATTTAAAATTTTCGTAAAATAACTTTTCAGAGCTGACGTTAACTTAAAATATCATAAATATAAATGCATCATTGATGTTAGTCTACAAAAAGTTTTAAAACTAACAATTGACATTTAAATTAAAACAAGTGCAATTTTAACAAAAAAATATGACCGACTGCTACAAACGTATAACTATTTTACGAAATATTTTCAGTAACAATGAGATGGCACGTTTTATACACATATAATGAAGATTTTTTGTGTGAACTTAAATTGTATTATCTTAACTGAGCTTTGAATATGCCTAATTGCAATTTTAAAATATTTTTATATAATTATGTTGTGGGTTTTTTTTACACATAGATATTTACTCTCGTGGACTTTATTATAAGGCAGTTTAAGAAATACAATGTTTTTAATTATAGTTTAAGTCTCTCACTTAAGGTTGAGCCAGCGCTTCCAATTTAATCGAAGAAGGTTGTG
This sequence comes from Lamproptera curius, assembly GCA_029286875.1. Classification (NCBI taxonomy): domain Eukaryota; kingdom Metazoa; phylum Arthropoda; class Insecta; order Lepidoptera; family Papilionidae; genus Lamproptera; species Lamproptera curius. The sequence goes on along the minus strand of JAGSMT010000005.1, from coordinate 6,279,315 downwards.
ATTTTGACGCTGTAATTAATTACTTAAATATCCATTAAACTACTCATCACAAAATTGTTACCTCCTTGTTTTGGGAAGTCAGTCTAAAGTTAACATAATAGTTTACTATTCTATATTTTAAATTCCGTGTTTAATTATTTATTAATAAATATTTTAAAGCAAAACATAAGCCAGAGTACTTGCCAAGATGTAACAAAAATGATTAACTAAATATTTTTATTTCTGAACCTGCAATTTAGAAACACAAAAATATTGTTGTTTTGGTCAGGTTATTTGATAACTTTAATAACTGCTATCCATTCTTTATCAAAATCATTATAACAATACTTCATGTGTTTTGTAAACATGTTAACATTAGCTACATTGGAAAGTATTTTATCAAGTTGACTTTGTTTGTAACTTGTAGTGTTTTAGCCAATTTCATGTTGGCCCCCTGTATATAGGCTTTTAGATTATATCTTGAGATTTTTTATTCTGTTTAATCAAATGACTTTTTAAATATACTTTTATTACCGGTTTTTAATTTTTAATAATAAACTTTAATTAAATTACAAAAAGTAAGTATATTAAAATATTTGATTGAAATGAACAAATACACTCAGCTCTGCCATTATATACAATTTTGCATATGATATGTATTAATGCGCTTAAATTTCGAATATTCATTAGCTAGACTGTTCCAAACAGCTAAGCGAATTTCATTCATAGCACTTGTTTGTAAATAGGAAATTTTTAAATACTTTGTATAGTATTTTTTTACGTTTTGCTAACTATAAAGTCACTTTTGAAAATTCTTAGTAATATATTTCTTTATATTTTATTTTATAACATAAAATGTCAGCCATTTATAATCAGTCTTAAACCCCAGGCCCCACTCTTTGTTTTTTTTTGTTTAATGTTTTACTTTTGGTCTCGATAATCCGAAAAAGAAGACCAAAATTGGTCGGTTAAAATAGACTAAAAGTGTGCCCTACGTGATTGTACTTCTTATAATAAAAGTCGAAAGTATTTTAAGAATAAAGTCCTGTTTGAAGTCCGTCTTATTTTTTTTTATAAAATTTCACTTGTTGTTTCAACCAAAAAAATCTGAATATTCACCTGAAGGGCTGTTGACTAAATTAACCATAATAATTTTCGTACTTCAGCTAAAAATAAAAAAACAACTTTATTTAATCGGACGCTACAGCATCGACAAGTCCGCAAAGTGACACAACATTAACTCTAATATTGACTCTTTTTCTTATTGGGCACTTTATGAACATTATGCTGTCACTTTTTAACACAAGAACACAAATTAGATAAGTTTTAAAATACTTTTTCGTTAAATTGTGAATAAACAGTGAATTTTAAAATAAAAAAGGGAAATAGCAAGTCATATTGCTAAACAGATGTTGATTTAAAGTGTTTGTAGTAGCCATATACATGAACTAGGAATTCCTCCAAGTGTTGTGTTTCCGAAGATCGTTGTAGAAATCTTTGACAGCTTAATTATTTAATTGCAATTACCTTAAAATTATATTTAAAAAAATGTTATGTTCGTTACAAAACATAAAACAAATTAATTGTGTAAATAAAACTTTACGCTCGTCACATACTTTTAAAAAACGCATTACTTTTATCTTTTAATAGTCTTTAATGAAATTATTTAGGTATCTAAAGATAAAGTCACCGTTTTTATTATTAAGTACCGTGCCACGGACTTGGTGGAGTAGGACCCTCGACTTACTTTGTTAGAATCAAATATCTTTTCTATTTTAAGAATAGGGTTGACTTTAATTTTAAAATGTTTATAAATATATATGTTTATAACAACTTACCCATGTACGACAGCTATCTAAAATACCTCATGCCATGAAGTTTAACGTTTTTAAATAATTATTTAAAAACTAGTCAAAGGTAGTTTTAATTTATTTAAAAATTTTGACTGCTGGCAAGAAAGATTGTTTATATTCAAATATGCGATTTTTTTAAATAGAAATGGATAATATTTGTCATTTATTGTCTATTAAGTTGTCCATAAAATAAAATTGATAATTGGTTATTGCTTAGAATCGTTATAATTACTTTGGAACAGAGGTTCTAAATATTAACCAAAAATTTATAATAAAACCTTAATCCACATACAGTATTGGCAAACGTGAAGATTAAGTGTATATTATACATTAATATTACTACTAAAAGTTAACATTATATAACACGCCAATAAAATACTTTTTTTTACTTTAACTAGGCAATACAGTTTATTCTCGAAAGTTAACTATCAGACAGTATAGCAAAACCTGTGTACAGCCCTGGTTTCGTCATTTCCTGCCACGGTTTTAATAATTGCAGAGCCCTCTTTAATTCGGATTATGCCTCAGGGAAATTAAGGTCAACGTTTGAAAGGGGGCTATAAATCGCTATAGCAGATTTACAACTTTTTTCATGTATACTAAGGATTCATATAGTTTGATGTTCTTTGATGTCACTACTTATAACTTTACCACATCTATCATCGTTCTCTATTAATAATGTTATGTCACATCATTTCCCACCTTATAGGTATGTGCTAATTTAATAATGCAAATCAGTTAGTTTCTGAATGTATTGACATAATAAAAAACCAAAAGACTTCAATAGAAGAATTGAAGTATTATTCTGTCTGTCATTTTCTTGATAATTTTTTTCTTGTTTAGTAAAACTTATTAAATACTAGTTACGCGCTGTTACTTGCGACTAATGCCTCTGTAGCCTAGTGGTAAGGGCGTGTTCTTTAGAAACCGGAGATCGTGGGTTCGCATCCTGCGGGGACTCAACAAATTCTCATTGTTGTTTCCTAGTTGGTAAGGGCAATTTGGGCTGACTATCCAATTGCCTGAAAAGTAAGATGCATACGTCGGATGGGCATGTAAATAGTTGGTCCACCTACCAACCTGCATTGGACCAGCGTGGTGGAATCCGACCCAAAAACCCCCTAAATGGCGAAACCGTATATTGTGGGGTAGACCTTTATTAAGTAATGTGTTTACACAGGCTGATGATGACCTGCGACTTTGTCCGCGTGAAACAGAAGGAACTTCCGTGAGGTGTATTCAAATATACTGTACAGTAATATAAATGAAGTGTTATAATTGTATCTGTGTATTGTGAGACAGAAAAATTTTATAGCTTGAGCTACAACAATCACGAACTTGACACTACATTGACTTTTATCCCCGTTTTAACCCCTAGTTCATCCCCGTAGTAGACAGACAGTTACTTTCGCTTTTATAATATTAGTACGGAAGTATAGATTAGTCTGGACAGTATAAATGAATTGTTTTCATTGTATGTGTTTAACATTAGACACATAGTTTCATGGCTTTAGCTTCGACGGTGATGTATTTCCAAATTGACTTTCAACTAGTGACCGACCGAAATTTCGGTTTCTGTTGTAGCCGAGTTTCGACCTAAAGTCAAGTTTCGGCCGCAGTTTCGGTTTTGGCCGAATTCGGCCGAAACTTTAGCCGAAACCGAAACTGGTTTCAGAAGTGTTTTCAATTTCAAGATAGTAGCGAAAGTTAAGATTATTATTGCTACAATCGAGCTCAGATCAGTCGATTTTAGTTCAGCCGAACATTCTAAGTCACCTAAAAGAAATTGACTATTCTTCTAGAACGTCGAGGTGGGCATAAAAAGTAGTAAAAACAACATAAGTACTCCTTGGTAAAATAAATAAATACTGGAAGGCGTAGCTCAGATATTTAGTATGTTAGTAAAAAATCTTCGCGTCCTTTGACTTTTTTTCTGAATGTAGTTATTTGTTTTTACTTTGAAATACCATCTGATACTTAATTTTAAAAATTAGCATTTTATATAGAGGTATTCATGCACATCGGCACAAATTTTGAATATGAGAAAAGACTCCGCAAGATGGGTGCCGAGAATCAGAAACAAAATCGACCTAACTATTAAATATATTGTTGGACAAGTTTTAAGAAGATTCTAAAAACTTTTACTCTTGTTTTGTGTCAGTGGATGAAACATGGGTTCATCCTTTAAATCAGTAGACCAAACAGTGGAAACGGTCATCGTAAATTTCCCACTGCTAACGCTTGCCCACGTTAATAATATTTTCTCGAAGCTCAGGATCATTTCGATGTTCCTGGCGTAATGCCCTTATTCGTCATCTTCCTTAATGCTCCAACCCTGTACTTCCCACAAACTATCGACCTAACTCTATTTTGCCCTTCCTATCTAAGGTACTAGAGTTTTGTGTTCATAAAAAAACATTCTGGCTTCATGTTTAGTAACAAATTCCATTCATCACAATCGTGATTTAGGCCAGGATATAGTACCAATACTGCCCATCTTAAAGCGACTGCCAATATAAAGGCGGGCATGGATAATATCATGGTCACAGTTCTGGTGCTTATTGACTTCACTACTGCCTTCAATACCGTCTGTCACGAGATTCTCCTTGCAGTCCTTTCCCATTTAATGATTTTAAAGGAAGTAGTAGAATGGTTTTCTTCTCATCTTCGAGGAAAAACTGAGACGTAGCAGTTGGTAAAATTAATAAGGACATGGCTTCAATGAAAAAATGATGTGATAAATTTGGTTTGTGCAGTCAATCCATTGAAGTGTTAAGCAATAATTATTGATAGTACTCGCAATTTAAGTAAGGTAGATCTTGCTGCGCTTCCATGCTTATCTTTTGCAGGAGATCAAATTCCATTTAGTCTTAACGTTAAAAATCTACATAAAAGTAAATAATTACATAAAAAAAAGTCTCTAAATAGATAGAACACGAAATTGCAACAGCCAAATAGCAAGCGTGGTGCAGAAAGTTATAGGTATTCAGCGATGCCTTTACGCGACGCTTGTGCAGGCCCTGATTTTCCTATTATCGAATATGGTGATGTGTCTATCCTTGACCTGAACGCAGATCACCTCAATAAGCTTGACCGACTTCTAAGCAACTGTATTCGAATTGTTTTTAGGCTTCGTGAATATGACCACGTTTCTGCACAACGTTCAGAACTTAACTGGTTACCTATTCGCCAGCGACGCTCCTTACGAACCCTAACCACTCTATATTCGTTTCCTCATTCTTTTGTTACCTCGTCCTATAAATCTTCCCTATTTCAATACTTATGTGAGGTCAGTAACAAAAATCTTCGTTCGACGCATACGCGTCTACTCCAATGCTCTATTCATCGTTCCAAAGTCATGCACTCCTCCTTTTGAAGTCATACTTTAGGGCGCGTTATGAAAAATGATGAGAGTGAAATTTTAAGATGCGCGCACCTGTGACACAAATTAACAGTTTATAATGAAAATGGTGAAATGGACCTTATTACATAGTGATAAGGTTGATTTTAGTGTAGTGATAATGGAGTTGTCGTTTTTATTTGCGATAGTTGTTGCATAATGTGCCTATGAGTTGGGATTAAGGTTGGTTTTGGTTCGTTTATTTTTGAAGTTATACTTTTTAGGCGCGTTATGAAAAAATTATGAGTGAAATTTTAAGATGCGCGCACCTGTGACACAAAATTAACGTATGAAGCCGTCTGCTTAATATATATTAAATATATTATTATATAAATATTTTAATTTTTTAATGATGCCAAAGAAGTACTTCTCACGCGCGTACATAAGTACATCGCACCCATTTTTTTCAATCTGTCCTCTTATGGAATGCGCTAGCTCTCGAAATCAAGATGGCGGGGAGTAGAATGACTTTTAAGCGAAAAGTAAAAGAGTGACAGGTCTCCTATTCACAGGGGACCGTCTGGGTTAACTATCGCGGTGCCTATTTCTGCTGCAAAGCGTAGTGTGAAACACTACTGTGTTTCGGTATGAAGGGCACTGAAGTCAGCCTATTTACGTGGTAAACGAGACTTAACGACCTATGTCTCAGGGTAGGCAGCACGTTGGTGATACCACTTATATTGCCGATGATATGGGCATCGGTGACCAGTTCCGATTAGGTGGCCCGGCTGCTCGTCTCACTTAATAGGCGATAAAAAAAATTGCATGCAATTGGTTGAGCATCCCCCTATTCACCAGATCTGGTGCCTAGCTATTTTTCATCTTCTATCCAAATTGAAACAATACTTAAGAGAAAACATGTGTTAAGACTGTATATTCACAAGTAAAAGATGCTGAGTAATCCTTTTTGCAGGATAAAAACAAACCTTTTTAATATAATGTTATAATATATTGTTACAACTTTTTGATCCCCCCTTGGAACTACAAATACAAACCAGTATTAAGTAAAAAGATCTGAAAATGCTAATACATAGTATTTAATACAACAGTCACAATTAGTTATTTATTTAATAATAAGAAATTAATTTGAAAAAATAATTATTATATTTTTAATATTTGGGTACATAAAAAAATTATTAACAACTTGAATAAATGATCACCTTGATCTTATCTTGATGATGATGTGTCTTCGTTTCATGTCTTAATTAATGCAAAATATTAGGTAAATACACCATATTTCAGTATTTTAAGAATTTTTATATTTGATCACATGAGTTTCGGTTTCGGTTTCGGCCGCAAAACTAATTTTGGTCCGACACTACTTTCAACTACATTTTTTGGATAAAACACTTATGGCTCGTTTCAATTATTAGACACACAAAATTTCATCGTTTTATGTTCAACAATGTGACAATGAGTTTTCACTTTTAACCTCTATTTCAACCCTTTAAACCACTTTTATCGCAATAGTTAAAAGCCTTCTATAAATAAAATCTATATGGATATATGACTTCTTTAAACCTTAAATAATAAAGCAGTATTATCTCTATTTTTAACATTTCTTTTAACTCTATAGGACAGACAGTAAATTATAACCAAATCATTCAAGATCCTGATCAAAATCTCGAAGTGTCATTATTTGTGCACCTTTTTAACAACTATTACGTACTAATTAAATATAAAAATATTTTAGATTTGTTTAGGTTATTTTAATTATTACTAGTAACAATAATTGAATTAAAATAAAACTAACTTCAATCATGATAACGTACTAATACAAAGTCACTATATATTTCTTTTACAAATGGTTATAAATAACTCAGTGCACAAATTAAAACAAATGAACATATTTTAGAACAAAAAACATTTTGCTTTCGTAAATTCCAAAAATTTTTTGATCTAAGTTATATCAAAATTTTTTAAAGGTGTGGCTCATGACGACCTTGTTTTCCTTTCCTATACCGTAACACCACCAAATCCTAAACTCAAAGTTCTGTACTTGTTTTCCTTCAAAAATTTATGTTGATGAACTACGCAATGATGCTGGAAAAATTATTGTATAGACAAAAGGTAAGCATTTTCAACGATTCAGTTTACATATTGTTTGATAGTCTCCCACCAGGAAAACACGTGAAAATTAGGCGGCTGCCAGCTTCGTGGTTGACAGAGATCATAAAAATTACGATTGGGCGTAAAGACGGGGCATTCAAGCATTACAAAAATCACCGTAAGGAAGATAAGTGGACCAAATACAAAACAGCCAGAAATCTATGGAACCAGATGATACGTAACGCAAGACGCCGCCATATTCTTCAAAATGTTTCATCTTCAAATCCAGCCAATGTCTGAACATTTCTTGCAACTTTAGGTATTGACAAATCGCGGACTACACACCTCTTAAATTCCAATGATTAAAATCAACATTTTCTCACAGTTTTTTCTATAGATCATCTGACAGAACTCAATACAGTTCCTTATTGAAATGGTTTAACGCGATCCTGTGGTAATAATTTTTCTTTTTCTCCAGTTTCATTTGAAGAAATCAAAAAACTATCGTAGCAATAAAATCTATTGCTGTAAGACCGGATAGTACTTGCCGTAGCACGATTGTTCCAGTTCTTGATTATCTCCTTCCTGCGATCACCCATATCATTAATTTTTCCCTATAGTCAAGATCCTTCCCTTCCGTATGTCGTAAAGCATTTTTCCACCTTGCTCCAAAGTGTTCTAACCCATTATTTCGAATATTTCCCTTTCTATAATGCATAAACTTAACAGTGTTATAGCTATTATTCCAAAACAACACATGGTTTAAAAGCCACAATGATATGGTGTTACTTATTTTTTTAATGTGCTTCGTTTGAGGATTCGCTTGTCCCCATTTTGCTCTGGTTTCACATTCGACCCTTTAATTCGCTCGGGACGTCGCCGCTTCCTCCTCTCGTTTCGTTCAGTTCTCGTGTACTCGCAGCGTTCAGGACCTCCGTCGCGAATTTCTAGCTCCACGCTTTTATATTGCACTCTAGGGTAGGGCGAATAATTAGCACGTGGACTCGGGGTAGTTAAATATTGTTCGCGTGCAATTCTATGGATCATAACACAGCTGCATATTGGTTTTTATAGTCAATTATCATATTTTAATTAATATCTTACAATATTAGTAGTTCTTAAGGTATTTTTCAAATCAGATCTGGCTACGTTATAAATTGTAACCACATCCGAAAAAGTGGAAAATGTTGGATAGCCCTAAGGTGCTATTGGGTAAGCGCTCTCATTGATTAATAAATAATAATAAAAGCTTTTTATTGTATAAAAAGTGTTTTTTTTAATAGAATTAATAGTTATTGAAAAATTTGAATGCTCTAAAGCTGCGCAAATAAGGAAACGACAAAATATGTACTTCACCTTACTTCAATAAAGAGCAGCTAGTTTATTGTTTATATTCAATACTTATTAAATAATTAAAATTTAGACTATAATAATTGTATCTATAAGAGAGCGATATAATTTATATAGTAAGTCTAAAAAAATAACTGTATGACAAATGGAGAGTATTGTGTCTAGCAGAATATTTTATTTGGGATTAAATGGGATTATATTATCAGCAAGTTCAATATAGCGGAACTCGATCATTACACACATAGTTTAGCAAAGCTTCTGACATGGAATTTTGTGCGTAAAATATGTCACTCGGTATTTGTTTGTACGATGTATTATATGGATAGTATTGTTAAAAAATTTTTTTATAGGAAAAAAAGTAAAAAAGAGTTGGTTATAGCAGTCATCACAAAATTTATGATTCAAATTACAGTATTCTGTGTAAAATAGTTTGGAACAAGACATACATAGTGGTAGGCAGATTTCCCTTAATTTTTGGTAACCGTGCTTAAACAACTGTATTACAGTAGCCAAAACGTTTACTACATCAAAGGTAGTTTAATAAAATAAGTCTTAATCCAAAACGGTATATAATATTTTTTTTCCAAAATTATTTTATAATTATGAAAACAAATAAAATAATATTCAACAATATTTTCAAATTACCATGAAAGAGCAGAATTATACTTCTCTAAGATATTTTTAAATTATTACTCAAAGATTTTTTTATTTAATTTTTAAAGTCTTCACCCTGTCTGGTGAAGTTGGTGTCTTTGACTGATTATTTGTTTGTCTGTAAACAAATAATCAGTCAAAGACACATACATACATACCCTTTTAAAATCACATCACATCTTTTACATCACACTTTAGCTTTAAACCTAAATAGATAGATAATATAACTTGCAGTTACGCATAATGGATCTTAATGTTATAGTCAATCAAGACGACGTATATTAATAGACTGCTCATTATTAAGCTTAATAAGATTGATACAGTTTAAAATAACGTAGATTATTAATGCTATATTGTCTTACATATACCTATTCATATACGATTAACTTGAAAAAATTTCATAAACTTACATTTTAAATAAAAAAGTTATGAATAAATAAAAAGCATGTTAATTCAAAAGGTAAGCAAATGATTATTGTTTGTTATTTTTATAAAAACATTTCACAAGGATTTACTTTTATTCTAATAAGTATTTCCTTACATACATACTTGCATAAAATCAAATGCGAAACTGCAACCTGAATTTGAAATATAAATTATGACTCTTACATTTTCATGGTTTATTTACTTCATTAAACCTTGAGTTAAGCCGTTGACAGCAGTTTTTCCAAGATTTTGCGGATATTACGAAAGTAAATAGTCTGATAACACTTGTCTTGAAAATTTGCACTGTTTCTCACAATTTCTATAACTATTAAGGGATAACAGTCGCCAATTTATTTTTAGTTCACAAATTAACATGGAGCCGATGTCAACAATAGCACGGTAGCGCCCTCTAAAGTGAAAAATGATGAATAAATGAAAACCCGCTTTGGTTATAAAAGTATTATTTGTTAGCGTTGTTAACAAAGTTATGAATTTACAAAATGAACTTTATATGCCTTACGTATGAATTTAATCAGCTGACTATGAGTCTCAATCTCAATAGTAACTGGACATTTCATAAATCTATATAATTGTCATGCTATATTTTAACTTATAGAACCAATTGTACGGCGAAATATTATTGGTCCATTCACGTATTTTTAAACTGTCTTATGGTTTGGAATAGCCAACTGATATTCTAGCTGCCGGATATTATTGATGCCATCCATCAGGCCATCTTGGATCCTGATGGATTTCTAAGTCGCTTTTTTCCATCTATAGTGAACCGTTTGGGTACTAAAGTTCTATTAATTAAGTGCTACAACTGTAGGAATCTCAATACTGGTCCCTTTGTTTTCTGGCATACTTTTTAGTGTCATTATTGGAACAATATAATCTTTGGCAGTATCTTTCATTGTATTTTAACCTCCAATGTACGAGAAAATGGCCTCTCCTCCAGCATTCTTTGTTCAATAGCAACTGTAGTGGGTAACAACGCGATGACATGGTTTTGCATTTTTTTATCTTTTATATGTCCTTCCGATTTTATAATTACATCGTAAAAAACTCATCTGTTCTTTTAATCTGCAATTTAAATACTGAACGAATTGAATGTTGGCATATCTTTGGAATGTATGTCCCATGCAGGGATCTCGAACCTCCATGCTTCTTAGGGTGTGGTCTAAACGCATGCCCATTTTAGACAATGGGGCAGTTACTCTGTTTATATGTGAACTTCCATGTAATTAATCTAAGATATATGTTTACTTTAATCTAAAAAACTGCGAATTGTAATCATGAGCACACGAATAAGTGACTTAATCTTCATTCTTGTGATCCTTAGTACTGCAGGAACGGGCACTATTATACAAGCTTTAAAATTATTTACAGGGTAGTCCTAATTGTAACAGACTAGAATTATTTATCGAGTAAAATACATTTTAGATATAAAAACAACTTAAAGTAGTTGTTCAGGTTCGACTACGACCAGGCTAATTTTAAGCATAGCCCATACCACTAGGCTACAGAAAAGTTTTTTTATTATCTTCATCATTTCTGCACATTTGTCACTGCTGGACATAGCCTCTAACACACCTATCTAGTTTATCTGACCATCACGTGCCCATCCGACACAAAGGTTCTTAATTATTTCAACATTCATCGGCCATTAGGTGACTATCACTGAAAAGTTATTTGAGTCCATTCTGCTAGATTATAATAGTGCAAGTTACAATGAAGGTGTTGGCATGCATTTAAAATAAAACGTGTTGTATATAGACTCATATATATATGATATAACCTACGATTCCTTGCATTTTATACTTCAGGAACGCACTTTATTAAGAAATTATTTACAGTCAGTCCTAATGTAACAGACTAAATTATGTTTAGTATTTGAGTTTACTGCAAATCAATAAGATACTGCTAGATGAGTACAATTTTTCTATTGTCATCGATTTCTTTGAACATTGGTATTGAATGAAGGTCTTATTTATCTGACTAGACTTCACCTAAAAGGTTTTGATGTCTTTAAATCATCCATAAGAGTAAATATCTCAAGTAAGATTGCAAGTTACTTCCATGCTCCTGTTTAGAAACTAGATATTTTTTACGCATTAACTTAAGATTATTCACCTTAGTGAACTATAATGTTAATATTTTGTTTTATTAAAAATCATAAAATTAGAAGTAGACTCGATTATCATTGATTTTTTAAATGTTAGTGATGAGCATGAGGACAGGAATTTCGATAGTGGTACGACTTGTCCTGTCGTAAGTTGCAAATCCCTCACCAAGTGAAACATGAGATTTATCCTTTTACCCAGTAAATTTTCGGCAACGATGCCCGAACAAACCGGGAACGGTAGTCTACATTTTCAGTTTACGAATATTTAAATAAATAATTCACTGATTTATTCTTTTTACTAATAAAATATTACCCATCCTGGCAGTATAAAGGCAAAGGTAAAATTACAACATTCCTTACTGGTTTGAAAACACATTTTAAACTTTAAATGAAGCTCAATACTTCAGAGCATATCTACAGAATATTAACATTGTTGCATGGAAGAAGGTTTATATGTGAGGAATTTAGTATGTCTTTGTTAACAAAGGGTTTATTTAAACTTTATTCATTGATATACATAAGTTACTTTAAATTATCGAAGTAATTTCCTGTTGTAATGTTACAAAGTTAAGTAGTTACCTGTTTCGTTTATTTAAAATAAGATTCAATTCAGAACTGCACTGATTAAAATATTTAATTACTGTTTGTACATAGTTTCATCATCACATTTAAGGTGACACGAATATCACTGGATAATATTTAAACGTTGTAATATCATCATTATATAAGGTACATAAGCTATACTCAGTTGTTAACAGTTCCGCACGATATATTATCAAAGTTACATATTTGCGGTGGCTACAAATCGTTAATTCACATAAGAGTTCTTAAAATTGTCATCAGCAAAAGCTCAAGTAATTATATCACAACATAAAAATAAATCTTTAACTTAGTTATGGGACAAAAAAAGCATTCTCTTTTGTTAGTGTGGCACTAACAAATTAGCGTGGTTTATAACTCATATAATATTGGGATTGCGTAACGCATATTTGTATTATTTAAACTACATCTAAGTTTGTTGTGTTCTACGACTTGCGGACATTTTAGCTTAATAGTTCGTATTAATTTACTCTAAATAAAGCTAAGAGCGTTCATCTATTACAAAATATAGTCACGCAAAACGACTTGCCTGAGCTAAATTTTCTGTTTAATTAGCGAAAGAGAAGCGAACAAATTAGCTATTGTATATGTAATGTATTAATATTTAAAAAATTAGCTTTCATTATTATTTACAACAAAATCAATTCCAATCTTAGTTTTAACCCTTGACGTATTGAACCATTATAATCGTCGTGAAGTAGACTAAGTAGTTGGTATTTTTGACCGACTTCCTAAAAGAAGGAAGTACTCAATTTGGAGCGTATGTTTTTTTTATATATATGTTACCTCGTTACTCCTCTCCTTATGCTTTGCTCTCAGTTGTCCGATTTCATTTATTCTTTTTTGTATGGTATATCTAATATATGTGTTATTTGTGCCTATTTTTTATTAATTTTTTGATAAGTAGTTTAATAGATATTTGAGAAATAAAATAACTTACAATAACGATATTAATGCAATTCAAATTGCAATGAAGCATATTCAAAGCTCTTTTAAAGTTATGCTGTGTAAGTTTAAAAAAATAAATAATATGTTCTGTATATGACATTTTGGTTAAATAAAGCCAGTGGTTAAAAGATCGCGCGGCAGTTTCTTGCAGAGGGCACGGTGCCACCCGCTAATATTACGCAAAATGTTTACATACATATTGAAATTGGTAATACTTTTTGCTTAAAATTTTTACTAATAATTTTACTGATCTTGGTATAATGCTTTGAAAAAAATACCAAAACTAACCAAATTAATTTAAGAGCGTTTTTGCCCGACAGTAGTTCATGGTAATAAAAAAATATAGGAGTAATATATTCTACCCTACTATTGAAGCGACAACAAGAGGCCTGGAGCGAGCATGAGCCTAGTTTGCTCGATTGACTTCATTTCCCGCTTTATTTGCCGTGACTACACAATTGTTCTCTAGTTTGAAAATTTGTCATTTTGTTTACAAATGTAGATAGAATAGAATATACATTCACAATAACATAAATGAAATAAGAACATATAAGTCTAATTTTGCCTATGAAAAAAAAAAGAATTCTGATTGCTTGTACACAGGATTATTTTAGCTCTTGCAAACTTAAACATACTTCCTAAATAGTTTGAATTATTGGTCAACTAATTTAATATTAAATATTTTTAAAGCAGATCACCTTTACAATAATTTTAGGTTAGTCTATTTTTTTATAGCTTATGCCAATTTAGTGTCAATTTTTAGAGCTTTCGTTGTGACTGCGATTAACTAATGAATGTAGGACATCAATTGACTGAAGAAATAAAAAGAAAATATATATTCTTAATTTGTATTACAAAAAAAAATTACATATCAAGGTATATATCTAAAGGACGTAAACAAGTAAGAATTGAAAAGTAACCGCCCTAAATATTAGAACTGAACTTGTACTGACATATTCAGCTTAAATTTCATTTTAACGTTATTCAAAAAAAAATGTGGATTTATATACATATTTGACACTTATTGACTTATTTAAGATAATTGACGTTATTTAGTTTTTATGAGCTATTCTTACGTATAAGTTACGTTATAGTAAAGTTTTATCAAAACACATACGTTCATATTATAAACAAAATTTGTAATATAGTAGGATTGACTTGAACAGTAGTAAAATGATATTCATATATTTAGCGCTTTTTAATCTTTTTTTGTTTTATACTTAAATTATTGCTAAAAAGAAAAGTTCTTTGAGCTAATATTTACAATATGATATATATATATATATATATATATATATATATATATATATATATATATATATATATTAAAATCAGAACGATAGTCAAATATTGTTTGTTTTGTTGTAAAATGTCATGTCATTAACTCTCTTCTTAAACGAGCTCAAATTTAAAAGGGATTGTAGATATATGGACTGGTAAGAAACGTTTTAAGATTTAACAATACGTTAAAATGTTAGAAATTAATAACATTTTTATTATTTTTATTTAATTAAAAGAGGTATGTTTTTTAAGTGCAGACACAACTGTTTTTTAAAGTTATGTTAAAGTACAAAACTTTTACGTACGTCAATACAAAGACAAAAGAAATTACAACACTTGACGCACATCTGACAATTTTTACAAAATGTAAAGAAATAAATTTTAATTTTCTTATATGTTTATTTATTTTGGAAAGCGTGGCTAGTTTTCATATAAATTAAAATAAATTTCTCCGTCCCAAATGGCTTGATGGCAATTTTTAGTGACACATTGATCTTCTTGTTTCAAAAGCCATTTCAACGGATTCTTAACCCTAACATGTAACTTTATAAACGCTTTTAATATTTTTTTTTCTGTAGTCAAATACTGAAGATGCATGTTTGTTGTTACTAATAAAAAAAAAATTCTAAAATGCAGTTCATAAATATCAAATATATAGTAGTAATAGTATTTACGTAAAAAATATGTAGAGCGATTGCAAAACAAGCGCAGATTTTAAATTGTATAAAATATATGACTTATTTTAAAAGGATTTCTTTGTAATAAATAAAAAATGTTATGGTTTTGAGTTGGTTAGTATTTTGTACTATAAAATTTATAAATCTTTATTATTCTATAACATGAAAATCGACAACAATTCAAACTCTATAATAACCCTAAATATCACCGAATTTTTATCTAAGATTATATTTTCCCGACGTTTTTTCTTTCAATGTTCACGATCATAGGCAGAATGCTAATGTCCTATATAAATATTTAACGCGCAAAATCCGTAAATACGTGGATTTAATATGTATATTTATCGTGCAAATAAAAGTAATAAGTGTAAGAGTATTTTTCTTTCGAATAAAGAGTTGAACAAGAAGTTAATCGGTTTCTTATAAATAGTTTATAACATAATATAAATATTATGTTATAAACTATTATAAGAAAAATAATATAATATAAAATATTAACAGGAGCTGAACCCTTGATAACTCACAAAATCTGCAATACGTGAAGAAAAAAGGAGTTTCTTAAACAATATTGAAACCAAATAATGCATAATGTTCTATAAAACATAAAGAAAATACTTATTTGAATATTATGCTGGGAATATATTCTTATTGTAAATCATTTCATTATATTCATTTCAATACCTTAGTGATCAAGAGATATTTAACCTGTATACGTAAAACAAACAGTCTTTTTATGTAGAACGCCCGAGTAACCTTAGATAATCTTTTGGAAGTTTTTAATATAGTTAACCAAGATCTAGCTTCTATTAAACTTTGGTCTAATAGGATCGGGTTAGCCGTTAATCCAGCGAAATGTCAAGCTATCATGCTTGGCAGTTCCAGATTTTTGGCGCAAGTTGACGTAGCCCAAACACCACAAATTGTCTTCGATAGCACTCCTATATCTATCAGCCAGAGTTTTACACTCTGGTTGATAGATATAGGAGTGCTATCTATATAACTTGGGTTTGATCATAGACAGCACATTGAGCTGAAAACCCCACATCGCAAGTGTCAGTCATAAAGTCACCAGTGCTATGCGATTGCTGTATAGGCTAAAAAAAATTATACCCCAACAACAAAAGCTATGCTTGTGCAGACTTTGATTTTCCCACTAATCGACTATGGTGACGTGTGCTACTTTGACCTGAATACTTCTAAATAGCTACATCTGATTCATATTTAACCTTCGAAAATTTGTGTCTTCCTATAGCGCACAACTGCGGTGGTAATTTCAAGACGATCCAATTCGCCAAATACCTTCTTTAAGAGCACTTACAACTCTCTTTTCTTTTCTTTTACCCCTTCCTACATATCTCCGCAATTCCAATATTTTAGTGAAGTCAGCAACAAAAGTCTGCGTTCCACGCATAATCGTCTTCTTCAATGTCGTCTTCAACGTTCTGACTTTACGCATTCTTCTTTTCCAATCCAATCGGTTCACTTATAGAATGACCAACTTCTAGTATCAGGATGGCTAAAACCCAGCAAGAACACCAGTTCAAGAATATTTAGGTTAAATAAACACTAATTTTCAATACTTATAAGTAAATGAGTAGTGTATGTACATATGTATATTTGTTTGAATGTATATGTGTATAGCTGTATATATGCTTACGAAGAATATGTATTATTAATTTTTATTATCTTGGTTTATTACTAATGTGTAAATGTCTATAACTTTTGCATAATTGTACGCCTACCTTATGTTCTCTTAACCATCCAAAGGTTGATTGGGAGACAATGCCTTCGGCATTAAGTTTGCCTTCGCCTTTGTACCATTTATTTGTGTACATGAAGTGTTAATAAATAAAAATATATATTAAGGTAAAATTTATAAAAACAGGGAGATAGAAAACGTAAAAGATTCAAGAAATAAGATAGCACCCAAAACGATCTACAGTAAGGATTAGAAAGACAGTGCGGCGTCATTTATCTCACTGTGTCCATTCTATTCTTTAAGTTTCTTTTAAATTCCTTATGCATTTACATATAAACAGACTGTTATATCTATAAATTATTACGATTATTTTTAATTAGCTAAAGCGATGCGACGAGCAGGCCATTTCCCTGGTTATAGTGTTATATGTGAGACGTCACAAATCCAATCACAAAAAACACAAACTTTTGTGTTTCGTTTACCTAGTAATTACGCTGTCAACGGTGCCCCACAAACCAGAAGTCTGTAGTGTTTACACACTACTGATTTGTGGGAAAAATATGTACCGCAGAGCATACAACCCAGACGGTTGCTTGTATAAAGGCCCTTGTTACATAAGGAGGTAGGTCACCTTTCATACAAATGGACCAGTCTCCGCAATTTTATGTACTGGATTGGAAAATAATTACACTTTATGCATAAGTGTATGTTATATAATGTAATAAATCTGCCGTAGAAAATATTATGCAGTACTGCAATAAAGTTTTCTAATTACTTATGCAATTCATAATAGATTCGCAAGTAAGTTGGCGTTTCCAAATTAATTAAATTCATTCTGTGCTTTCTCTCAAAGTTACTGCTTTTTAGCAGTTTTAAGAGTAAATCTTTTAGATCAGCATTAAAGCTAACGTTAAAATTTAAACGTTTGACATTATTCTAATTAAATATTTGTCCATGTTTCCTCTGTAAATGACAGCTCAGTAACTTTAGTAAGGGTCATAAGTCTTTATGTCTAGTCCGGGTATGTGTGACGAACTTTTTTTGGGATGCGTTCGGAAGACAACAAAGGTCACACTGCCTCAACGCTTCAACGAACTGTGTTGCAGTACCTTTTTAATTTTTGTTCTTTATTGAGCTAATTTGTAGTTTCTAAAATTGAAAGTTACGTAACACTGGTAATATTTGTAAACAAACTATTGAAAAATTCATAGACTAAGCAACATTAATTCGTAAACTATACGAAGCGAAGGGCACAAAAATATTTGGCTCTTCGTTGATCTAATTATTGGGCAGGTCCAAAACCAAAGTGATTTCTAATAAATAGTATAATTTGCCTTTTGAAATATTTTTTTATCTACTTTTTGAAACAGCTACTTAATGCTAATAATTTTCTCTAAATAGCGACAAGTAAACATACTTACAGGTTTTGTTAGTATTTTGATAATATTTAACACACGTCCAAATAACATTTTACACTAATATCAAAAAAACATATAACAACTTAATATCTTTTACTTCGCCTCCGTGGTCTAGCGGTATTAGCCGTTGCTGTATAAACCTGAGTAGTGTGTTCGTATCACGCGGAGTTCACACTTTATGATATCGTTGTTTTCTGGTTGGTTAGGAAAATTTGGGCCGATTGTCTAAAATTTACGATGATCCATGCGTCGGATGGGCACGTAAAACGTCGGTCCACCCTTCAATCCGCATTGGACCAGCGAGGTAGGACGTGATCCCAAAACCCTATGGAGGATTCATCTAATTTGATCAAATTTAAAACAACGCGATAATTACACTACAAAAATGTCTTTGTTATTTTCAAACAATGTTTTATTAAATGATAATACGAAATGTTTTATTAAATATGTATCATATTTGCAAAATGGTTGCGTAAAAATGCGTTTTATAAAATTTACATAATATTCCCACAAAGCATATCTCGATTTAAAGGTTTGGTTGAAGTTGTTAAGAACTCACGCTGAATATCTCATTTGATTCGTTATTCTGTACAAATTTAAATAGACTTTTTTGTGTTACCTTCATAAAAAGCTTTGGTGTATTCATAATCATTGGGCAGTTTAAGACGAAAACTTACATTTATATAAAGTGCTCATTTTTTTCTTGGTATAATTTCCTTCACAGTCAGAGTCAGTCAGAGTTATTTAGTCAATAAAGATAAAGGTGACTATAAAAAAGAAATCGCATATCTATAAAAGATATTGAATGAGTAGCGACATTTTTTTAGCTAAAAAAATTTTATGTTTCCATATCTCGTAATCCACGTCATCTGTAACCAGCACATATATGAAACTTTAAATACAATAGTTCTATTAATACTAAATGGTCGTGCACATATGATTATACATTGCATGGGTGTGAAATTCAGGATGGTCTAGAAGTAAGAAAACGATTACTTAAGCGACATTAGTTTTTAACATTGTTTATATTGCATCCATTTGGCTTTGTTATGGTAATTTTTTTACTCTATAATTTGTCTCATCTCTTCCGTCATCAATTTTATTCTAGGAGTTTCTAATAGCAACAGTGATCACCGTATAGTCTATTGGAAACCCTCGCCTGATGTTGCCAGGAGCTTATTAGCAATCAATATTGAAGCCTTAATTTTGATTACATTGTGAAAAACGTGGAATCTATACGCTAAACGCAGAAAGTTAAAATACAGCTAAAAATATAGGTAACAATATTATGAAAAGTGTAGTGTTTTTAACTTTTATTTTCATTTATTAAATTTAGTCAATAAATATCCAATTATTTAATAAAGTTCTTTACGGAGTTTATTCCGTTTAATTTAGTTGACAATTTCCCCGACGTTGCCCGCGACCATGGACCCTATAAAATATCTGAAAAGTCGGAAAAATTGCAAACTAAATTGAAAGCGATAAAATCCGTAAAGTCTTTAATTAAATCATGTGTAGAATTCGCACAAAGATAAGAAAGAATCAAAGAATAAAAGAATCTATAACTTTCTCGCTTTCTTACAGGGAGATAAATAATTACGAGAGCTATCATTAATACGAGATAATAAGCAATAGAATAAAATAAAAAGCCTCATCTTCATCTTTTTATAATGGAATATAATGTTAGTTTATTTTTAGGTAAAAAGGAGCAATACCTGTGTGTTTACGTATATCACTTTATTTTAAATTGATTTTATGCGTTTCATAATAGTGTTTTAATAAAATATTTATGTATTTCTATTTAAATTTTCTATCTACGTTAATATTTATATATTGAAGATAAATTTAGATGAGATAAATACCTTTCCTAACAAAATAATTTTTTTTGATAGATTTTTAAAGCTATGTCATCATACAATGACAAGATAACTTCATTGCTTTGCTGATTCAATATTTTATTTCAAGATAATAGACTGAATACCTCATACATCACTGATAATTTAATGCTGTACAACAATCATGAAACTTTTGAAAGTTATTTACAGATGAGGGCTTATTAAACTTTGTTTAATTTAAAAGTTATAATGCAATTAACGCATTATAATACTTAAGGAAAAATAATACTAAGTAGTATAGAAAAAGTTATTATAATTTATTCTATATTTGTTAAACGACCACGGAAAAACCACTTTACTAATGTAATTATTGCTACTCGTTACACTTCTTTTGGGCAGTCGGTCAAACGCTTCGGCTCGACTCACAAGGCAGTTTCAAGGACGTCAACTTGTTCTCTACACGTTGACGTCTTCTTATATTGCGCTAAATGGTAATGTATTGTTCGAAGTCGATCATATTATTTTTTGGAAAATTTTACAAACCTCCATTCAGCTTAAAATACGTGATAATATAGATATAGTTCTCAGTGGCAGTTTGTCATTTGCAAAACTCAGTATAGTCCAATAATTACATTAATGGTAAAAAAAATATTGAATAATTACAAGGGCTTTTATTCTTAATCCGGTACTCTTGACAGAGAAGACGGGAACGTTGATGGACTGGGTTGAGTGCCGCGGTCATCATTGGCTCCAAGGGCGGTGTTTCGTCGTGTGATTTCACGCCACTTGTGGTGATTTTCAGTATTGCCAGCACTTTGAACTAGAGTTGACTGCGTAGTTTTAGTGATGAGGTCAGTCTGAGAGCAACCGCAATATCTCTTGCCTTTGAAGTGGCCTTGCAGTACAAAAATGGGAATTCAAACCATTATTTAATCGAAAAGTAACCGTAAATTGCATAATCCAATTATAAAAGTGCATTTATAATTTGATTGTGACAATTTATTTCGTTTTAAAATCATAGCATCTAGATTTCTATTGTTTTAAATTGCCATTTTAAGATTAAAAACTACAGTTTAAAGCATATTATTATAACGAATATCTTATATATTAAAATTAAATTAGTTAAGAAAACAGTACAGTTTAGACTTGGCTACGTAGTTAAGGACGTAAAAATTTATAACATATTTCTTGACGTTGAAGTCACTGCTTGAAATTTTCGTAAAATCTTATTTGTTTTCTTTTGCAAAAAAAAAATGCAATACGTGCATTAATATAAATCATGTTACTGCATTTTTTGTGTTAAAATAGTTTGTTCTTAATGAAGTGATATAAAATGAGTTTTTAGATATTACGTGAGGATTGTTAATTATGTTACCAACCTTCTTTAAATTCATGGGCAATAAAAAAACATATTTTTTATTAACCCGCTTTTAATAAGACACTTCGTTCTAGAAGTTGGCCAAAAATATTTTTAATTGAACAATTTAAGTTTAAAATTTGTATATGTAAAATTGTTATTTTATTTTAATTTGTAATTCATTACAATATTATTGTAGGTTAAGCCTAACTAACTTAGTGTAATAACTGAAATTAAGTTACAAAACTAAGGTTACGAATCCTTAACGGAATAACGCGTAGCTCTTATTGAAATAGTTTGTGATTCTCTCCATTATACTATTGGTCATAATTAAATCCATACATCAAGCTAAGGGATTATCAGACAAAAGTGTGCCAGCTTACTAGCTTATTTGAAACAGTTCGAAATTCGAAATACAAGATTTATATTATCTATACCTATATAATAGATAAAATTATATGTATAAAATTAATATAAGTTATAGTTAATAATGTCCATCATTTCTTTTTAATAAATTAAAAAAAATCCTGACAACCATGACAGACATTTTGCATGCCCAACCAACGCATACTTTTTATAGCTAGTAGTAAATCAGCTGTTGCGACTTTATTCTCGTATGGTAATATACATAAAAATAATTCTGTTAGTTCTGTTTTCTGTTTTTCTGTAAGAAAAAGAAAGAAACAGCCTAAGTCACACCCTGTTATTTCAGCTGTCTTCAAGTGAAAGTTTCATGAAAATCTGACTAGCCATTCCGGAGATTAGCCAGAAGAAACAGACAGAGAAAAAAAATAAACAAAAAGTTGTTCTGTTATATGTATCGGTTATATATCACAATGTCATTTTAAAATGGGTATCGTGATGTTACAGAACGATGCTCCAATTTTATTTATTTCAATACGTTTAGAAATAATCTACTGAAGATCAAATAGAAACTCGTACTTTAGCATTATTGGTTTCTTGTTATTTTACCGCTAAATCCTTGTTAGCTTAAAATTCTGCCTACTTCTAACCCTTTACGTTAAGTCACTTAAACTTTTATTCCAATTTTATTTTACATGACAAAACTCATAGCAGTCATAGCAACGAAGGCCAACAGAAGTGTCTGTATACTCACAAAAATTAAAAATGAATGAAAATTTAATTATACTGGAACCACCACTCATAAGCTATTAAATAGATTGGCTCAGTTGGAAGATGCGTATCAAGAGATTTATTTATTAAATGAATATGTTTTATTACTGAAAAGGGCTCTTAAAGGATTCTATCACGTTTATTTACATTTTGTCGATCTTTGACTACAGCCGCTGAAAATATTCGACACGTCGTGAATTAAAACGTTATTTAATAATGATATTAGTATTCGCGTAAACAAAATAAATAATTTTATCTCCTTTATTCGATTATCAATCAAATTTTCTGTCATAAGTATTACATTTTACATAAGTTGAGGCAGTGCTTTGTTCCTCGTTACTAAAAGTGACGCCCTAGATCTGCCAATACACTTAGAAAGACAATACGGTTTCTGCGGCCCTGGCAAAAGCGACGAATGGAAGGAGCAACCGTTAGTTTCTTAGTCGGTGGGATAGCCGAGGAATCTTATAACCTTTAAGGTTTGTAAGTGGTAAATGATGGCTAATATTGTTTCAATAAATTGTGTAAACATTTAGAAAGAAAAAGCATAAAAGAAAATAATAATGTATTTCAATGTATTATTTCTTACAACAATTAGAAAACATTTATATGGTTCGCGGACATAATATCAACGGGAAACGGCCTTTTTAATCGCAAAACTGCATTTCATGAAAAGCATCGCAATCCAGTGTGCTTTCCAATTTGCTGAACAAATAAAACACATTTTCAACTTTATGATTGTTTCGCGCAACAAGGCCGCGATTCGGATTTAATTTTAAATACGAATAATCGCGCTGGTTTCAACTGCTTTATAATTAGACTTTACTGAAAATTTCTGCGAAATTAAATATTTACATGACTGTGATATAATGATTTTATTTATGCAAATAAAGTTGAAACAATATTAATGCTTCTTTAAATTCTTTAAAATGTAGTAGAGATATTACTCCTATTCTCTCTAAAATGACATTAACTGTCCCGTTTATTAAATTCCTCAGTAAAAGCATTGTTTCATCACTCGATCTCATATCAAACCACGAAACTGATTAAACACGATGCTGACGAACCGGCTCATTAACAATAAATTTTAAACGGGATAATATGTATTAAATGGCTAAGGTGAAAAGTCACAAATGATTTTGTTTTAAATGTTAAAGAAAATTAAAAAGAATTACTAGCACATAGTAAGTTTTAACAACCTAAATGATGTGACAAGATAACATTTGCAATTAAAACAAAAATGTGTCCTACCAATGGAAGTAAACGTACTACGTTTAACTTACGTATCCTAATCCTATCTACTTCGTCCAAATTATATGACTTATAGATGAAATATTTTAATACCATGTACGGGACATCTTAGGACTTCTCTAACGTTACGTCTTAGACATTGAATGGTAAAAGTGTAATAGGTGAATGTGAACAATTTTCCGTTAATCAACTAACTTTAAGTAAATTAGTTCGCAGAGTACGCTAACATATACATTTTAGAAACAGATGTGGAACCAAAGCTTTCTCTTGACGAGTACAATATATAATGTTAGCTTCAGAGTTTTCGTCGTGTTTGGATTTTAAATTAATTCATATGTAATAATGTTTTATATTCGTAAGTTTCTTTAACGACACGTTTTAGAAGCCTAAATTGAAAATTCTAAACGATTTATGTACCTATGAATTGCCGTCTTCAATCCGCACCATAGAAAATGAAAATTAAAACGTATTTGCTAGTGAATACTAATTTTTAAATAATTTTGTTTTGTTTGCGGGATGATTCCCGCAAGCATTTGTCTTGTTAGTTTTGTAGCACAAATTGAACGCTCCATTTCTATGCGATGACTGCAAACGCAAAAATAATTTTCCAATACACACGCTTACTCGAAATGCAGATATGAATAATATAGATGTTTTTCTTAACCATTTCTTTTTTTTGCAATGAAACGAAGCTTGTCTAATAGTTTTAAAAGCTTTTAAACAATATATCTCTGAGATTTAAACTATATTTAACATGAGAACAAAATATCTTGTAACAAATAGGGTGTAATATCGTGTTCGGATTACACTACCTGTCAAGTTTCATAAAAATTTTAAGATGTGCTGGTTGTATTATTTACCCCTTTTTATTTATGTAGGTAGCATCAAATGATACAAGCTTTAATAAATTTATAAATAATATCAATTTTTTTATTTTACGCTATTAGAAAGTAGTTTTTAAGTGTCAGAAGACTGTTATTGATTTTTTGAACTTAACTAAGTAATGTATTCAAATGTTTGCTATTTGTGGTAATTATAATACTGCTATTTATATAATTTTATACATTTTTTCATTAAATATAATTGACAACTGAAGGTAAATTTTACTGTTTTAGTCAGGTTTATACTGTAAAATGGTAAACACTATTCACTACTTCATTACGATGCTATAAAAGAAACTATAAGATATGATATACTACTAAAACGTGAAATTGTGCTTCAGCATCCATTGTAAATTCCGTACTACAAATTAGGCAAATTTACGAGGCTTAGGCATTCAAGCTGTGCTTTAAAAGCTTGTTACTTGGTATACCGCTTTCTTAATATATGTTTAATAAAATTAAACACTTTTTCATTGGTTATCATCTCTTTAGTATGACACGAGCCGAAAGTTCTCCTGAAAATAATAGTGATACGCCCTGCCAGTAAGAAAAGCAGCGTCACCAATTCGCTAACTGCCTTAAGAAATTGGAAGTTACCTCTAATTGCTCTGGCCTTATTGGCCTATAAAGATGAATGAAGCAAGCCGAAATTGTTAACATGTTTACACGTTGATACTACCCCAAAAGGTCCGTCGAAAAGAGAAAGACTACCTAAATTAAAAAGTATTTTTTATTTCTTATAGTGATAACCAAAAACATAATACGCAAAATTTAACGGATTTTGTTACTGAATAATTTTTAAGACTTATCTCTAAATCTTTCTTACACCAAGCCATTTGCCAAGTCATCATAGGCCACCCCTATTCTGATCTATCAAGATTTACCTGAATAACAGTTTTTACGCAGAACAAGAGGAGACACTGACCTTTACAATCCAAAGGGTAAACTACATTCTTAAGATGAACTAGTTCTCACAAAATTTTAAGGATCTTACATCTTATAATGACTGACAAATTCTAATCTATGTTGTCTACACTAATTTACTGTACGATGAAATATTTACCTTAAAACTACTGACTATAAAATACAAGTCGTTCTCCTTGCCGTTTTCGGTTGTAATTATGGGGTTGACTTCTCATGCTTATAAAAGTTACCTAAACAACAAATATTATGCAGACGACTTCCGTTCAATCAACAAAATATATATATATATCTATATATTAGATGGGTTAAAGATCATTGTTTTTTTTTAAGACACTGAAGTCTCGCCTTCATGTTGACCAAAGATGGTCTAACAAAATCGAACCAAAATTGCATGCTTTTACGATGCATAGATTATCATATGAACTTGCGTTAAGGTTTAAGTATGTTTTTCTATAAAAGCAAATTATATGAACTTTTATAAGTCAATAATAAAAGCCAAATTCTTTGATAACATTGATTTAAATTTATCATTAATGAATGAAAAGCGGAACGTCAAGGCCTTTGATATTGGAGCAAGAGGGAATTTAATTATGCAATTCCTGCACACAATCTCGGAAGTGCGAGACTGGAGTTTAATAAATTGTGTGTGACTTTGCTTAAAACATGGGTTAACAGGGCTGGGAATGGGTACATTCGTATTTCAATATACCCATATGAGTAGGTACTATCAACACATTTACTATGATATCATATATTTTTAAACAAAAATAACTACAGTAGAAGGTATTGTTTAGGTATTTTTGGTGTCTTTTACATAATTTAAAACTATAAAATGATTGTAATAAATATTCATCATCCCTTACTTGTCCACTGTTGAGCAGTATTATAAGCCATATTAACAAAAAGCTAGATGTGTGCCTTCACACATAATCAGTTTGACACGTCGGGTTACATTACAATGCATCTAGCATCTATTTACTTTTATTATTTTTGTACGTTGATCTCTATGAACTACCCCAAAGTGTGCTGGTAGAAAATGCCTAAGGCATTAACTCCGCCTTTTGTACTTATAGTGTGCAAATAAGTATAAACTTCATAACCGTGGATTACTTCTGTTCACATTTATTCCGAGTCTTAATTGGCCAAACTATGTAAAGCTGATGCTATAACTTATCCTAACTTTATCGCATTAAAAAAAGCTAAATATTGTATGGTAAAGAATAATTTGCTTTACTCTGGATACATAACCTCTTCGGAAGTCGTTTTTTCTACTTTATGTACTTTTCTTCTCTTATATATTATGATGGTCTGCATCCTTATACCAAAAAATCATATATAGTAATCAACAAAGGGTTCAATAAACACATATTATATATTTCATTTGCGTATTTATTTACTAATATTGTATGTTATTATATAGAACTCTTGAATAGACTTGAAACAAAAGCTCACTTAGTGCATATTCAAATGAACTTTTCGCATCGTGCTTTTAAATTTCGATTATTTATTCGTTATTCATTATTTTAAAATCAAAATCAAAAATTCCAATCAAACCGTAATTGCAGTGCATGTAAACGTGAACGACTAAATAATATGATATTGCTATAATGTGGAAATATTTTATAAAGTAATGATTTTATTATTTTGAAAGGTTAATCAAATGCAATATTAAATAAACTTTTTAAAATATTTTTTTAAATAATTCAGTAAACATACTTTTTAAGGGTTTATCGCGATGTTTGCATATATTTTATTCCTAGTGATATAACCAAACATCAGTCAATCTAGACACGAGGGCAACTAAAACTTTACGCTAACCGATCCCATTGGAAAGGAAGTCCAAATACCTAGGCTTGACATTCGACTGCAAGATGTCGTCAAAAATTTATTTTCAAGACGTTAGGAGAAAGGCTTTGTTCTTTTCGACCAGATTCTATCAACTAATGCATTATTACAGTGAAATATCGCTCAAATATAAACTTCTATTATACTAGATATGCATGCGACTAATCATAGTTTATGCATGCCAAGCTTAACCTGACGCATCCTCTACATTACAAAACCACCTAAAGGTAGTGCGATACTAATTTATCAGCCGCACCACCTAGGCGCAATGGTAGAAATGAAAAGTAGAGCACTTAAAAATTAATTCGCATATAAATAGATAAAGTTATCAACCGCAGTAACCCTCTACGTCTATTCCAAACGTTTCTTGTCGCAAGCGTAGACCACGTAACGTCCTCCTCAATGTGGACGATGAGGGGGTCTCCGCGATCCCGGACTCAATGGGGGTCCTGTCACCGAACGATAGCACCATACAAACGCCCGTAGTTCATCTTGCTTATAAGCACAGCGGAACACACAGGCCCGGAACACAAACTACACCCGTTTTTCAGGCAGTTCCCACCGCCCAGAAACCGATTAAAACAATTGCCAGACCGTCGGCGTCCCGATTCGCCGGTCAACGATCCTTAGAAAACACGAAAAAATGCCCAACTCACGTACGTTAGGTGGCGGTAACATCCTTGCTAAAAATAGATAATATTCCTTTATTAAGAAGTATAAGATACCGTTTACAGTATTCACATGTCCTCTTTTCATATCTTCGGGTACTAGTGCAATAATAGTACAAATAATTAATTTTATTACGCACATTGATCTTAATCCACGGCACTAAACCTCTTTTTTAAATAACCTAATTTAACATTTTATTTTGCCGTAAAGTATAAATTAATTATTTAATTAATAAATAGCGTTCATCGTATTTCGTATATCCCTATAATTTTATGGTCTAAATTAAACCAAAAGTAAAATCTTTGCGTCCGTGATGATATACATTATACTAAGATTACAGATGTCTACGATAATTTAACTGCCTCCGTAGCCTAGTGGCATAGGCGTGTGCTTTAGAATCCGAAGATTGTGGGTTCGAATCCTGCGGGGACTAAACAAATTTTCATTGTTGTTTCCTAGTTGGTTAGGGCAATTTGGGCCGATCACCGATTTGTCTGAAAAGTAAGATGATCCATGCGTCGGATGGGCATGTAAAAAGTCGTCCACCCACCAACCCGCATTGGACGAGCGTGGTGGGATACGGTCCAAAAACCCCCTAATGGACATAGGCCTCCCCTAATACACCCCTAGTGTATTAAGGGAGGCCTATGTCCAGCAGTGGACTTTCAAAGGCTGATGATGATGAACCATAATGCAAATTCGTCAAATTCGTCTACCCCTGACCACGGCCGCTGAAAGTGTTCGAAACGTCGGGAATTTAAAATGTAAAATAAACGCGATAAAATCCGTAAAGTAATTTTATTTAATAATGTATAATATTCGCGCAAGCAACAGAAATAATTATTATTTAAGGTAAAATACAACATATCAAACTATTTTCAATATAATATAAAGAAGCTAGTAATGCAGTATAATATAAATAAGCTAGTAATAAAGTATAAATATTTTTAAATGCTAACAACATTGTGTACCGTAATGCATATCATACAAGCTCATTGATGTTATTGGCATATTTTCTAAGTACGTAATTAGTTCTTATAACTTTCAGATACATATATTTATAGCAAGTACCCACAAGAATGAGTAAGTAAGTACAATTCATTTTGTGTTGTAACAAAACCATTTTAGATAGTAATATTTTTGTTGAAAATAATTTCACTGACTATCGTCCGCTGGACAAACGATGCGACAAATTGTCTTAGAACGCAAAACAATTGATCACGGTCGGTTCGAAGTAACTCGTCTGGACCGGACCTCATACAACATATTCCATATCATATTTCTGCGGACGATACACGTCAAATGCACTCAGGCGATATTTCCGAAGCAAAATGAGAGTTGTCGTATGAACGGGCAACGGAGAACGGAGAAAGGGACTAAATTCAATGAAATAAATATTCAATTTCGAATTCAATTAAAAACGCTTTGTACACTTAAGAATTATAAGCAAAATTATCTTTCAAAGCTCATCATTACGATTACTATAAGCATTGCATAGTAACTTATTTACTTTAATGCTGTTCTTGTTATTGTAATGATAGAATAATTATGATAACAACTACACGTCAGCGAAATTAGGTTTTGGACTTTTTGTAAACAAAGTCTCATGATTACCTATTCAACCGCAAAGCAGTTTTGTGAAAACACTACTGAGTTCCGGTTTGAAGGGCACCGTAGCCAGCGTATTTACTGGGTAAACATCCTACGTCTCACCGAAGGCAGCGCGTTGGTGATACCTGTATTGCAAATGTCTATGGGCGTCGGTGACGGTACCTAACACCGACACAGAAAATTGTAAACCAAATTAAACGCGATAAAATCCGTAAAATCTTTTATTAAATAATTTGTAGCATTCGCGTAAACGCAAAAAATTATTCAATGTGTTAATTAATTACTGATAATTAATAATTGATATACCTGGCATCGATTTTGTATTGTGATAGAAACGTGCCTATCTTCTTTGGCACAGGCCATTTTGAGCTTTGGTCAAGTCTAAATGCGTGATGCGGTATTAACCTGTGTTCAATTTTTTTCCATCCAACTCCGGACGATTACTGAAAGTCCTTTGAATATTTATCTGTCTGTCTTTGATTGCGAAACGTTTCAACCTGTCTAACTCAACGTTACATTTGAAGCCTTCTATGCAAGTTTTTCAGTTAATATAAAAGTATCATTAGAAAATTAAAGCTATTAAAATATTTTAATGCTCAATGATGTCTATAAACCTATGATTCATAGTATTCATCACACAAATCCATACAATGTGTACCTATATACAAACGATAATTTCAATTTAACCAATATAATTTTAGGTAGGAAAAGGTTTTAGGTATTTAACAATGATCAATCATTAAGATTGTCTCAAATCATTAAGATTTATATGCGGGGCTTGATTTACTCATGGACCTCGTCCTCTGGTATGATAAGTTATTAGCATTACCTAGTTATTAAAAGAGATTAGAAAGCAGAGTTATTGAAATATTTACAACTTTTACAGGAGTTTCTTATGATAGTTTTAATTAGAGTCCGACCGAAACTGGTTTTCAGGCCGAAACCGAAACCGAAACCGAAAGTTGGTTGTGGCTTCAGTTTCGCCGAAACTGAAACCGAAACCGAAACTCACGTGATTAAGTAAATAAATTCTAAAAAATACTGAAATTAGGTACTTTTTACCCATTATTCTGCATTAATTAGGACATGACATGGTGACAGTATATTAAGTTTGTAGTAATCATTTTTACATAATCAACTTATATTATATTTTTTTATAAAACAAATTGAATATTTTTCGAGTGAAATTCTCATAACAAAAGAAATATCAGTTATCCATGAAGAAATTACTAATTATTAATTTTACATTAAATACTAAGTATAAGGTATTTTTAGATCTTCAAACTTTTAATTATTTTTTTATTAACGCGATTATTATAATATCAAATCCACTAATTTTACGGACCTTTCGCGTTACTTAAATATATTTATTCTTTCCAGCATCCATGATCACGGGCAGACTAAGTTGGTATATGTCTGTATCTTTATGTTTTGGCATAACCGTCAGAGTTTTTATTTAAAAAATTGACATATCTTTCGTTTTCTTAATTTTGAATATTGGTTTGACAAAAGTACTTATGTTGTCCTTCGGTTTTGTATTTTTTATAATAGTTTTAGAAACGTCGAGAATAAATATATTGAAGTAACGCGAAAAATCCGTAAATTAGTGGACTAGATATCTTTAATACTTTTATTTGCATTGGTACGTACGAGTGGAAATCAAAAATTGGTAAGAACGAGATAAAACATAATGACATTTTATAAGTTAATTATTTATTTTTCTACATAATCTCCAAGTTCCATACACATGGAGTCCAGGGTTTTTCCAAAGCTTTAATCCCTTTTCCCAAAAAGGTCCTTGTAATATGTCTTCGCACATGTTTCTGTCTTAAGTATTGTTTCAATTTTGGGACAAAATGAAAACAGATATAGCCAATCACTAGTAATTAAAACTATGGCGGGGGCGTAATTAATATGAAACAGCACGCCCCTTCAAGTTTTCTTTTTTGTCATTGAGGAATTCGACCTTGGGGATCAAAGCTTGTAGAGGTACCACGTTTCCTGGTATTTTATGATAAAATTACCCTTGGAAATATCTATTCAAAATATTGATACCCTTGCCGCCGATGAACGGCATGAAAATTGACGACTACGGGCCGTTTTTTATTGCGAAGATTACCGTTTGCCACCCGATCGAAAGTATGAACCCTGCCGTCCATTGTTACAAAACATGACAAAAAGTTTTTTAAATATTATTAGAACTTTTCCAGCTTTTTTTGGAAAGGCGGCTTGACGGTGTTTGTTTTCCGTGCTCGTTCTCCCTAGTCGAAAATTGACAGGGTCCAACTAGAGATAATGGTTGGCAAACATAGTCCTTCAATGTTCCCAATCCAAATGAATCTCTTGTTTCATAATTTTTCTTAAGAGGGTTTTAAAAGGCCATTACTTGATTTGTCTCCATTTACGAGAACACGTTCTGACACAAAGCAAAATGACCACACCGAAAAAAGGCAGGAAAATCGATGATTTTTTAGAACGAAGTTCCTTACGGCAGGCTTTGGAGGAGATAGATTTGCTGCGTGACCGAAAAAAAATGTGGGCAGTAAAACCATAAGAAAAAAAAGCGTCGTATACCGCCAAAATCTATAAACTTTTTTTTTCTATGTAATTTATTGTTTGGAATTATCAACCTGCCGTCCCACACGGACGGCAAGATGTAGGACAACATTCGCAGAGTGCCGGTATGGGCTGGAGGAGAATAGCCGAAAATCGGAAGCGGTGGGTATTGGGGAGGTTTAATGTCCATTCAGTGGACTGACACAGGCTAAATGGGCAATATGATGATGATGTAATTTTATGTTTTCAAACAAAAATAAAAGAGTCATATTTTGTTATTTTGTTTGATAATTTAAATTTATGATTTTTTATTCATTTATTATTTTTAAATACTGAATTTCCTTTAAATACTTTTCTATACTTTTAAAAAAAAAGTAATGAAATTGAAAATTTGATTATTTTTTTTGCAGTTCTACATGAGCCGAAGGAATTTTGTTCCTACCTGGCGTCCCACGACACCAGATCTTTTATTAAATTTGGTTTACGCCTTCCAGATTTTTTTTTTTACCAAGGAGTATATATATTGTTCCTTCCAAATTTTTGATCCCCTCCCTTCGTTTGGAAGAACAATCCTTTTTAGGTAACTTTGGAAAGGTTTGGTCTGAACTAAAATCGACTGACCTGGCCACGATTAAAGAATGACACAATTTCACTACAATTTTGTTTTCAGTTTCGAAAGCGTTTAATTTTGATATCACGACAATTTTGAACCCAGTTTTGGTTTCCGGAAAAGTTACGGCCAAATTTCCGAAACCGATGTTTGGCCGAAACTCCGAAACCGGAAACTGAAACCGAAAGTCTGGTCGGACAATTAGTT
Source organism: Lamproptera curius (assembly GCA_029286875.1). Taxonomy (NCBI): domain Eukaryota; kingdom Metazoa; phylum Arthropoda; class Insecta; order Lepidoptera; family Papilionidae; genus Lamproptera; species Lamproptera curius. The sequence goes on along the minus strand of JAGSMT010000005.1, from coordinate 6,245,976 downwards.
TTAATGTTTACTTTACATTTTTTTTAAATTATCATGAACGTTTTTATCATAAAAATCAGATAAAAAAGAAGCAAAAAGGAGGTACTAGTTTTCGTCTTTTGTTAATGTGTAAGAATAAAACATATGATGTGCCATAAAATATAAAATGCAAACACTATTTTTTACCTGCATAAACTTTTCACAGTACTACGAGTATGAGAAGACAAAGATTTCTTTCGAACAGGTCCAAACACTATTCAATAAAAATTGTATAGCAACTTTAACATTTCCACCAATTTTTTCAAATAAAACCTCCTTAGTGACTTTCAACCAAAATCACATTAGGGGATTTACTGAAAGCTGCATATTTCAACATATATTTTCGTCGAAGCACCGATGCTTTATGAATGTCCCTGTTTACGTACTTGATAATTTTCAGTTCATCAAAAAATTGATTTGCTTTTAGTAGTGCTAGTTTCCGTCCGCGCTTTAACTACGATAATTAATTAACAAAGATAATTTCAATAAAAAATGATTATTAAATTGAAAAGTGTATGATTTATGTATTGGTAATAATTTAAAAACAATTGACAACAATAAAAAACATAATTTACGTGAGCTTTGAAACAGCAACCCTTAAAAGACCAAAATATTGTTGGTTGGATACGGAGAGGGAAATGGCACTGGGATGGGGGTTCAAGGAAAAAAATACTTTTCAGTTTCTTCCTCCTGTCATATGTTTAAATAATGTTAAAGATCTTGGCTTGTCTATTGAATTAATAGCTAGAGTAACAAACTATCAAATTATTTGTCAAAACAGCCACAAAACATGAAAAGAAATGAAGGGGAATTTAACTGGAAAAGAAATAATTACAATAAAGAGAAAGGAGCCCCACACCAGGGCAAAATGCCTTGGAGTGGGATTCCAGTTACAAACAATTACCAGACTTGGTGCCCAAAGATGAAAACTAATAAAAATAAAAAAAAATTAAAATCAAAAAGACTTGAGAGTGTTGGGTGTGTTATGTGTGTGTAAGGAGTGTATGTGTGAGAACGGGAGGAGTGAGTGGGAGGTTTGGGTTTGTCCCCCAATTACCGGGTCCAAGATCTGTTCGAACTATTTCCTCCGACTTGTCATAACCCAGGACAGCAGTAATTTATAAATGATATTTGGTCCCGTTATTGGAGCCGCTCCGTCACATGGGAACTGCCATTCTGTTACATATGGCGGGAAGAAGAAATTTTGAAAATTTGTTTTGGCAAACGCAGTGTGTACATGCGGTTTGGGTATTTTATAAAATGCGCTTGTGGAGTAATGTCAACGCGTTCCAGTTGATCTTAAACTTTGGATGTGTACGTAATGGCAGCACGGTAAGAAAAGCCTGAACACCCAGAACCTTTTCCCAAAGTGTTCAGAAGTTGAATACCGGTGACCGACGCAAATAACTTTTAAAACGTTTTTGGCTTTTTTCCACTAATATTAAATTAGACTTAGAGAACCGGCCCCAAGTAAGGAACAATAGCTCAAATAATTTGAAAGTGCGAAAGAAACCATTTTACAGGGGAATTTCCGGCAGACGCCTTAGTATTTTATTGTATTGTAATCTTACGTACTTCGCCCGCTGTCCGACAGATGGATTTTAAAGTGTTCCCATCTAGTACGACACCGAGATATTTTGGAGGGTGGAATTGACATAAGGACCCCGAGCAGGCAGAAGTTTGGACATCTGTGATAGCACAAGACGGAATGGAACTTTAAATTGTTTTGGTCAATCCGGAGGGGAGATGGAAGCTGTTTTATAGAAATTGAGGATTTAGTTTCCTTCGTTGAGGAGTAAGTAGGTTCTACTTAGCCACAAGATATGGAGGTGGGGTCCTGTTCCGATACTCCGGAACCTGGCCACGAATCAAGTGAAAGATCAAGGTTATCATCAGGTAGCAAATACGGGAAACCATTTATCAAGAATTGATGAATGTCATTTATGTGTTATAAATAGTGGGAAAAAGTATGCCCCCAGGTACGCCAAAAGAACAGGTTTAGAGTCAATTGGTTGCCAATTTTAACCCGTTGATTTCTACCCGTCGGGTAACTGGAGAACCAGTCCAGGGCGATACCACGCCGCCCAACGCCTCCATCTTTCTTAGCAGTATGGGAAATCGAGACTGTGTCGAAGGCTTTTGCAAGATCGAGAAAAACGCCAAGCAGGATCTGCCTTCATCCGGGGGATACTATGGAATCAGTCAGGTTTCACGGCATCTTCTGTTGATTTGCCCTTTTCGGAAACCAAACCGGACAATCAGCTTGGAAGTTTATTACGTTTCAAGGAAATGGATAAGCCGAATGTTAACTATTCGTACCAGTAATTTGGGAGTAGGCCCCGAAGGATAAGGGCAAGTTACTTGGCGTATCCGTTGAGCCCCCTTATGGACTAGCACGATAACAGCCGACTTGGGTAAGGAAACAATCCCGACCCATACTCAGATTAAAAAATCGCAGCCAGAGGTTCCGCCACGATATCGACAGTAGCTTTAGGAAAAGAGACCCAAAAGGTAGGTTTAAGTTCAAAGGTCTTCAACTGAGGTTTGCAGGAACACCATGAGGGCGTCGATAGTGTCCCAGAGTTTTTTAGACTTAATTCCTATTTTAACCAACACTTCGATCGTGGTTTGATTTGGAGTTTCCAGAAGAGTTACATAAAAATTGCGGTATCGGGTAAACCAATTTTTCATTTCAATTTGGTGGGGTCTTTTTGGGAAAATCCAAGTAATTTTATCTCTGTGTTTAGAAATCTTAATAGGCCGGGGGTCATCCATGGCCGCATAACCTGTTTAGACCGACTAATTTAAATTTTGGAATGTTTACAAATTTGGATACCGTTATGAAAATGACTCCACAGCATTTTCAAGTCACGATTATGTGCGTGAAAAGACCAGTCAATAAGTTTAGGTCCGATCTAACTGAATCATAGTCAATAAACGTTTTAGTGTGACTTTCCCGGGCATTGATTTCCTTTTAAGTGATATTCCCGCCATGGTAATTTCCTGTGATCAGGATCGGTAGGGCATCACCTGATTTTGTACGACAATGTCCAGGATACAAAGATATGGTCGGAGGTTTTGTTGTGCGTAAAGTGTTGATGCGGGATGAGACCGTGTTCTGCCAAACATAAGATACCTAAGTCTGTGAACCCACTTGGTCCATAATATTTTTTGATTCCAGTCAGGGATAAGACAAGGCCCTTGAAATAGTTTTAAGAGGAGATCGAGGCATGATAGAACATTTGTCATAAGTAGCATCAAATTTGGTATGTTGAATTTAGTATACAATAGGCGTTTTATATTTGTATGTACGTAGTATATATTAATTATATAGGGGATGTTCAAAAATTAGCAATTGCGAATTTTTTCTATAAATACGGTGTTAATGGCTATCGGATAAATACAATATCAAATTTTATTTAATGTTATATGTTTTTACTGATGAATTGTTTCTTTATCAAATACATACACTAATTTTTCTTGCATTCTTATAATGAGTATCTTATTTGTAACAGTTTAAATTCTTCTTTCAAGAGTTAAATTTTTTAAGTCACAGCTAGATGTTCTAGGACAAAATGTTCGTCTGGCAAAAACGGTTTTGCCCGCGCTAATAAAGATGTCCAAGCTGAACGAGCGCCGAACCTTGAAAATTAACCACCCGTTTTGGGTGCAACTGCCCCATTAACAGAAAGTTTTCATACATTGGTTATATTGAATGACAATCGGATATTTTATTCAGAGAGAAAAGTAAAAAGAGTAATATAAAGTAACATGTCATTATAAACCGGAGGTCGTGGATTCAATTCCCGCGATGACTAACAATTTTCATTATTGTTTTCAAGATGGTTGTGCAATCAAGCTGACCACTTTATGGTGGACATTCAAGATCATATATAGTATGTGTCGGATGTACATAAAAAGATACTCCCGCGGGGCATCTCTCTACGGACATGACGGACTATGAGTGTATAGTAAGAAAGAGTGCACGTGTGTTTGCGCGTAAACTCGTGCACTATAATATTTTCCACATAGATGGCTGATCTCTAATAAACATCGGCCGCCGTAATCTCAATCGACTCAAAGGAAGTTATAATTATTGCTATTGTAGAAGTATAAAGACATGACATCCTAATTTTATTAGGGCCAAGCTAAAGAATTTTGCTCTTAAAATCTACAAAACATTTGCCATTAAATTTTGCTAACTTGCTTTTAAGGATGTTCTAATGTCTTGGATTTTGAACAATTTACTTATTGTGAGTACCCGCCACGATTGCCCCAAGAGCAAAAATGTAATGAAAGGTACTCAAAACCTGATTAGCTAAAGAATTTTTGATTGATGAGGTCCCGTTCTTTGTAAAAGTTTTAGGATTAAATCCAGTAACTACTGTTCATTTCGCTTTTGTGTTTTTAAGCATTTTATTTAGATTATTCGTCGAGTCGCCGGAAATTCCAGACGGAAAAAACGTCCAACAAACAAACGTCGTCGTCGTCGCCGTTTCCAGCCTGTCGCCCACTGTTGAGCAAGGCCTCCCAAAGTCGCCAAGAGGCGATCCTGTGCCCACCTGCAACCACCGACCTCCCGGCACATTTGCACAGGTCGTCACCCATCTGGTGGGGGGGTCGTCCGACACCGCTATGGCCATACGAGGCTGGGCCTCCAGAGAACCTTTCTTCCCCAACGGTTTCGGTTCTACAAGCCCTGGTTGGGCCCTTGCCACTTCCAGCTTCAATTTTTGCGGGCTATGCCGGTTAAAGGTTCTTCTGCGGATGGCTGTACGCACTTTATCCCGGCGAGAAATAGCCCCTGCTCCATAGCCTCGTTGGAGTGACCTTGGAGCCTTCCCATACGGCTGGCAGGAAACCATGTCTCAGTGCCATAGGTCATCACTGGCAACACACATTGGTCAAAGACCCAGCCCTTAGGCATTGAGGAATATTGACGAGATGATATGGTCGGTTTCCCGAAACGCCCCATCCGAGCTGGACCCGGGATCGGAATTGGACTAGCTAATCGGACCACGGTCCCAGGTAATATATTTGCCAACTCGAGCACAGCACTCCCAAAACACCACCCGGGCATAGGCATGAAGGATTGTTAGAATAATTTTGTCTTGTCCATGTTCATTTAAGGCCCACGGCGAGAGACACTTGAGGTCAATTAAAAGCAATTTAGGTCCCTCCAGCCGACTCCACCATGATGACTATTATAACAAAACATAATAAATAACAATAATAATATAAATGTAAAAAAACATTATAATTTATGTATTAGATTATTAAACACTTTTTTCAGAAGTTCAAAAAAAACTTTACCCTTCATACTACTTGTTTTTAGTTTAAAATCCACCATTTCCTCCCAAAGGGGAATTATATGGTCTAAGGGTTGGGCAGAGATTCACTTTATTATTTTATGGCAATTCCCCACCAGCACTTGCCGCCAAGCTTGGGCTTCAGGGCTAATGGCCACCATCTTAGACGGACTACCCGCCCATGTCATTGTCAAACAGACAAAGAGTATGTACATTTGGCAAAAGATTCCCTAATTTGTTAACCCAGGCATGCTATTGGAGCCAGGATATCCAACCCATATATGATCGAGACTTTTGCCCCTAGGCATTTGGCCTTTGATGGTAAAAGTGCATTGCTAAAAAGAGAATTCATTGACCATCATTATCATTATCAACCCGTGATAGTCCACTGCTGAACATAGGGCCCACGCACGCCATCGCTTCCAATCTTTGGCTATTTTTCATCCTGCCCACACGGGCCACTTTGGAAACTCTTGCCACAGTCATTGATTACATCAACGAATATCCCTCCTAACACGGCCTTTTCCACCGACCGGTGGGGTTCCTTGCCAAATAAAGGGAAATAGGGAGTCCTACCAACACTATTCTTCCCCGCGGCTTCACATTGGCTATGGAAAATAGGGAAGGCAGCGCGTTTACCTCCTTTATCGTCCCGAAAATCTTTTAGGACCCAAAGCCGACATTTTCAGTTAGCTTTGAGCAGCCTTAACAACCGTAAGACGGCAAGGCTCCTCTTGTCTTCCCTACAGCTGGACCAAGGTGGTGCCCTTCCCAGAAAACAAAAAAAATAAAGTTAGCTATTCGTAAAATTAAAGTTTTGCATCATTTGACGAGGTTACCCACCATCATTTGTACAATTGCATACCATAGGGTCAGGTTTGAATGGAACGGTATATTGTTGACTTTATTTTAAATATCCTAGAAAAGAGTCATTCAAAAAAGACAAAAAAATTTTATTAAAAAAATCTGTTTCATTAGAAGAGGTCGTGATTCAGTTTTAATTATTGGTTTTAATTTTTTACAAACAGCAAGACTGTGACATATTAGCTATTTATTTTATAAATAAAATAAATAATTTCAACTAAAAAATTTTACGCACCATTTCAGTTTCGATGTTGTTAAATCAAAATTTTTTTCACTATGTAGATAAGGAAATTTTGATATTAAAAAACGATTGTCTAGATAGAATGTTAAATAAATTTAGCTGAGGGATATTTTCCTCCATACAACTTATGACAAAGACAAGATAAAAATATGGGGAGAATATTCAATGCTACTTATAAAGCGGTCATAAAAAAGCCTTGAGCGGCCTCAGACCTAGTTTTCTCGATCGACTTCATTTCATGAATATAGTTTATTTGTATGAAGCTATTTGTTTTCGTGTTTTCAGAGAATATGTTTTTAATATATCGCATAGACATATATAAGTTAAATTCGATGAGGATTTTTTAAATTTGAACTGTCGTTGTTAATGACTGAACGTTATAAAATATTTACACCATATATAGCATGTGTATTTAAAACAAATTTATGTATCTAACAATATAAACCATAGAAAAACGAAGTCTTATTGATTATACTATTAGTTTAAAGTCTAAAAAGTACGCTCAAAAATGTGTTTTTCTGGAAAAGAAAATAATGTACGTCCGTCTATCTTTAAAAAAGCAGCATGAAAATTGACGACAGATGGACAGGTTTAATTTTGTTTTTTGTAAATTTTAAAACCAATATTGCGAAATTATCAAGAAAAGTATCGCAGTAGACTCAGTTTACAGCTCTGACGGGCATTATAATCTGAAGTGCAGGTATTATGCTTTTTTGCGCTATTTTTGATGCTTTTAATATTTTTCTATATTTAAACCACTTGTACCATACGGAAAATCATCCGCTGAATGTGTTTGATGGTGGTGCGCTATCTTGCAGCGAATAACTATTACTTCAGCTGATAGTTGTTTAACGTAATATATTTATCGCCACGTTTATGCTACACTATTAGAATTCTATATGTTTTAATTACAAAATTTCTTTTTTGTACTTAATATAATGATAAAAATTATATTTCCATTTCTGCTCCCTTATAATACGTACTGTTAATTAATTTTAACAATTGTTTACCAGTTGATTACCAGTTTGATTTTTTTATAATAATTTAATGGTATTTAAATTTATTACTTAGATATGAATGTTGAATATTATGTTTTATTAGATGGAGTGATTACAAACCTTCCACCAAGATGGGATAGAGACTCCGGCAGTAGCCGGTTCAAGGAAGTTTAACAAGAAATCGGGCCGTCTTGGCGTTCATTAAAAAGGCCTATGTCCAACAATGGACTGTTAAAAGCTGATAATAATGATAAAAATTCTTAGGGCTGAGTTATATTTTAAAAAACAGTTGAAGAGCTGTCGCTTTCTTGACCATAGGGCTGAATGATTATAGTACTAATAAAAACTTAGAAAAGTTAACTTAACAGATCGAAAAAGCAGCTTGACTTTGCAACAAAGTAATGTTGCTCGCAGCCAGCATATTTAATTAATCGCTCATTCTTTGGCAATATAAACTATATGTTTCTTAATATTAATTTTCATTTCAATAAATATATGTATATATAAGTATAGTATTGAACAAAATACTTAGTAATTACACCGTTTTTGTCTTTTAAAAGTAATTCAAAGTTTAAAGAAAGTGTTTTTTTAAATTTGTCTTTTTTTCCTAAGATAGACCAGTTTAATTTTTATGATGAAAAATGGTGGTGAAAACCTATTTAAATAAAAAACTTTGGCAGGTTACACCTGATGAGTTAAAGTTGTAGGAATTTCAGGAAAATTTACATTAGCTCAGAAGAGCTGCCAGCGGAAAAAGGCCCCATCGATGGGTAGGATAACCACCATGAAAGTGATAGGGTATGGTATATATATGTATATACCTTACATAGGAGTTTTACTACTTCATTTTACTATTTCATTTTGTTTACGTCCAAAAAATGTAAAAAGTCACTGCGGTGGTGCTTCCCTCGTTGGCCGCTTCTAAAAAAACTAGCAAACAACAATGAGATAAATAATTCATCTACTAGACAATATTTCTTGTCCAATGTATACCAGAGCCAAGGAATTCGATTATATATAATTTAATTTCAAATTTTTTTTTTAAATTGAAAAGGAATTCAAAATTATTTTTAAGTAATTTAGTGTAAGCTTTTGTAAAAATAAATACATTGGAAAAGATCGTCGTCCTATGTACATAAAACTTGTCATAGACGACATTTTCATAAAATTAATGTTTTAAGAAAACTTGAGTTTTAGAACAATAACTCCTGAGCCTAGTGGTAAGGCGGTGGCTTAGGAAACCGGGAGGTCGGGTTCAACCTTGGGGACCCAAAAAACCATTGTTGTTTTAGGTTGGTTAGGGCAATTTAAGGATACCCAATTGTCTGAAAAAAGGGATGATCCCTGGTGGTGGGCATTAAAAGTCGGTCCACCCACCAACCCAAATTAGACCAGCGTGGTGGATAATCTAACCCCAATTGGATAGGGGGGGGGCCATGTCCAGCAGTGGACTGTCCAAAGTTGATGATGAAGAATGAAAAGATCTTTGGAAAAAACCACCGGAACTTGAAGTTTACCCCAATTTAGTTTGGCCTCTTCTTCCAGCTTAGACGTCTTTAGTACCCTTAAGCATTTTGTCAAGGTTGAAAACGTTTGAAACCATAATTTTACTTATTTAATAAGTAATCGATGTAAAACATAAAACTTAGTTTAAATAAGAAAATCAGTAAATGTAAGGTTTATAATTATGTTCTTTAAAATATATAAATTGGAAAAAGGTTTAGTAATGAAAATTGTTTTTTTTTATATAAATTTATGCCAACAGCTAACCTGTGAAGTATTTTGATTGATAACTCGTTTAAAATTTCATTAAAATGATTACGGGAAAAACTTTTGCTTATGTATTATAGAATAAAATTATTAGTTTCTTAAAGAAAAAGTAGGTTGAATAGGCATAAAAAAATAAAGGGTAGTTTGTTGAGTACTATTATAAAATAAATCACAAGGTATTGTTTTACCTTTATTACATAATCCGGAAATAAAACGGCAAATGAATTTTTGAAAATCATTATTTAAGTAAAAAAATATCTAAAATAATTAAATTTTTATAATATTATAAATATCGTTTAAAGGTTTTTGCAACTTCAAATGTCATTTACGAAATTTCTATCTATATTTTAGAGTTATAATTTCCCTCTGTGATTAAATACAAACTTTAAGTCCCTAAATATCAACCCTCTAGCGTGTGACTAACGATCGCATATTAACTTCAAATGACATGACTATTTTGGAAAGCGAATCTTTAAAAGATTAAAACATGGAATTATTGATGGCTGCCTAACTAATGTTCAAGGTAAAAAATGGAAACAGATAATTATAAATAAGTTTAAGTTTTCAAAAAATTTCAATCTATAATTACAATTGTAGTGCAATTTTATGTATAAAAAATTATTTATCACTTAATAAGTTTCAAATAAGCATTTTAATTTAAAGAAAGTATTTATTTCTATTGGTATTTCCAATTTTCCCTGTAAGGACCGGGAAACCCCCGGTCTTAAATCGCCGAAAGTGATGATGTTGAGATACATGCTGGAGAAGCACCTAACGGCCAAGCAATCTTCAAAGAGCTTTAATATAAAAGACAGGTTTTTATTAAAAGTTTGTATTAGCATTCTGAAGTTATATCAGTACTATAAAAATCATCACAAACAATCTGTTTAACTACTTAATGCATTTAAAAAGTTACATTACAATATTGACTTTAATAACACAAAATAAATTGGGAACCAAAGTTAAAGCAAAAAATAAATGAGTTGTTTTTTTGAGCAAAAGAAGCTAAGAAGTTGATTTAACTAACCAGCGAGGTAACGTTTAAAACTTTAACTTGGAAGATGGAAACAAAACGTTAATGTGTTTCCATTGAATCAACTTGCTTTACTTAAAGTGTTTATTCTCAATATTTTATATGAATAATATTGAATAGAACATGTTAAATTCATACTATTAGTATGAGTTTAACATGTTCTATGCATTTATGTTCTATTCAATATTGTTTATTCTGTCAGTCCGTCTTTGCAATCTAAAGTAATAAACCAATTTAGAAATGGAATGGAAAATTAGTATATTCCAAATAAAATGTCTTAGTAATTTAAAGTATTAGAATAGTAATAATTTTGCGTAATTTTATTGGAAATTAATCCTTAGCAAAAGACCATTTATTTTTACGTCTGGAAATCATTAAAGGGGGTTGGGATAGGATAAAAATTGTGAAAACTCAACATTGTTAACATTGATTGCCATGAAACTTTATACATAATTATAGACGTACAATTAAAACATCTCATTTATTACAATAGCGTAAATGTGTCTTCACCTCGTTACTTGATAAGTAAAATAATGATAAATGTTGTGCAATGTTTACTAATGTATATGCGACTTAGTAATCTGTCTAGAAGACGCACATTATCTTTGACTTCCCACAAATCATTTTAATAATTTCGAAATTTGTTTATAGTTTTGTTATTTTGAATTATTTTTAGTTCCAAATTAATTTTTTATTAAGAACTAAAAATTAATATTAATTTATTATCAAAGATATGTCTTGAATTCAGAATAATATTTTTAATTTTAGACAATTTTTAAATTTAATTTTCGTGAGATATAAGTTCAAAATCTTTATTTAATAATGAAGATTCCACTTGTTATTGAAAGAAACGCCCGCTAATACAAATTGTCAATCATTTAAAAAAAATTTTACAAAGGAATTACAAGAATGTATATTTAAATACAAGAATTTACCACCAGGTAAAAAGAGGTCCAAAATAAAAAGGAGGAACATTTGTTCTTTACAAAAGAATTTAAAATCTTATGGAAAATTGATATATAAAATGTGGTCACAAACCCCAGAACCTTTGGACAGTTAACCTATTATTACAGTCATTGATAACTGGGCTAAGGTGCGGTTGTATAATATTCAGTAAGTGTAGTATGGTAAAAATTACTTCCATAGTGGTGATTTCCGAGTCATCATTAGTAAAAACAAACTTTTTTCAGAAAAAACAATGTTGTTAGGAAACGAAAACATTTAAATTTACCCAATACGTAAATTATTTTATTTAATGTATTGCATTATTATACTTTTTCGCGGACGCGTGGTCATTCGTTTCGTCAGCCAATTTGGTTTGGACCAATTAGCCGAGGACGGCGATATGGTAGATCCCATTTACCACCAGGAGGAGGATGCGGTCTGGAAGGATTATTTTGCAATCCGGCTCGGACGGAATGCTGTAATGAAGCCGGATTGGAAATGCGAAAAGGAAGGATAAAAACCGATGATGGCGGCACAGCTAAAAGCGTCTCGTTGATGCAGTTAGTTGCGGTAAACTTAAAACAATTAGAACGGAGGTTGGGTCATTCGCGTCGCGGTAACTTTTAAAATATGATGCGTTTGGGGAACTCCCTGGAAGGCAATTGTCGACAGCTCCAACCCGAACGTGTGTTTTTTTTTTTATTTTTGATTTTGTTCATTTTTTTTTAAACGATATATATTAGATTTTCATTGGTCCCATTTTTTCAAATACATTTGTGATAAGTAGTTTAATATATAAGAAATAAAAAAAATTATAGCTCCAAAAATCCAAACTCGTTCGATTAAATTACTAATCCTGCCAAAATCGTAAATAGACATAAAGTATGTTAACAGTTTAAGAAGTACAATAAAGTATGTCACGTTAACTTAAACTGGTCTATCATTCAGTCAGCGAGCGCATATACATACGTCTTAAGGATTATACACAATAACCAATTTTTTATTACAGTTAGGCATGTTTAAAGCTCGTTTGAGGTAATAAAGTGTAAGTTCACTTAAAAATTGAATATGTAATAGTTCTTCATTATATAGATAAGTTTGCGTTAAATGAATCTCATTAAAGATATCGTGAAAGATATGAGGGATTTAAATGCGGGGGCAGAAATTATGGGGCAATTCCACATTGTTACTCGCTTGTATTGCGTAAATGGTTACTGTTTGAAGTCGGTCATATGTTTATGTTAAAATTTCACTTCATTTTTTCATTATTTCGTATCAATGATAGGGCTCGAAATTATTTATCTATCTAAGAAAGGGAAAAAGTAATAGTGAAATTAATTAGCTACAGTTAATAAAAGAAAATATTACACTTTTTTGATATTTTCACCTATATATTTTTACAAAAAATTCTATTCCCGTTTTAAGCATATAATTTAAGGCTTCAATATTGAATGCTAATAAGCTTGCTCTGGCAACATCGTGTTCCATCAGACGACCGTTTAAAATAGATTATACGGCGAACAATGTTGCTATTAAAAACCCTTGTAATGAAATTCAAGGATTAACAAGTCCGTTTATCGCTGAGATTACAGATGAGAAAAAAGGACTAAAAATAATTTTATTTAAGCCAAATGAGATATTGACGCGATATATACGTTGTATAACACTGATATTTTAAAAGAAAACCCCGGAAGTCTCTCAAGACCCAGCCAAATCGGCCCGAAAACAAAAAACTTTTACGAAAAAGACAAGTTTAAGCGGCCTAGCGCTGGTGTCGTTCACCGTGCCTTTCAAAATCTGATCAAAAGATGACGGCATTGTCACAAACTGCAAACAATAAAGGAAGATCGACGTACTAAACAACTCAGATTGGTCAATCACCCTTTTTGCCAATACGGCTTCACGACAACGAAGGAACACAGTAATAGATAAATATAAAAATAATAATAACGCGTTGATTATCTCACAAGTAATAATTAAATGACTCTGTTCCGTAGGTTCTCAACATGTCACATTGAGTTTTATGTATCGCGTTCCTCTTTGTACAGGATATTCGAAATGAGCGTTATCGAAATATTTGAAATGTCTCTTGAGAATATCATGTGTCAATATTTAAGATTTTTCCGTATCGTTTTCTTTTTATCTTATACGATAAGAATTTGCTTCTTTTGAATCGATTACCCAGAAGAAGGAGGTACTCAACTCTGAGCGTATTTTTTTATATATTCCTTCGTCTTTTCGCTTTTGATGCACCTAATTTGAAAGTTTCGTTTTCGTTCAATAGGTAATTACATATTTGAAAATGCATTGTAACAACTAGATTTTTAAATATTAAGAAAATAAAAAAGTTGTCGAACGTAGTGGCCGTAATGTCATTTAATTGCCAGCGCTTTCAATTTCATCGTAAAATATCTATTTTTTAATAAGCTTTTCTTTATATTAAAACATCTTGAATCGTTTACTTCTTTAGACTTTTGCATAAAATTTATTACAACCTCGATCATTTTAAAAACTTAAGTGCTGCGGATTTAGTTCCTGCTATAAATATACATAGGTCTAAAATAAGTCATTAACTGGTTCATATTTATATGGATATATATTAAGATTCACTGTAACCTAAAGTATTTACTCAACTTAAATATAAATTAGATTAAATTTAAAAGCTAGATATCAACTCATAATGATCTCCCATATTTATTTTCCTTTTTACGGAAACGGCATGTTTCCTGCATCATAGGTACTAGGTTGAATTAAGTTTTATTAATCTAATATCATATTGAAAAATAAAACCATTTGGTATAAAAATAGCAGTTTAATACCGATATTCTAGTGTGTTGGTAATTTTTACAAATGTTTGCAACAAAATAAAATAAAAATACGTATTATAACAATGAACACCAAAAACTATCCACCATCAGCGATTATAATTGAAAAAAAAGGAAAATAATATAAGAACTTAGGCAATAAAATTATTAAAACAAATAAAACCTGATAGTATATTCAATAGTTGCTAAAAAATCTGAGAAAATTGTTAGCGTATATATAGCATTTATCTTAATTTGGTTTTCAATCAGCCCGATAATTAGGTTAAAGTAGTGTAGTATTTTTTTGCCATTCGCTTCCTGGTTAACAAATTGATGTCGGATAGTGAAGGATTTTGGGAAGTTCGTTTACAATTAGTAGGTAAAAAGTTTAGGAACCGCGAATTGGTTTAATAAAGAAGAAAATGGAATACTCGTAAGTACACGTAGACAGCTCGTTGACGACGAGCGAATAATGAAATAAGTACGCCTAGAACGCCCGGTCGACGCATTGAGGCAGTGTGACCTCTACTGTCCTTCGAACGCATCCTTAAAAAAAGGAAGTCGCCTATATATAGTAATACTTATGTCAGTTGAATGACCCTTCTGACACTAACTGAAAGTTAGTGAACAGAATATTCACAACAGAAACATGGAAAATATTTAACTAAAATCATATCGAACATTTAATATTAACTTTTACTTAAATGCTGATAAAACGACTTACTGTTAAAACTGCTAAAAAGTAATCACTTTAGGAGATAACACAGAATGAATTTGATTAATTCGAAAACGCCAACTTACTTACGAATCTCTGAGTGATTTGCATAATTTATTAAAAAATTTTGTGCTTGATTGTTTAATGAGATTTATAAATAATGAAATTTATAATTATAGGTAAAAATAATCGTTGTCTAATCCAGTCCATTAAAATTGAAGAGGTAGATCCTTTTTTACAAAGAACGATTGCAGAATCCCTGGCCGTATATTTTTACCACAAATCAGTAGAGTAAACCTTCTTGGCTGGTTTGAAGCGGCATTATTGACAGCATAAATACCGGTAAACGAGAGACAACATTTTCTATCTCAGGCTTAGAGCGGATTGGGGCGTTCCGGCCCTGTTTTTAATTAGGGCCGGCTAGTATAAACTAAGGTGCACAGCCTGTCGTTCCTAATGCTTTAACCGATAAAAAGATAAAATAGATTAAATAGGTAATTTAAAAGAAAAAGTAAGTAGATTCCGCTTTCTATGTAAAGACAAGAATTTCAAAGAAGAGACGCTTATAGGATAAAATGGAAATTTGGAGATAAATCAACCAACGTCTAATCATAACGTTAGAGTATTTGGTGTCCTTAAACACCTGACCTTTTTACGCCCATTTCAGGGTATGCTTGAAAACCGATTATTTTGTATTTATTTTTACTTATTACACTATTGCAATGGACTATGCATCATTTATCATCAATATCACCCGTGTCAAATATTGCTGGACATAGTCCTCCCTAATACGTCCCCTATCTCTTCGGTTTTTCTCATTCCCCAACCGCCACTTTCCAATTTACAATTTAAACCCGCATCATGTCCCACACCGTTTGGAGGCAGGTCTGGTTCAAAATTGAATGATATAGATTATCATATGAAAGTTTCATTTGAAAACGTTATTATTGATTCAAACGCCCGCCTTTACGTTATAAATATAACGATATATGGCAAGGAAAGTTATGTATAAATTTTTACCAAAATCGTGATAAAGCCACAAAAGGGACGTTTAATACGAGGAAAACAACTTCAAGTTTCGTGATCCATTAAAGACTTTGCTTAAACATAAACCGGAACAACGTATCACTTTTCATCAAATCTGAATGTTCCCAGTCTTCCAAAGTTTCTCAACAGCTTCCTTCCGCATTTATGTAACTGAGCCAAAGGGTACCAATCCATAATTTAAATTTTCAGGCTTCCGTTGTCGAATTAAATTTATTCTTATTTTACGATAACGTGTTAAAAGCGTTGAAACTGGACGGGTCAGTATTTTAAGAAACTAAACGTAACTATTCGGCGTAGTTACTTGTTTTAAAACTAGTTATTTTTTAACAGCCTTTTTATTCAGCTATGGGTAAAAGTTTCCGATACGTTGAATACGAAATGAAAATAAGGTTTCGTGTTTGATACCAAAGTTAAATCAATATATTTTTTTCTGCAAACTTTAATTGTTTACAATTAAAAAATGTTTTATTGATTGATTGGTTTTTTAAAACAGGGAGTTGAATAAAATTTACCACTAGCGTATTTAAATTAAATTTATTTTACATGACGATGAATTAATATTTAATGTTGATTTACTTTTTGTTGTGTTTACACTTTTGAACTATTTTATTTTTAACTATCTTTCACCATATAATCGTTAATTTTTTTTGTTCATACTTAAATAAAAATCTTTTTTTGTTTTATTTTACTTTTGAAAATAATGGTTTCCCAATTGAAGACATTTTTGCCAAATACCGAATTTTTTTGTGTTTAATCATACCAGAAAATTAAAGCTTAAAGGAGGACGCATTTATCGACCTCGCTGACCGGCAAGTCTCGATTGCCACTCTCCAACCCATTGCTCTTATTTTATGTATTCAAGTTATGTTTAGACCGTTCGTGGAAGTTATCTTTACTGAGTTCGGAGGGGGAATCCTCGCGGTGACCAAAACATTAAGTGGGCCCACATTTAGGATCGGGTTGAAAGGGGATCACGACCCGGATGGACCGAGGGCGACGTTCCGACTTTTGTTGCGGGCGGTGAGAACCGCCCCTGGGGCGGGGTTCTCGGTACGCGGTTTGGACTCCCGTCTTTGGGAGGTAGACCTTGGGGGCTACTTGTGTGTATATCGGGTGGCGGGACCTTGGGAGTCCAGACCAACCCCATCTTCATCTGGTCTAAGAGTTATTACGGGGACGTCGTTTCCCAGAGGCATCTGGATCTGCGGATAATTTGCGGCACCATCAGAGGGTTCTTTTGCTTTTCTATTCCAAAGAATTTTTTGGTGTTTTAAAATGAGGGGTTTGTCGGCATCTTGCAATCGCTGTGAAGTCGACATTTCTTTGATAAACTCGTCCAGTAGCTGTCGTAAAATTTATTTTACCACCTGTATTGATTTAAGTGGTGGGAGGATATATGGCAAAGATTGGCAAGCATATGTCATTATCGGCGTATGTAACTATATAATAAAAAGTTTGTAATTAAGAGGCATTTGCTATTTTTGTTGGTTAAGATAGTAGAGACGATGAGACATAAGCGGCTTTTCTCTAACATCTTTGACGTGTTTTGAAATCATGTTACTGTCAGTAACACCTAAATTAGCTTTCTTCTGCCAGGGATCGGTTTGCCGTAAAGGTTCAATTGCCTAGTGTTTTGTCACATCGAGCATTATGTGCGGTTTTTGGAACGTACGTGTGGTAGGACAGTGAGGTCAGCTCGACAGAAGACCGTTAAGTATTTGCTATACTTTTTCGGATTCACATCAATCCTCAATTGCAGAAACCAATCGCCTGGGCTATTGATTGCACGTTTACTGGTGATAAGGGATGTTGAGGAAGAGGAGTAATAAGGGCGGTGTCGTCTGCGAAAGCCAAGGTTAACATTAGAGCTTTTGGAATATCAGTGTATGGCGTAATAACAGAGGAGAAAGAAAACTTGACCAGAAATTGTGTATGCAATTGTCCGGCATACAAGTTCATTCAGAACTGGAATGTGATTCTAAGAATAGTAAAGAAAAACATATTTCTTCCCATAATTATTTAAAATATACAGCGATGAACTGGGAAGAAGTATGGGTTCATTAATTCTGATAAGTGTAGGGGAATCAGTATCTAATTATTGTATGCCAGGAGCCCTACTTACAATATGAAAAAAATATTGACTGATACCATTGCCCCAACACTATCTTGATTATCTTGATTGGGAGGAGGGGAAATGTTAATGAACAACACCACAACAATTTCATGAAAGACTTAATAAATGATGTAAAAAGGTAATTTTGTTCACATTTCCACATTAAGGAGTTGCACAGGAAAACCAACATAGATATAAGTTAAATAACTATTTGTATATATTTATACAATAATTGTAACATTTAACCCCATATCATAACAAAATTGATATTATTACATTAATAATATAATTAATTATAACAATTTTCATTTGACATATGGTAGGTTGCACCTATCAAATTTTTTAGAAAAAATTAGCTTGTATGCTATATTATTGTATTTAAATAATTCAGCCAAATGTTTGGCTAACTTGACTCCTAGCTTCTATTGAACAGGAACAAATTGTGACATCTAATAATTTGGAATCCGTTCCAAGCAATAATTTAAATTAAATATTGAGACAACAGGAGAAAATCTCTGCATATTAAACAATACCTTATTATTATCAAACAATAATGTTATTAAAAATAAATTTTCTAATAAAAGCACACAGTGTATGAACCTGGTACATCAAAATATTCAGGAATAGCCAGTAAAGAACTTGAAATTGAACTCTTCTTGAATAGTTGTAAAATTGATATATTATGTATTACTGAGCACTGGCTACAACAATATCAGTTAATGTTAAATCTTGGATGTCACCAGGTTGCTAGCCTGTTCAGTAGAGATAAAGCTATAGCAGTGGCTCTTTAATAATTATTAATAGTACTTTAAAATTTAAAAATCGTAAAAGATATTGTGAGCCTCTCTGTTGAACGGACTATTGAGATAGCCTGTGCAGAGCTTGAGCACTTCATTGTTGTATGTGTGACAGACCTCCACAGCATTATATGAACCTTTTAAGTTGTTCTAGAAGAAATATTGGTAAAACTATCTGAATCTAATAAGTATATTATAATTTGTGGTGACTTTAACATTAATTTATTAGATAATTGCAACACCACTTAGATTCAGATCATTGTTAAGTTCATATAACCTTTTAAATTTATTTATTGAACCAACAAGAATTACTGAGTCTTCTGCAACATGTATAGATAATATATATACTAATTGTCAACCATTAAATAAGTCAATTATTAAAATGTTAACTTCTGACCATTGTGGTCAATTTGCCTCCTTTAAAATAGATAAAATGATATATAACAAAAGTTCGCAAGAAACAAGAATGTTTGTTCCTATGTATAAAAGCGTATTGAGAAGTTCAGAAGTAATATTTTACAAAAAGTTAATTATTTACATTATGATGAAAATCCACATGTACTTTTTAGCGCATTATTCACTTTAATAAGAAAAGAATTTAATACTATATTTACTTCTAAAACGGTTAAATCTAAAGGTTCTGCAGTGTTTAGTGAGTGGGCAACAGTCAGAATCCATAAAGCAGGCTGGAGATTATATGAGCTTTATAGTCAAAGAACATATAACCATATAATAACTTTGTTGCACATGTTAGCGCCCTATTCTAAAATATTTAAAAAAGTGTGTTATCTGGCTAAATGTTTATACTTTAAAAATAAAATTAAAAATTCATCAGATAAAGTGAAAATGACTTGGAATATTATTAATAGCGAAACCGGAAGGGCCGCTAGGAGCAGCTCTAAAATAACTTTAAATGTTGATAAACATACAATTGAAGCTGACATAGATGTTGCTACCTATTTCGAGAGATTTTTTCGGACATTCCGGTTTCGACTACCAAGTCACTTTTGTCTTCTCTAACAGTTGCCGAATCACTATTAAAAGATAATTTATTGAATGTACAAAAATGTTTAATTTTACTGATGTATGTAGCAAGGACATTATAAGTGCATGTAGACACTTAGATATTAAAAAAACCGCAGACCTTTGGGGAATCTCTGTTAAGGTGATAAATTCGATTATTGATGTAATATCACCTCATCTAGCAACAATATTTAATGTAAGCATCCAGAGGCGAGGTTTCCTGACCTAATGAAGCACAGTAGAGTTATACCGGTTTTAAAGCAGGGTGTAATATGGACTCAAATAATTTTAGACCTATATCTATTTTGCCTACTTTTAGTAAAATATTTGAAAAACTATTATTAAACCAATTAATGAAACATTTTAACAGTAACTGTCTCATTAATAACAAACAGTACAGGCTTCACTAGGGTCGCTCACGATTGATGCTGGCGTTATGCTCATTAAGAGCATCTTTGAGGCTTGGGAAGCGTCGCAGGATGCCTTAGGCATTTTGCGATCTCAAAAAGCTTTTGATTGCGTACAGCATGAAACTCTGGTCAGGAAATTACGTCACTATGGTGTAAGAAACGCGCACTCAATCTTCTGTCTTCGTACTTGAGCCACCGAACTCAGAGGTTGACGTGAATGGTAAAAGATCTCCAGGGGCCCCAGTAAATATGGGTGTCCCACAAGGTCTATTCTTGGGCCTTTTCTCTTCTCATCTATATAAATGATTTACCTTATGTTATTAATAAAAACGACGAGATAGTATTATTTGCTGATGATACTTCCTAATTTTTAAAGTTAAAAGACACACATCAATAAATGACGATTAAATAATACCTCTCTAGAGTGCGCACTGGTTTAGTGTCAATAATTTGCTACTGAACCAGAAGAAGACAAAAATGTAAATTTATGACTCCAAATGTAAGACCGAGTAAATGTGAAGTGTTTATAGATGAGGAAGAGATAGACGTTGTTAGTCAACCGTGTTTCGAGAATAACAATAGATACCAGATTGCAGTGGGGCCCTCATATTAATAGACTGTCGAATAAACTCAGCTCTGCAGTTATGCTATCAAGAAAATCAGACAATTAACTGACGTGGAGACGGCCCGTTTAGTATACTTTAGCTATTTCCACAGTGTAATGTCTTATGGCATTCTATTGTGGGAAGTGCGGATACTAATACGATCTTTGTCCTCCAAAACAGAGCTATTCGAGCGGTTTATAACCTGGGCTCAAGGATCCCTGAGAAAATTGTTCCCAGAGATTAAAATACTAACCGTTACTTCTCAATACATTTTCGAAAACCTAATGTATGTGCAAAAAAATAGAAATAATTTTCGTAGACATTGTGATGCACATAACATAAATACTAGAAACAAACATAATTTAATTCTTCCAGCAACTAGACTGCGAAGAATAAGTAAATCTTTTATGGGACAATGTATACGCTTTTACAACAAAATCCCAGTAAACGTTCAGAATTTAACTGTTATTAAATTTAAAAAAGTAGTAAAGGAACGTTTATGTGTTAAAGGTTATTATAAGATAAATGAATTTATAAATGATAACACAACCTGGTAATTGAATGCTCGCTCCAAGCTTTTCAAGTATAATATACGTATGATAATATACGTACTGTATGTAGCTCATAAGGAAATTTATATGTATATATTTGATTATTTAAAGATGACAAATAGGCCCTTGAGTTTCTTTCTGCGGTTCTTCTCAGGTCGGAGGCGTCCTATTCCGAACCAGTGGTAGCGTCCTTGACAATCAATAAGCGAGTGTTACACTTCTATATTGAATAAAGATATTTGAATTTGAATTTGAATTTGAATTATACGGCGAACAATGTTGCTATTAAAAACCCTTGTAATGAAATTCATGATGGCACAAGTCCGTTTATCCCTGAGATTACAGATGAGAAAAATGGACTAAGAATACTCTATATTAAAGCCAAATGAGATATGGACGCGATATATACGTTGTATAACACTGATATTGCTAAAAGGAAACCCGTTTTTGAAGTCCCTCAAGACCCAGCCAAATCGTACCCTAAACAAAAACTTTTACTTAGAAAAAGTTACTTTAAGTTTAAGCGGCCTAGCGCTGGTGTCTTACTAGTTAAAACTGCTAAAAAGAATGACTTTAAGAGATAACACAGAATGAATTTGATTAATTCGAAAACGCCAACTTACTTACGAATCTCTGAGTGATTTGCATAAGTTATTAAACAATTTTAATGCAGTAGTGCTTGATATTGTCTTAATGCAGATTTATAACATAATGATGCTTATAATAATAGGTAAAAAGTAATCGTTGCCTAATCCACTCCATAAAATTGAAGAGGTAGATCCTTTTTACAAAAGAACGATTGCGGAATTACCTCCGTGCTGCCTATTTCTACCACAAATCAGTAGTATGTAAACTCTTCTGTCTGCTGGTTTGAAGGGCATTGTTGACAGCATAAATACTCGGTAAACGAGAGACAACATTTCATATCTCAGCTTGGTGAGCGGATTGGTGGCGTCTTGCCCTGTTTTATTACGGGCAAGGCTAGTATAAATTGCTAATAGGTGCACAGCCTGCTCGTCTATAAAAAGATAAAAAAAGCTTAAATAGGTAATTTAAAAGGATTAACAGTAAGTAGGATTCCGCTTCTATGTAATGACACAGAGAATTTCAAAGAAGAGACGCTTATAGGATAAAATGGAAATAGTGAGATAAATCACGTGACAACGTCTAATCATAACTGTCTAGAGCATTCTGGGTGCCATCTTAAACACCTGACCCCTTTACGCTCTATTTCAGTGGTATAAGCTTGAAAACCGATTTGTATTTATTTTTACTTATTATACTATTGCAATGAACTATTCATCATTATCATCATCATCAGCCCGCGTCAGTATAACGAGACCTTGTGGCACGGAGCCTTGTGGCACGCCCGCTAGCAGAGAGCGTCTGGTTGAGAGGGCGCTTCTACTCGATATTGAAAAGAGCGATTCGAAAGGTAGGCTTGTATGGTGTGCACAAGTCTGTCAGGCACATTTAAAGAGTATAACTGTAGAGTAAGCCGTTGTGTCAGACTTTATCGAATACCTTCGCGACATCGAATAAAACAGCCCCGTGGTAATGGGATCTAAGGCCTGACTTTGTTTTGTTTAGCCCCGTCAGAATGTATTCTGTGAGGCGATAAACCTGGTCGGAGCAGGAGTGTTCAGGACGGAACCCGAATTGTTCAGTCTGGTAGGAGGCCATTGGAGAAAACGTAATCCTTTAACCTCGACAAGATTATGCGTTCGTCAATTTCCCCATGCAGTTGAGGAGACTGATTGGACGATAACTTGTCGGTTGGTTTAGTGGCTTACGCGGCTTTGGTATGCCGGTAACAATGGCCTCCTTCCATTCGTCAGGAAGGAACAAGTGGCTAGAGTACATTGAAAATGCTCGCTAGTAGACAAATAATCCGGGCCTGGTAAAGTTTTAATGTCTTATTACTATACGGTCTGGGCCAGGTGCGATCGGAGCTTAAGACCCTTAATAATATCTGACCTCCTCCGGGGTCACTGAGTTTTAAGCGTTCGCCCTCTGGTGGTAAGACCGCCCTACGGCCGATTCACGGTCCACCTCCGCAACATGAAACGTGTCGGTGTGTCCGCTAAGCATTCGGCTTTTCAAAATCATCGAAAGGCTAATAAGCCACCGTTAGGACAGGATAACGGCAGGAATTGAATCGCGTGAACCTAACTTTGTTTCGGCTAATTGCCAGTAGGCAACGTGCGATGGCTCTAATTCTTCTGTTAGGTTTTGCCACGAAGTTTCACGGTGCGTCTTAATGCGTTCTCTAACCTGAAGCTGTAAATACCTAAATAATGCTCGGTTTGTTTCGGACCGATAGCGATCGTACGCTCGTAGCGCGGCATTTTGTCTCTTATCAGACATCGAATATCGAAAGGCAGGCCAAAGTTCGGTCGGCCGTGACTTTCACCGTTCTTTCGGACTCTTCAATGGCCGATAAGATGTGTGACATTATGTTGTTAATGGCATCGTTTGCCTGATCTAGGTTACAAACACATCTGGGATGTTTCACAATTCTGGGGTTCATTGTCTTGAGTTTAGCCTCAGGCGATGCCAATCCCTACGGTTTTAGTCATAGGGACCGAACCGGCGTCTTGGCCCATTTACATAAAACCGGCCGCTGGTCAGAATCTAATTCGTGTAGTGTCTCAATTGATACGACATCGAGTGAGACACCCTTTAGAATAAATAGATCTAGGGTGCCAGGCGACCCTCTGCTAGTCTGATGGATATCTAGTTGAGGGTCTCGGGCTATATATTAATGTTGAGTACCTCCTCGAGACCCTGCAATATTGTGCCGTTTGAGTTGTTTCAGCTGTCGTTCCAGTCGCGGTGTTTGCAATTAAAATCGCCAGCGAGTAATATTGATGGACCCTAGGCCGAGAAGCAGCTCAAAGGTCTGATTGTAACATAGTTTTTAGCGGCGAGAGAAGCACTGGGCAAGTACAAGCGGCTTCATGCCCGGTAAGGTGCGATCATGCCACCGAAGCTTCTAAATTTGTGAGTAATGGCACTTCTACTTTTGTTATGTGCAGGGATCTTTTATAATAGATTAAATTACCTCATTGGGGCTAACAGCCTATCGTGTCTAATAATATTGTATCCGCTTATCTTGGAATCGCGTTTTGCTGGTTTAAGATGAGTCTCTTGTACCAAAAATATGTCTATATTATAATCTTGTATGAATTTAGTGATTTCTGCCTTCGATCTCTAAAACCGTTTGCGTTATAGCAAGAAACGACTAGTGAATGCGGTTTGGCCCTACGCGAATTGCCATCTTATTTACGAAACCTACGGCCTTGTGTCTGTTGCGTTTATTTAATTTTTAGATTGCCCATGGCCTGTAAGAGGCGCACATGCTGTGATAGAGCGTTCATTCTTTGGATGCCGTCTTTGGCGGCGCGGAGCTTGTCGCAAAATACGCCTAACTCTACGTTATCTATTTGTTGCAATACTAATAGGGCCAGTTTAATATTATCCTCTAATTGAGTGTCATTACTGGGAACCGCCGCGAGAGACAATAGGCGTCGTTGTCGGGAGCGCCATTGTTTTAGCAGGTGCAACAATTTGCACGTTACCTGCCTGTGCTCCAGGTAATTTGTTAAAGAATGCGGCACGCACCTGTTTGGGTTGGATTGGTTTTAATTACCAGGGCTTAACCCAGGCATTTTGGTCGGCACCGGTGCCGAAACAAAAGCAATGTTTTTGCACTCGTTTTGTATTTACTAAGACGATTCTCAGATGAGATTAACTTCAAAGGTTTTGGGGCTTTTCAGACCCCTGTAACTGCCAGGTGACCCTCTTTTTCGCAATCAACGCATGACGCTCTGTTGTATCATTTGGCCGTGGGCACTCCGGAGTGCTATGTTTACGAAACATTTAACGCAACGCGGGTTCACATGCGCAATTACGCGCGGTATGGCCGAAATTTTGGCAGTTGTAACACTGCGCAACGATGCCTGTCTTGTAGGGACATTCTATCTTGATCCCGGATAGACTACAAATAGGTTTGAATATCGAATATAGCCTTGCACCCTCAGGAGTAAGGTCTAATTCTAACATAAGAAGGTCCATGACGACCTTTGACCGCGGGTGGTGAAAGCCTCCTCACGGTGTTCACGGGATATCCTGAGATGGGATATCGGCCTTTACGGACTCGATATCCACCTCTTTAGGGATACCACGTGCAACTACACGTAATTTACGGTTCCCTGTGAAATTGAATGCGGTTATTCCGCAGAAAGTGTGTGAGTTCACGGAAGTTATCTATCGTGCTGACGTTGACGCGGATCCCTAGTCGCGTATCCTTAGACTTAACGTCATAGTACTTATTTTTAATCATAAATTTATTAACTTGTGCCCAGCTCGCTTTTTCGTGAATGACAATTGGCGGCGGGGCTTTGGCCTTACGTTCAGCCATATAAATGTTCACCGTTTCAACCCGCTCGGTAGTGTGCCTCGACCTGATTTTCGGAGTTGGTGAGGGAGAAGCGCGGTCTTCTTCGCGGTTTCCAGTGGCGGTGGGGCGTTTTTTGCCCTTTTTACGGGAAACAACGGTTTCGAGAAGCCGTCGTCGTCTATATCTTCGCGGACGCGTTTGTCTGCCTTAGTCGGGTCTATATTCATGAAGCCCATCGGTAGGCAAGATGCGAAAGATATATAGCGCTTTACGCTCACTCAACTGACGAACGAAGACGACGACGGCGGAGTTCGTGCAAATAACGTGTTTACAAAAATAACTACTTTTAATTTGACACGAAACGGTTATTGCGTTTCATATCACGTAACCAGTTATTGTAACTGATGACGTGAAATAACGCTCACGCCTAGTTGAAACTCACAATTTTTAGTGATAAAACTCTCTCTGTAGTCATCTGCTTATACTATACATAAGAAAGAAATAAGTAGTCTTACTATATTATCGCGTTTAATTATTTTAAAATTATCTGTCGTCCGTCGGAACTGACTAAGATATTAAACTTTTATTATTATTAAAACTTTATGCACACGTTGTATAGTTGTGAACTTAGTGTAGATAGCATTTTGTAACAGTTGACCGTTAACAATGACAGTCCGTGACATCGTTTCAAACCTATAAATTATATAAAAAAGAAAACGATAACATTTTTTTTGTAACTTTAATTTAAATTAAAATGTTGCATTTCAAATTTTAATACCTATACGCGCCACTACGAACCATTTAAATACAATCCATTTAGGTATGCCTAAAGACAAAATGGTTACTTTACGAAAAGACAGTAGTTAGTTTTTAAAAAAATACATTTTACCTCGTACGTGTCACATTAACCTGTGCCCGCAAATGAAATCAGGTCAAGAGACTCTTCACTTTGCGTACAGCATCTGACACGAAATAATCTCACGATGCACTCCGGAAGGTGCCTAATGCCATTGCAGTATATCACAAATTTTATTAAAATAATTTCTAAGGGTAGTCTAAAGGTGGCAGGTCACTTTTTACAAAGAACTGTCTAGGAGAATAGACACTGCTCCCCCATCGCTTCCTAATTAAGTACGCATGTAAAGTTCAGAAAACTCGTGAACGACTCAACGAGCTTGGTTAATTTTGTTTGTAAATTATTTGTGGAATTTATTTTAAAATAGCATCAAAATTGTAATCAAGTCCGTTTAGTTTGAAATGTTTATCCTTCTCTGACTTAAATTAAAAACGTTACTTCATAAGACGTACTCCATTTAATCTAAATAATAAATTAATGTCACCTTGATACCTATAAATTATTTTCGTCCGATAACTAAATTATTTGAGGGTAAATTTGTTGTAGATAGTTTACTGCGTAGTTAGAACCACGCATTATCGCTGTGACAAAAAGACTGAAGTATAAACGAGAGATGGTCAGTGCTTTCATCTTTTGTTTCATGATAATATATTCCTTTGAGTGCGTTTTGGCAAATAGGTAGCTGCAAATCAAAGGCTTAATTGCGTTACAGTAAAGGAAATGCTATACGATTTGTTCCTACCAACTGTTTTAGTGGTATGTTTATTTTATCCATCAAAAGCAAAAGTTTTTATGTAAATGATATATAGGACTTATGAAATAATAAATATGTATGATAGCATGGTTAATCACATGATCATCGTCAGATATAATGTATTAAATCGAAAATACTTAACGAACTTGTGTTAAAATATTCGTTGTATTAAATTAATTATACTAGTAGGTATATAGGTGTTTTGTTTAGTTTTCATCATCCCATTATTATTTTGATCCATGCGGACGGACGTACATAGATAGCCAGTTTGTTTTACCTATATATGTTGGATATCTGTTAATCACAAACGTATTTATAAATGATTTACAATAAGAATATATTAGAAACGTTAATATTCAATTTAGTATTTACTTAATGTAGTATAAAAACAGCGGAGATTGTTTTGATTGTGTAAGTATGGTTTGAGTAATTCCTTTTTTTTTCATTTCCTATTAGTTGTCAAGATTTTAAGGTTCTGATTTCCTAGCTGAAGATGCCAAAGATTGTCTTGACAACCAAAGCCACTTTTTTTCATGTACATCTAATGGATGTATAATCTTACTTTTCAGACAACTAAATGATCGACTCATATTACTCTAACCAACCAAACACCGATAACATTGTTTTTTTCCCGCTGGCTTTAAATCTACAATATCTACAACAACAAGCAAATAATAAAAACTGCCTAACTTTCTAACTTATTTTCAAAATAATATGACAGTAACAGACTTGGAAAAATACCATTTTACCAATATAATAGAATTTTCAAATAAATACTTTGCTGACACAACAAATCTTCTTAAGAGAGCTTTTGCCAAACATATAAGTACCGTCAGCGAAAACAATATTCGTCGTAAGACAAAGGCTTCTTCCAAGTTCGTATGTTGTAGTTATTGATTTTGTCAGAAAGAAACAGATTCTTATTTTGATGATGCGTGTAGAAAATCGTCATTTAATGATAGTATTTTGTGGTTTTTTTTTTTAAATACGTGAACGTTTATTGCAACTCGTACGTACTACTTTCGAGGTCGTAAAAAGGTCGTATTTGTTATAATAAAACACTAAATCTGTTTTATAAATACACATGTATTTTAATATTTAATTTGTATTACATTTTCATTGTTTTATTATACAATTTAACGCATTTTATCGCATTCATAAAACCAGTATTACTTTGAAATAATTCTAAGATTATTGGGTTGAAGGTGGTAGATGTTGGTAGGTGTCACAGTTCTATATAGCTAATATGAAATCAAGTCAGAATATAGGTATAGGTAGAACAACTGGCTTTCTTTTTACCGTGACTCAGCTAGGGCGCAACGCAGAATCAGTGTGAAAGGGCCTTCAAAGAAGCTTAATATAATCTGTTACAGACAAAACCGGGCTAGTGGTAGAGGATCTCAATGAGGCAGCAGCTTGGCCAGGAGTTGCTTTTGCAAGGGCAAGGATCTCTTGGCTGCTATGGTTTTCTGTCACAAAATTTCAGGAATCTGTTACCCTACTAATCTTGTGGTAAACCTGATGTAGGGCTGCCTCGTTAGCAAGAATTGTGAACACGTCTTTGCAATTTAACCACCGACTTACTACTTATTTATCTCTTTATCGAAATAAAAGTACAGTTATGAGGGCAGTAATGAAATATTTTTGTTTATTCAAAAATATGCCTCCGTAGCCTAGTGGTATGGGCTTGTGCTTTAGAAACCGGAGGTCGTGGGTTCGAATCCTGCGGGGACACAACAAATTTTCATTGTTGTTTCCTGTTGGTTAGGGCAATTTGGGCCGATCCTTGAGTTGTCTGAAAGTAAGATGATCCATGCGTCGGATGGGCATGTAAAAGTCGGTCCACCCACCAGCCGCATTGGACCAGCGTGGTGGGATGACGGTCCAAACCCCCCAATGGAAAGGGGTGTATTAGGGGAGGCCTATGTCCAGCAGTGGACTATCAAAGGTTGATGAGTATGAATGATGTATGTATTTTATTACTGCTTATTTTACGTACCGTTAATTATACGCTTAAGTAATAGGCCAACGGAGCATAAGCATACATAAAATTGCTTATTGATAACAATAAAACTTCGTTCGCGTTTATGTTATGAAATAAAGAATAAAGTAAGCCTTTTGGTAAGCTAAATAACAAGCCAAAATAACTTGGAGTTGACTTATTGCTCTTCTTGAGTTGACTTATCCAAAACGGTAAAATTTGGCGATTATAATAGAGCTTGAAATGTGGTCTATTTTCGACTTTTTGTGTTGTAATGATTCATTAACTTTTTATACAGTATAAGGCATTGCAAATGTTACTTAAAAGTACAAATGTTTATGTGTTAGTCCACCGCTGGACATAGGCCTCCCCTTATGTACGCCTTCTCCATTAGGGGTTTTTTGAACCGTATCCCACTACGCTGGGCCAATGCGGGTTGGTGGGTGGACCGACTATTTACCGACGCATGGTTCATCTTACTTTTCAGACAATTGGGTGATCAGCCTAAATTGCCCTAACCAACTAGCAAATAATAATAATAATTTGTTGCGTCCCCGCAGGATTCGAACCCACGACCTGCGCGTTCCGCACACGTCCACGCACGGCGTGTGCGTTTTGGAGGCAGTATAGCTATTAATAATCTTGTATGTATCGTAGCTATGGATTACAAATGTTTTATATTTACAATAAAAACTACTGGTACAATAACCTTATTTTCACCTCAAAATATATTACATTAGCACTATACCCACAGTCGTGAAAAATACATAGAAGGTTACAGTAACTTTAAAACCTTAAAATACCTAAAACATTATTGAGAGCAACGTTTAGTATAAAAATTCAGGAAAATTCCTAAAAATTGAAACAATATTTCACAAGTAAATAGTTTATTACGGACTAATACGAAATTGAATTATTAAGCAATAAGCGGTAATATATCATATGCTTACTAGTAAATAAATCGTTGATAAATAATCTTCTAAGATAAAGCCTTTGATGCAAAAACCAATTTGAAATCAAACTTTTTATAAGAAGGCTATTATAAAAGCAAGCATAAAATAATTCTTGCATCTAAAAATAAACGTTTTTTTGCTTTTTCTGATTGATAGGAGTGTACGTTTTCGTTTAGTACAAGCTTGGTATTAAATATTAAGTGTTAGTAAAGACGTACTATATGTATAAAACGAGTTCGTAAAAGTTGCCTCATCATTATTTATTATATTTTAAAATATAGTTTTAGAAATTTGAGGAATAAAGAAATAAGTCGTCGAAAATTCAACTACCTGAATCTTAAGAGTAACTCATCAATGTTTTTCATAGTTATGCGTATTATATTCGCAAAAAATTAACACTTAAGTTAGGTGTGGCATATATCTTTATTTTAAAATCACTTATAATAACTGACATTGCTAAAAAACAACAGTTTTTTTGCAAATTTAACAAAATATATTACGCAAGAAAATACATTTTATAAAGATATATAAAGAAACAAATATACTGTTGGTGACAGTCCTAGGCTATTGATATTGCAATACAAATCATTTATTTCGATTGAAATTATATACAGAAACTGCTTGATATTAAAGCCGGTCGAATTTTTTTTCTTGTATGGCAAATAGTTCTTTCGCTTGGTCGATGACTTTTTTTAAATATTCTCCTTCAAATCGATTGGCATGAGATTGGAGTATGATTGGAAAATACGTTTGCAGTCCGGCATGTAGGTTACATTTCAGTTCTGATTCAAGCAAACAACTGATAATGGGAAATCTGTTTAAATCTGTCATGATCTGGTATATGATGTGAGAATCATTTAACGATAGATACAATATTTATATGGAGATAAACCAACACACAAACCTTTCTGACAAGTTATTTAAATTTAGAAGAAACATTTAATATGTAATATTTACTTAAAACTTTGAGATTTGATTGTAAAACAATGCATGGTCCCCTAGAAAATTTGTTATTCTTCGCCGTCTTGTTTATAGAGTAATTAATTATTTCTAGTATATATATATGATTGCGCATAACTATCTTAAACCTGCATTTATCAGCATCCATTTGGCGGCGGGAAATCCGTAAAGGAGACCGATATGTGACACTTCCCATTAAATAGGCCTCTCTGGCACATTACTTCATCATAAAAACATGGAAATCGGCAATATATGGATTGCAATCTCTATTTATAAGTATATAAAAAGCTGGCCTCAGAAAGCAGAAGTTAGAGGGAACACAATAGTTGATTTGTTTAAAATGTTTTTGTTATGAAATATGTCATTTATGCACATACAAACACTCGGCTTATCTTAAAAATCTGTCTATTTATTCAAAATAATACCTTTCAAAAGCTTAACATTTGAGATATCATTCCCGATATAATAATCTCTTTGTTCGCTTAACTTCCTCTTCTTAAACAGACAATTCAGTTTAAGCAAGTAGTTTTGCGTGACTATATTCTGTAAGAGTTGATCTCACTTAGCTTTATTGAGAGTAAATAATTACGAACGAGTAAACTAAAATGTCCGTAAGTTGCAAACACAACAAACTTAAATGTAGTTCGGACAACACAAATATGCGTTACACAGTCTTAGCATCATATGAGTAATAAAAACGCATGGTACAATTAAAAGACAATGTTTTTTTTTGGTGCCATAACTATATTAAGGATTTATTTTTATTTCTGATTTAATTGCCAGAGCTTTTGACTAACATAATTATAAGAACTCATGTCATATAGGGCACTTTTTACGATGCGAATTTATTATTTGTAGCCACCGCAAACATGTATCATTAGTAGTACAATCCTATGCTACAATTAACAACTAAGTTATTTAAAAACAGGAGAACCTAAACGTAACTTGTAACTTCAATTGGACTATAATGTCAATTCTTGTAAAGGGATATTAGCTCCAATAGATAACTTAAAAGAAACCAGTTTTTTTGAAGGCAGTAAACTAATAAATATTTACCCCAAAACAATAATTAGAAGCAATTGTCTATACTTTATGTTCTGGATAAGACAGATTGGATAATGTCCTAATTAGCTCAGACAACTTTTTTAAATATTGCCAAATTTTAAATAGTTTTTCTCAGTACTCGTATACGTATTGGGAAAAACCTAGAAAAAATGCTATTATCTGCTTCTTTGTTTCTTATACCGAATTATGTTTTCATACTAGTAGTGTTGTTATTTTCTTAATGATGTCTGATTTAATACACCTTTTTGATTTAATAATAGGTAACACAAAGCCTTCGATATTAAAAATCTGTTCTAATGCTTACAAACACACTTATGCTTTTAACGTTGTGTTAATAAAGTACGTAATATTTATAACCTGAAATTCTTTATTGAGGAAATAATACTAGCCTATTGCAACAAGGGCGCATCTTTATAACTTACTGCCTTGAAATAATTTTAAAGCTTGTGTAATATTGCTTGCTCCTGCAGTATAGAAGGAAAAGGAATGAAAATTAGGACATTCCATTACTGCGTCTGGACACACGCAGTAATGGAATGTCCTCATTTTATTTTAAATTAAACTCAAATACTTCCCTTTACGGCTTCAATATAATCCCAGCAGAGTAATTAACATTGTTGCAAGGAACGGAATGTTTTCAATATGTGGGGGAGTATTAGTATGTCTTTGTTTACCAAGAAAGGCTAGTATTTAAGCTTCTTTCTATTCGCTTTTTCAAAACCGTTACTTTCCTAATAAATTAGTAAAGTAACGATCAGTAATTGAATTATATAAATAAGTAAATATTTAGTCAAAACATTGCTTACAATCTGCATTTGAACCTAAAGTTTTGTCAATAAAAGTTAAAAAAATATATTGATTTTGTATAATTTTATCTGCATGGCGTCTAATTTTTATGTAAAACTTATATTAAAATAACACATATAATAAATATTTATTAATATTATTTTATATATTTTTCTATAAACACTAAAAGTCCAAGAAAATGTATTGTTAAATTTGTAATAAATATTTATTAAGTATGGTCCTTTTATTGAGAAGTCGTGGGTTCGAATCACGCAGGAAACAACTTTGTGTATTTGTTGTTTTCTGATTGGTTAGGACAATTAGGGCCGATCTGCCAATTATGTGAAAAGTAAGATGATCTATGCGTCGGCTGTCTATGTAAAAAAGTCGGTCCAATGTGGGTTGGTGGGTACCAACCCACAGTGAATCAACGTGATGGGATACGAGCCAAAAACCCCCTAATGAAAAAGCGTGCAGCAGGGGAGGCCAACGTCCAGCAGAGGAGTAACACAGGCTGATGTTGTTGATATTTTTCTCTGATTATATTTCAAGTTTCTTTCTTTTCCACCGTAACGGAATCACTTCTAAATAGTCACCAAATCATTATAAACAATAACCATGGTGAGATTTAACGCTCCAAGCTCTCTGCTATCTAAACCGTCTTGAATAGAAAAGAGATTTTGTATCACCAAATACCAAATCTCTTATCTTAACTAGGAGGCGTATAACCTTTTTATTTTATTTTAATAAGTGGTTCTAAAATTACCAAATTGTTTATTTAAATGGCACCAAATGTCAAAAAAATTTCGCTAAAGTTATGAAGGGTGGTCTACTAAATACCGAGATATCATATTTCTTGCATCGAAAGCAGGTATGGATGGCCCACTGGAGACGGTCTCCTCGGCTGGACTTAGTCCTTGAGCTGGCCAGGTTCCTCTTAACTTTCGTGTGACTGGACTAGGCCGCAGTTAATGAACTCTGCCACTATGACAAAATGGGAACATATTTGTGGAGCAGAGTAGACATACGTTAACTGCCTTCCTTACCTACTGGGCGCTTGCGCTTTAGAAACCAGACGTCGTGGTTTTAAATCCTGCGAAGACTCAACAACTTTTGATTCTTGTTTCCTAGTTGGTGAGGTAAAAGTTGGTTTAAACCAGAAACGAGTTTTACGTTGTTTTAATATATTAATATTTTACAACACATAAAAGAAAAAAATGTTTGTAAAAAGTAATATTTTAAGATTCTAGAAACTAACATAATTTTTTGTGATTATTGTATGTAAGTAAATCGTATGTAATACAAAAAAAGTTATTGTCAATAACAGATTTTAAATATTATGTATGTTCATAAACATAAAAATGAATTTCTACAACATTGTAACACACATAATATAAATACTAGGAATAAGCATATTTTGGTTCAAATATCCATCATAATTAAATCTTCATAAAATAACAGAAAACATTCAGCTATTATCTGTAAATAAATTTAAAAAGTTTTAAATGTACGTTTGTGTGTTAAAGGATGTTATTGCTGTAATGACTACTTGATATTCTGTTAATGAACTGTTCTCTCCAGGCTTTTTTGAAACATATGTAAAAATTTATTAAAAAAAAGGAAAAAATGATCCGCTTTGTTACTTACGGCGGTTTTTCTTCAGGTCAGTCCTTCCATTTCCAAACCGGTGGCAGTTTATATGGCAATCAATAAGAAAGTCTGATGCTTCCATACTGAATAAAGATATTTGACTTTGACTCTGACTTTCTTAGGAAAACCTCCATTTTAGATAAATAATAAGTAATACAGCAGATGCATAAATAAAATTTATATTTGAAAAAATATCAGAGATTTTAAACGGAGTGCTAGTAAGGCAGCACAGAAATAGGCGTGTATTACTTGGCTGTGTTATATAAGGTCAGGAAATTAACCACATATTATAAATTAAATTAAAAGCAAGGTGAGATAACATCAACAATAGAATTTATTAACGTAACAGAGATCCCCCATAGATCTACAATTTCAAGTGTCCAAGGATTGAAAAGCGGACACACTATCTTTATCGCTTACATAACTTAAATAAAAAATGTCTTTACATTTTATGATATTATCTTTTAATAAACACTCGGCAACTGGTGGGAACGAAACAAATGACTTTGTGGAAGAAACGGAAATGTTTGAAAATTTTTTTCAAAATAGGAGGCCGTAATTGTTGTTAGTTCAAGAAATCAATAAAAAGGTTATATGAATTTAGCAATGATTTGATGAAGAATGAGTATTAAATACGATTTACTCACATAGAAAAATCACAAAAAATAATGTTAGTTTCTAGCATTTTAAAATATTAATATGTTTTACAAACATTTTTTTTCTTTTATGTATTGTAAAATACTTATATAATAAAACAACGTAATATATTAAAACAACGTAAAACCTGTTTCTAATTTAAACTGACTTTTACCTCACCAACTAGGAAACAAGAATCAAAAGTTGTTGAGTCTCCGCAGGATTTAAAACCACGACGTCTGCTTTCAAAGCGCAAGCGCATATCACTGGGCAACGAAGGCAGTTAACGTGTTTACTCTGCCCACAAATATGTTTCTTTGTCATAGTGGCAGAGTTCATAACTGCGGCCTGATACAGTCACGCGAAAGCTAAGAGGAACCTTACCAGCCCAAGGAGTAAGTCCGGCCGTGGAAGGCGCTTTAAGAACAGGTTAGTTTAAAGGACACTTAACATCTTTTAACTTGTACATTTTTTGACAATTGGTGCCATTTAAATAACAAATTATATAATTTTTGAATCACTTATCAAAATCAAATAAAAGATCATTTAATTTCAATAAGTTACTTCGAGAATACGCCTCCTTAGTAAAGCTCCAATTACAAAATCTCTGAATCTATGGAAGACGATTTAGATAATTGTAATATTATTGAGACTGTATATAAGTTAAGATTAAGATTGCGTTACAGTGGATATAAAGCTTAGTCGAAGTATTGCAATTGGAAAATATGTACTTTTTGAATTAATTTAATGTAACTTAATGTGAATATTTATAGTTAAAAAATGTAATAAAACAACAATAGCCAAAAAATATTTTCCTACATGAATCGAATCCACGACTACCGAATAAAAGGACGTTTTTTTATAAATGTTTATTCCTTATTTAAAAATGCTTAATTTCTATACTGTTCGTGTTTTTTGAATATATTAGCAGAATATTTATTATTTGTTTTATTTTAATATGAGTTTTACTCAAAAAGTAGACGCCACCTAGGTAAAACTAAACAAAATCAATGTAATGTGTTTTTTTAAAGTTATATCGACAAAACTTTAGCTTCAAATGCAGATTATAAGCAATATTATGCCTGTTCTTTACTTAATTTAATGATTAATCGTCATTTTACCAAATTATTAGAAAAGTAACGGTTTTGTAATACTAAAGAGAATGAACCTTAAATTCAACCCTCTCTTTATAAACAAAGACATAGTAACATTCCCCCACATATTGAAGACATTCTGTTCCCTGCAACAATGTTAATTACTTTGCTGGGATTATATTGAAGCCCTAAAAGGAAGTATTTTAGCTTAATTTAAAATAAAATGAATTTGTTCTGGACACGCACAGTAATGCAACTAATTTTCATTTCTTTTCCTTCTTTACTGCAGTAGAAGGCAATATTACCCAAGCTATTAATTCAAGATACTAAAATTATTTCAAGATATTAAAGTATAAAGATGCGTCCTAGTTGTTGCGGGCTAGTACTATTTTTAATCAAGAATTTCATGCTATAAACATTACGTACTTTACTTACTAAGTGTGTGTTGTTACACTTATGAGCGTTACCACAGATTTTATTTATATCGAAGTCTTTTTGTGACCTATTGTGGAATAGAAAGGGTGTATTAAATCGGACATCAATCAATACATAACAAAGCTTTTTAGTACAATAACATAATTAAGGGAATAAGTAAGAAAGACGCAGAAAATAAGGTATTAATACCCAGTTGTTAACTGTTTTTCACAAAACATAGGATTTTATTTTATTAATGTTTCATGTTCGCGGTGGGTACAAATGGTAAATTCGCATCGTAAAAGTTTCCTTTTATGTCAAGAGTTCTTATAATTGTAATCGACAAAAGCTCATGCAATTATTGCAGAATATTAAAATAAATCTTAAATTTCGTTATGGCACCAAAAAAAATTTTTACCATGCGTTTTTATTACTCATATAATGCTAGGACTGTGTAACTATGTATTTGTGTTGTCCGAACTACATTTAAGATTGTTGTGTTTACGACTTGCGGACATTTTAGTTTACTCGTTCGCATTCATTTACTCTCAATAAAGCTAAGAGCGTTCAACTATTACAGAATATAGTCATGAAAAACGACTTGCTTAAACAGAATTGTCTGTTTAAGAAGCGAAAGTTAAGCAAACAAAAACATTATTATATGTGAAATGATATCTCAAGATAGATAAGGCATTATTTTTGAACATATTTTTAAGATAAGCCACCATGCTTTGTATGTGCATAAATGACATAATTCAAGACATAAATCAACCATTGTGCTCCTCTAACTTATGCTTTCGAGATCAGCTTTTTCTTGGAAGCCTTCCTCGGATCAGCTGGGTGCGGTTAGGAGACCCTCAAGGGGCGCGAGGGGCATCCGGTTTGGCCTCGAGCCGGACTTGAAGCCTTCGACGGTGGGTTGTGGGTGGGCAAGGAACAGGGGGATGGTTTTTGCGTTGGGTGACGTTCAACCCGTCATTGATGGACGCGGATCTGCCACCGTCTACTCCCATCTCCGTTTATGACGAAATGGCGGACTCGACTCGCTCTGACTGCGCGGGGGGTTGAGGGGAAGGAGCTCGGCTAACCTCACGCTGAGGACATCAATCATCGCCTTGAGGGAGGCTAAGTCGTCCTTCAACGCCTCATTAGGAGGCTGCGCCGGACCAGAGCTGTTCATTTTCCTAATAGCTACCTTGAAAGCCGCCCGGTAGGATTACCAGGGGTGTGTGCACCTAACCTCCCCTACCTGGGTGTGGCACGGAGTTTGTGTGCCTGCTGTGTGTGGCCCGAGTGCGTCCTGGAACCCGATCTTATTGTGACTCACGGATGTGTGCTTGATAGTAGTGGCACTTGATACACCACGATAGCCGTGTTCAATATTAAAGCGCAGGACTACGAAATTCCAGACCGACGGAAGCAATTAATAAATTAATGTATTTGTTCGACCCAAAAAAATACTAAACACTAGCCAACAATATTCGCAATAAAAATTGCGTTCACGAACTATGAGTGTTGATACGTATATCTCTCCAAATTTATTAAATAACAATCGAAACGTATTAAATAACACGTGCAGTTAAGCGACGCGTGTTAAACAAATAACAGTAACAAAAACAGTAGTTTAATTACATTATCGTGTATTTACTACGACGAAGACCTGACATGTCTCACGCTAGGCAGCGCGTTGGTGACACACCTACTATAACCGATGGTTATGGATCCACTTTCCATTGGGTAGCCTGACTGCTTGTCTGCCCATGTACACAATAATAAGGATTTTCAAATTAAAATATAATCATAATAATTTTGTGCTTGCATTTTAAATATTGCATTTCAAAATTTTCGTATTATTAAGCAACACTTATCACGTGAATTCACTCAACTCGTTGGAAAACAATAGCGAATGAATATTCTAAATTTAAGCGCATTATGTGTGAAGCCTTATTTGAATATGCATTAGACTGAAAATGCATATTCAAATTATGAAATTTTATAGTTTTTGTATTAATATTAGGAAAATAGTAAGGTATATTAGCTTCAAAACGAAGATACATTTCTTTTATAGAAAATAGAACAAAAAGTCTGACTGATGTCATTTAAATATTAACTAAACCTTTAAATATTGACAATTACAGTTACAAACAAATATAGATGAAAACAATTCGTTACGATTGTACATAAACAGAGCCCAGAATAACTAAACACATTTATAATATAAATGTATTTTGTGAAATTATTCTCGGTGACTTGTTTTATCTATGTATGTATCATTTGAAAATATGCAAATTAGTTCAAATTAGTTTTGTTTGATTATAATACTTTATTAATACCATATGTGTTATTCTATTATCTATTAGTTGTGTATTCTTTATTCATTTGTATCATTGGAGATTCATGAGTAGTGAAATTTACTACTAAGAATAATATAGTCTAAGCAATAAAGAAAACTTTCTTCAATGTGTAATAATCACGCTTTACCTAATGGCTGAACCGATATTTTTGCTACACACTACCCCTGTTGTGAGAAGATAAATTAGGAATGCATAGAAGAAACGAATTAGTAGTTTTGACTGGACTTGAAAGGGAAATACTAGAACATATATCAGTAACATACCAGTAACATATAGCAGATCGGACAATCGTTGTCCTCCATGGCATACAGAGCGATTAGAATATTAAACAAAGTTGATTTGACACTTTCCTTGCAGTATAGATAAATTACCTAGATAGCGGATGCAGCGCCACCTGCTGGGCTTATTTATGAATCTGAACAAGCCTTAAATCTACTTGAAAACCCACAAAAAAAATCATTCAAGTCGGTCCAGCCGTTTAGGAGGAGTATTCACTATCAAAACACGTATAGAAGAATTATATATGAATATCTATATCTATACATATTTATGTAAATAGATACCTTTTGCATATATCAGCCTTTTTGAGCACACTGAGAAATTATTACATGTCTTTCACATACTCTGTTTCACGCATAAGGACTTATGACCTAATTTCATTTACGGTGCAGGTTCGTACAACACAAATTATTGGTTCAACTTGTTCAAATTTTTGGAGAAATAAAAATTGACATTCTTTCGACAATTTACTCCTCATACCAATAACACAGTCAGCGTGATTGCTGTACCCGTTTTAGACCCAGGAGCTCACACGTCCATATAGATTATAAGTTTTCACTTTGCGAGTACTAATTTATATCCTAGAATTCTAATAAAAGTGAATAACCTTGTATAAACCTACGTTAATTTTCGCTTTGATATTATTATTAAAATCAATACTCAATAACAGAAGGTTTAAATAAACTTGCCTAGAATGATATCTCTATAAAAATTTTAATGTAATTTGATAAATCCTTATGTTTAATAAGGAAACTTCAGCAATATTTTCATGTAATAGTGAAAAAGCTACCGTTCAGCTTATATAAAAAATGCATTTACTGTCGGCAGTAAGGCAATCATCATTTGAAATCTATAATAGATATACTTTAATAGGCTTACAGTTGCTGAAAATTATTTGCATCATTACGTAACTACATATTTATTACTAAAGTAAATAATACGTGAAGAGAATACAATTAAACACAATAATGATGTAAAAATATGATCAAGTCGGTCAGTTCCGTTAAAGGTAAATGTAATTATTAATGTTACATTAATTTTAACTTTACGTAAGTATATATGTTTATTAATTTAATTATGATAAAATGTTAAGTAATTTCTAGATTAATATTTTAAGAAATAATAGAGATTCACAGTATCAATTCATTTATTTATGGGAATACGTCACTTGTATGTCATCGTGTTTATTTCGATATCAAGTAATATTTAAAAAAAACAGATTTTAACATTTTTCAGTGGCCATCGCTACGGAGCAGACAGTAGTTATTCATCCTAAAATGAGTGTAATGTACTGCTATCGTTTAATTACGCTGTACGACTCAAATTGTGATGTATGACACTTCAGTCGGATTCTACTTGCGTATCGACTGGTGTGTGTGACACACACTTGGATTGGTAACGATCGGTATTTCAAAGAATATTGAAGTTTATTTAGCTCTATTTTTATTGTGTTATTATTTTAGGTTAAATAGTTAGCTCGAGTTAACTTGTTAGGTTTGCTTTATTGCAGAAATAAGTGAAGTAAAGTAAGTTTTTTAAGCTTTGCATGTGCGTAGTCCTGCTTGAAACAAATTATTTGTAAAACAAACCTCAACATCTACTAAATAATTAATATGTTAATAATTATTTTCTCACCGATAAATTATTTTATTATTAATATTCGTACTTTGGTTAAATTCAATGTAAAAAGTTTATTGTATTAATAAAAGATCTTCCACTAACTTTTAAAATTAAATTACTTATACTAAGATAATATATTATACTAAGATGAGTAAAATTCATTGTAGGAAACAACGACGTCATCGAGTAAGTATTAAAATCAGCGCCAGTCTGAAATTGACCGTTCCTGCTTCTACGGACTTATGAGTTGGAATTATTTACTTAGAGCAAGTTGTTGAATAGAAGGGGGAGAGATAGTTTTATATGGTAATGTATAATTGCCCTGGAGTACAACTCAGGTTCAGTTCAGCTCAACCCCGTTCTCGTTAGTCAAGTTGCCAACAATAGGGCGACGATTTTTACACATAAAATTTCGGAGATAGGTTTACAGTTACGAAGTTTTCATTTGCTAATTTAAGTTAAACTTAAATGGATATACAGTAAATAATTCAGCTGTAAAAGATATCGAAAAGCAGCTTTCTATATATATAAAGATATTATTTTAAGACATTGTTTAATTTCTTTTGAACATAAGAAAAAAAAAAGGAATTGGTTTCCGAATAATAAATCAAACAGCTGAAACAAATAAACACAGAAGTACTACAAAATAAACGGAGAACTAATGTATATATATAAATTATAAACTACTGCATTTTTTTTAAACTTTACCAACCCTTTAAAAAGCACTGCGAGAACAATAACAATATCTATTCAGTTTTAAATTTAATTGGCCAGTATTTGGTGGCCTGATGATATTTGATGACCACACAGGCACATGAAAAATTCTGAATCACCTCACAATAACTTTCTAAATAGCAAATGTATTTAAACAGCCAAGGGCCTCATATTGGAATTCCGTCTTGATACATTTAGAATGAAGTATTATTCTTTTTTTTTTCTCAGAAGGAAGAGATCAATCAAACCATCTGTAACTTTATTTAATATAAATATTTTAATTTGTTTGAAATTAAAACAAGCTAAAATTATAACTAAACCTAAAGATAGATAAGAAAATAACTTGCTCTTTTATAAGCGCTATTATCGATTTATTACATCATAATATAAACTTTAATTCGTACACCTTCTTCCATACTAAATTTACGTTTTTATGGAATTCATAGTTATCAAACGATATGAATGCCTTTAAGGTTTTGTTAACCAAACAAGAAATGGAAAATATTTTTTTAATTCATCAGTGAAATGATAAACGCACGGGACTATGTTGTTGTTCAATAAACACAATATGAATACTACTATTATTCCGATTTAAATGTGGTTTGTTCATTTAGACTTTTCCAGTTGCTAACATTTTTCATCTATTATGCAAATATATATTTTGAGATGGTAAATGGAGTTTTCCAAATAGTCTTAAACTTAACTACTAGTTTACATTATAAAAAAGTAATATATAACATAAGAA
Organism: Lamproptera curius; assembly: GCA_029286875.1. NCBI lineage: Eukaryota > Metazoa > Arthropoda > Insecta > Lepidoptera > Papilionidae > Lamproptera > Lamproptera curius. Next base: position 6,203,470 of record JAGSMT010000005.1, on the reverse strand, counting down.
ACACGCAAAACGTGCTAGTCGACTGTCGTCAAGTTATTGACATCAGTATCATTTCATCAATAAGAATGCTATATGTATAATGCTACTTTGTCGCCATGGGTTACAATATTTACGTCATTTCTGAGTCTTATTTGGCTTAAATATATGAAAAATTAAAAAGTGTTTAATTATGTCTCAAGTTACTATTATCATGTTTAAATATTTAAAGAATATAAAAAAGCAAACTTTTGATCGTATATTTAGTAAAATAATCAAAAAAATTTAGCTTATAAAACTAAAGATTTTACTTTTACCAGCAAACATTTTTACTGTTTGTGAATTAAGAGCCGCTTGTTTATTGTTGGAAATAATTATTCATTATTTGAAATTGACACTATATTAAAAATATTTATTATAAGTTACGTAGTAAATCTAAAAAAAATATGGAATTACAAGTCGAGAGTAATGTATGTTTCGCAGAATACATTATTTCGGATCTGATAGGAATTTATTTCAATATGGCAGCAAGTTCAATATGGCGGAACTTGTTCATTACACGCATAGTTTAACAAAGCTTCTGACATGGAATTTTGAGCGTAAAATATTTCTCTCTATACTTTTTTGTATATGGACAGTATTGTTAAAGTATTATCAATAGCAGCAGTCACTCACATTTAACAGTAATAATTACAGATTTCCCTTATTTTTCTGTAACTTCTTTTATTTTTTTGATAAGAAATAAAGTAACTACGACTGATTGATAAAATAAAATCTAACCTAAAACGGTAATTAAACAAATACTGTTAACTAAAATAATTTTTGGAAAGTTTAATCAACTAACATTTTAAATATAAAAACATAATTATTTAAATAGAAACAATGTGAATAGAAAAATGATTTTTGCTAGTTACCTTTATGAAACCTATACGCATTTCCCTATTACATAAAATCAAATGCAGTCAAAAACTGCAACCTGATTTTAAAATAATAACTGTTAAATTTTCATAGACTATTTATTTTCGAAAGAAAATTAAACAAAGTGCTAACTTACTATGTACTATGATTCTTGACGTTCAGTAGTAAATTTTGAATGTAAAAAGTTTATTAATATTATTTACGCCAAATTACAAAATTACCATATTAAATTTTTTTTTATTAGTAATTACAGTAGTCTCGTAAAAATTATGTTAAATATACGATGTTAAATGACAGTATCATCATGTACATACAGTTATCAAAAAGTAAAATAATATTATATTCATTCATATCCTATTTTACAAACAAGTGCTATGAATAAAATTCACTTAGCTGAGTGGAAGTCCCTAGCACTGGGTTTTAAGCGCATTATATGCAAAACATAATATGAATATTTATTACACTGAAATTTGTAAGACGTAATTAAAATAAGATATGAATATCCTTTGTAACGTATATTATATTGACAGATTTGAGGTGCTTGGTTCTTTTAATCAAATATTTTTATATATTTTTTTAACATTTTTATAATTAAGATAACCAAATAAAGTCAATCCTGTGTTTGTCCAATGTCTCCTCTAATGCACGCCTTCTCCATTAGAGGATTTTTGGATCGCATCCTACCACGCTGGTCCAATGCGGGTTGGTGGGTGTGAATACCGTATTTTATAAAAGTAAGGTCTTATAACTGTATTTACCTACCATTAGCACAAATTTTAATGGATTTTGCTTAGACGTTGACGAATTTCTATAATGAAATTCATACCATTTCAACCTCTAGTTCACCCTCGTACAATTTGAAACTACAAAATTGCTAAAAAAACGTCACTATTTTTGGCTCCTTTCTTCTCCTTTTTATTGTTTCATTTATCAACAGAGACAATTTCCATTTATATTTTCATCCTCTGTTTCAATCTTTTCGACCACTTTGATCGCAAAAATTTATACCCTTTCTTGGGACAAATTTAATCTAGACGATGAAGCTAATGATACCTTCATGTGGCACACCTCCAAAGCTTTATGGATTACCTAAGATTCATAAACCTAATGCTCCATTACGCCAATTGTCAGCCAGATAGATTCACCGACATAAAAACTGGCACAATATCTTGTAGAAGTTCTGTCACACTACGAGGACACACCGAGGCATACACAGAGATTCTTACCATTCTGTTAATGAGATTAAACGTCTACATCTCACGAACAATGAAACTATGGTCAGTTTTGATGTTCAGTCTTTATTTATATGTTTACCTATTGAAGACTGCATGGCAATTGTAACTAAGAAGCTCGAGGAAAATAAAATGCTGAATAAATATGCATCATCACGAATAAATATTTAAATGGTGATTCTCACCACCATCCTCCAGTTAACTACTGTCGGTAAATGTTTGCTTCAGAGAGCAAGCGGATCTGCGACAAGGAGCATTTGACGGCTTAACTGGAGAATGTCAAGCAGGTGCTGCGTGACAACAAACTCTAAGTTCCACGTCTACGTCGCAATCACTGTGTGAAGCCAAAAGTGCCTGCCGTCTTACCTTACATCAGAGGAGTCACCGACAAAATCGGTTATATTTTAAAGCGAGCTTCTATTAAAACATATTATAAGCCGCCGAAGAAGATTGGCCAATTATTACCATCCGTCAAATGTAAAATTCCTCTACAGGTACCGGGTGTGTACAAACTAGACTGTGATTGTGGTCTCTCTTACATTGGACAAACAAAAAGACCAGTAAGAACCAGAGTAAAAGAACATATAGCTGATGTTAAGCACCGACGCTATAAGAAATCTGCAATTTGCGACCATGTTCTAGACAAGCCCAATCATTATATTAGATTTGATGAACCAAAAATACTGGCTAATGAACATCGATTTATACCAAGGATGATTCGGGAAGCAATAGAAATTAAAAATATCCAAATTTTAATAGAGAGGATGGTTGGTCTTTGCCACCTTCCTGGGATCCAATAATTTCAAAAATTAAACGCAGAGTATAAAATTACAAAACCGAAGGACAACATAAATACTTTTTGTGAAACCAACATTAAAAATTAAGAAAACGAACGATATGTCAATTTTTAAACAAAAACTCTGACGGTTATTCGAAAACATAGATACAGACACATACCAACTTAGTCTTCCGTGATCATGGATGCTGGAAAGAATCCGAAACGACGGAATAAATATATTTAAGTAACCGAAAAATCCGTAAATTAGTGGATTTGATGAAAAAATATTCAGAATTGCAGATGATATCAAATGTAATAACTTATTAGAAATAGTAAAATACCTAATAATAGTGAAATTTCTATCCTTTTATTGTTTGCGTTCATGAGAATGTCAGCTGTGTTTTTACAAATCCTTCATGAAGCGATAGAGCTAACACGATTTTTATCTTTTATTCAATTTTATTAGTCTGAAAAACCAATTTTACATTTAGAATTTGAAACGTATTTTTACAAAGTAATATTGCGCATAGAGTTAAATTTAGGTATAAATTGTAAATTGCATTTAATATTTATAGATTTTTAATAACCACAATAAATAAACTGCAATTTATTATTTAATATTTATAATATTTTTTAGTGTTAATTTATAGTATGCTGCTATCAATTATCATGAATCTGAATTTTGAAACACAATACTCCAATTATTGTACGGAACAAACTAGTATTTATAAACCCTTCCCATTTCGAGAGATAGTATAGCGTTTTATTATTTGCATTATAATGTTACAATGGAATATTCTAATATTATATAAAAAAACGTGCACTTTAAAATTATAAAATTAAACTCTAGATGCAAATAGCACAGCGTGAAATTTAAAATAAATCATCTGTTAAGCAATAAATAAAAATTAACATAAAACTAGGCCCAATTTGTAGGATAAGTAGCGTTTCGTAATAATTTTAACGTCCTTATTGACGTAAGTTTAGTCTAAAGTCGTCAATCACGTTGAGGTATTAATTGTAAGCACGTTTGTTTGATCCTATGCTGTACTATACTACAAGACATTATATGGACAGTACTTCTATCACATTTTCAATCGCTAATATCGTTAAAGGTATTAGTACATTGATTAAAATGTCATTTAAGACACTTTTCAGTAACATAAAATAGAAATAAAGAGAATATAGCACGCACTTTTACGACATATATTTATAGGGGTAACGTTCGTCATCAAAAGAATAATCGAATCAGCTTCAGTGAACATTTAAGATATATAAAATAAAATAAATGGACAAAATAAATATTATATATATGTGGGAAATGTAGGCGGTTATAATTTAATTAATAAGTATTTAGTTTACATTCATTTATTATCTTTACTTTCTTTTCATTTATTATCTATGGTACGAACAAGTGACGTTTGACAGCAAGAAAAAGATGTACGACGCAATAAGACGAGTGTGTAAAATAAATGCTAATTATACAACAATACAGTGTTTCCGTGCCTAAATCCCACATAAAAGTGGGGGCTCGTCCGGGATTGAAGTGCAAAACATTGAAGATTGTTGTTTGAAGATCAATTACGAAAGATTTCAAGCGTTGAAAATATTGGAACAAAGTTTGCACGTGGTTGCGTTCCATACTCCATATTGTACGACGAAATATCGAGTTTGTGCGCATTCTCAAAACGTTTCATACTCGAAGAAGAATATTTTACGCACAAGACTGACTGAATTATTAGTTAAGAATGCCACCGAAAAAGACTAAAGATGATGAGAAAGACGATAGTGCGGACTGCTTCTTACCTGCAACCGCCACTCCAAGGATATCTTTTAGTGATTTAGAAAAGTCAATGTCTTCATTTAGAGGAGACAATAATTACCCCATTGAAACGAACGAAATTAACCATGGATTCACGAGTTTTAGGATATTGCCGGACTAATGCAATGGAAGACAATTGAGAAAATTATTTACGCTAAGAGACTATTAATTCGTACAGCACAATTATTTCTCAGATCGATGTGAAGTTTTTTTTCATGGGACAGTTTAAAAGTTAGATTAATAGAAGAATTTGGTAGAAAACTTAGTAGAGCCACTATCCATAAACGATGCACGTAAGATGAGATCAGACGAAAACTACCAACAATATTTTCTCCACATGAAAGAGCTGGCTTTATTGGGAGATATTGAAGATGAAGCTATTATGGAATACATTTTGGATGGTATACAAGATGCAGAAGCTAATAAATCAATATTATATGGAGCAGCTAACATGAAGGAATTCCGGAAGAGGCTAGATTTGTATGCAGAAATTCGCAAAAAATCAGCAACAAGAGCTCCGTTCCAAAGATCGTTGCCATCAACATCAAGGCCACATAATAGACATTTCCAGAAGCCTACACCAAAGATGAGATGTTTTAACTGCGGTGATACCAACCATCAATCGTCTAACTGCACAAAGGGAATAAAGTGTTTCCGATGTAACAACTTCGGACACAAGTCGACTCAATGTCCTGATATCACAAAGAAGAGCCTGAATATTCACACTAAAGCTAAGAAAGAAAGCCTCACACCCTATAAAGATGTTAAGATAAATGAAGTCAAGTTTACTGTATTGATAGATACGGGTAGTGATGTCAATCTGGTTAAAGAATCTCAATACAACATTATAAATGGTTCTGATTATAATCCTGACTCAGTGATCAGTCTAACTGGGATTGCTGAACATGAAGTAACGACTAAAGGATTATTCACAGCCAAGGTTTGAGATTGATGATTGCTAATAATAAATGGCTTAAACCTATCTTGATAGAATAAAACTTGTTATACAAAATATATATTCTTAAAGCTTGCATATTTAAAACTGATATAGATATATAAAGATTTTTTGTATTTTTTGTTAAGCAAGAATCTTTTACATCTTTAAATATGCTAAAATTCTATCGCAAATTCCTATTCTTATATCAGTTAATTACCAAGATTTGTTAAATTTCTTTATCAAGTAAAAAAAGTTATCTTGTATTTCGTTGTACTAAGACATAGTAACGTAGTAACAAATATTTTCTTTTGTTATTCTCGTGAGTCATCTTAATAAGTATATTATGCTGGGATAGTTAAGCAAATACACGGCCTTTATCCGGGTCCGCAAGACCCGCAATTCGTAAAAACTTTGTACTTTTTATACTCAGTCATTAGCTCGTAATTAACTCTCTGTAATGCTACGAGCTTTTAACTCTTATACAAAAGAGCCACGCATAAGGACTTGCATGAGCTAATGTTTTAAAAAAGCCGATCTTGTTAGCAACTAATTTAAAACTTAAGACATTCATTAAATTGAGTTGATTAATAACGAGATTAACAAAATAAAATATAATAAAATGAAATAAAAGAAGACAAAAATTCTCATAAACAATATAACGTAAAATATTATTGACGGAAACCTCGTTTTTTTTTAAATCATACAAATACTGCACATAGTTAGTTGAAGTGAATTGTATTTAATTTTTTTTTACTCGTAACACTTTGGATCTATTTTAGCGTGTGTGGTCAGAGAGACAGAGGTTTTAGGTACTCTCTATTCTTAAATATAGTCAACAGCAACAGGAACCTAAACGATTTCAGATAGATAAGGCGCAGGACCAACCTTTTAAATGACCATCAAGGATCATTTTGTCACAGGCAATTGAGTGATGAGTCCGCATTGCCCAAACTATATATAAAACACCTATACAAATTTGTTGATTTTACGGGGGATTCAAAGCAACAACCTCCAGTTTCCAATAGACAAACTGTACCATTAGAAGCAGATTATAATTCCATTGATTTATACATTTAAATAAAATTAGTATAATTCAATTTGTAAGTAATTTTACTGTTGGTGGCAGACGTCTGTTATAATATACAGCTTTAATTTAGTAGAGATTAACTTGTTAACGTTCTGCACGTACTAATAGGTATTAATTTAACAAACTTGTTTGTTACTAAATAATACACCAACTGGTCTTGGTCTTAATATAATTAACATTATTACATAATATTTAGGATATTGCTTTTTAAATCTTTATTTTTTAATACTAAAGAGTTATTTAATATCTTTACAAAAGATTAGTTTTCCAGAAAGCTATAAATTGATCACAATTAGTGAGTTATACGAAACGATGGATCGAAAATTATTCGCATAACTTCGACAGAACATATTTTATGTACCAGTGTAGTTAATGTAATACGAGGTCTGACATCTCGTTAAAAAACTTAATACTACAAAAGAATAATTATATTAGTTCAAGTATATAATGTTCGATATATTAGATTATAAATCGTATATAATTCGATTATAAATGAACGTTTACAGATTTTATAAAACACCACTTCTATCTTAGTAATATTTACCCGCGAATAAATTTCTAAACTATTTTTACTATTAGCTTTAGGAAGATATGTGTTAGTGTTAAGAGGCTATTAAGATTGCCTTCGGCGTTGCCTTAGAGGTCTATAAATAACATTAAATTGCGCCGAAATGTCGTGAAAAGGTCAGAAATTTTAGGCTGTTTAATTTTTAGAAAATCTAGCCAATATTTTGTACCTAGATATTTTTTTATAAATTTAAAAATAGTACTTTTAAAGTAGTTTGGATATTTTTAAAAGTTAATTTCTCGTTTCTTTACCCGATGTATATTTTTATAATTTTTTAATTAAAACTGTAAATAAATTTTACTTTAGACTACATAAATAACTGTCTGAAATTCAATTTAGAATTTAGACAGTGTTCTATGTTGTGCTTTATAATTTTAAATGTTTGGTTGTAAAAGCAAACCTTAAAACATACTATATTAGTAGAACTAATATGAAAGTATGACTTAAAAAAAGTTGCTAATTGCTATATCTAAGCCTTTATATTGTTAAAGTAAAATGACACCCCACTATTCGAAATGAGTTTAAGCGCAAAACTCATAAACACCTTTTAAGACAATTGGAACAATAAGAATAGAATTTTTCATTTGATATTTATAATTATATATATAGTATAAGTATTTTATTATTTACTTACTTTTATACTATTTATGTTATATTTGTTGTTTTTTTTTACATCATTGCACCTACTTCTTATTCTCTTCACTATCCATGGTTGACTGGTATAAAATGCCTTTGGCATTAAGTCCTCCATTGTACTGTCTTCTGTACAAAAAGTGTAAATAAATAAATAACTATTATGTAATTATCACCGTGAACTTTAACACAGTTTTAAGATTTTATCTAAAAAAACTAATAAATCTTTGGAAATTAAGTCAAATGCACGTTTCATTTGTACCGTATCAATGTATAAAATAAAAATAAAAAAGTTCTTTACATACAAACTCAATGTTCACGTACAAGTTTACAAACTCAAGTACATGCCATTCTTTTTATGTTCTTTGGGAGTTACGCGAATATACAATACTTCTTTGTGGCGTTTTTTCTTAAAATTAGTTTCGGGATGTTTAATATTCAAATGAAATCTAATATTTTAAAACAAGTTTTATTGTTAAGCATGAAATTATGCTTTCAGACTCTTCTCTATGGTAAGCTTTATCTAGCACAGATCTCGCGGAAAGCTACCGTTCCCACGAACCAGGTGACTAACACTTTTTGATAAAGTTGAAGCCCTATTTTTATTTCCTTTGTTTTATATGTAACAAATAAATCGACAAGCCTGACGTTCTTCTGGTGATTATTACGTATTCATTCATTGTTACTTGCAATAAATTAACCTGCCTTTCTATGACCTATAATGTGACGTCTTGTTTACAAAATTATGGTAGAAGTTGATAGAAGTTGATAGAGGTTATCAACATGCGTAATACTTTAAAAAAAAACTAACTAAAACAAATTGATAAGCATTCATCCAATTTATTAAAGAAAACAATTTTATGGTTAGTCTTATGTTCTGTAACAAATTTTTGCTAACGTCCAAAACACATCTAGATGCTAAATTGTGTAATTTTTTTCTACTTTCTACGATAATTATAAAAAAAACTAAAAAAATAACTCTTATAAATAAAATATTACATAAACATAGGCATTATTATTGAGATATTAAATAGTAGTTAATGGTTCTATAAATGTTATTTAAATCTTAACAAACCATATATACTTATTATGTTTGGTAAAAATAATTGTTTCCTTTCAACTTTACAACCCTGAAAGAAAACAAAGAGGATGATAACACATAGAAGTTATTGCGTTAGATAATTCAAACTTTTCTCGGTTATTAATTTTAATGTGCTAAAAGGTTGCGTGACCACTGAATTGCGGTGGTCAGATAACAACATTTCTAAAATTGAACTATAGATTAGGAAACCCTATGAAACTAAAGATAGTAAAATAGTAAATTTTATTGTTAGGTTCCTGTTATAGTTTTTTTAAATAAAATTATCTGACATCCTCAGAATACATAATGATACTGTATAGTATCATTATGTATTCTGTGGATGTGATATCCAGTTGGATAGAAAGCTTACATCTACTAAACTATTGCAGTTTGATATTTAGAAAATAATAACAAATAAGGCTTATGTTAGCCAATGGATAAATAAATATTAAGGATTTAACACCATACAAGTTATACCGCTAAATCTCTTCTAATGTCCTGCAATAAGAAAAGTTTAAATGGCTCTTAGTATTGTAATAAATTAGGTATTTATAAGCAGTTTCGTATAGATGAGGGGAAAGTTTATCGATGTTTCTGTATGTGATGATTCCATACGATATTTTGTTCTTTGCATTTAATAAAAATGTTTGAAAATATTACTCTTATTATGTAGTAATATTCCAATTTTTCGCATTTACTATAAGTGATAAAGTAAATGTTTGAATAATAGCAAATATTTTTAATTTTCCTTAAGTATACGAAAATCAATCAACATCCTTAATGTTAAAAATATGCACATACTTTTAACATTAAGGATGTTGTGCGTAAATATAATAATATCTATTTTAAATTATATTTATTGTTAAATTATATTCTTCGTGCGTACTATCCAAAAATGTTCTATCTCGAATGTTGAGTTCTAATTCGTATGCATGCGTGTTTATGGCAATTTGAACCAACTCAGACCTCATCTATCAGATATAGGAACGACGACGTAAATTTACGATCTACCCCTTTTGCAGATTTGAAGTTTGTAAATCATATAGTTTGACACTATATAGCATAGTACAGTTTGAAAGTCTTACTAGAATAATATTGAACGCTTAATGTTAAATATATCACTCGTAAAGGCTTCATTATCCCACAAAGTAAAAGCTATGTTTGTCGGCTATTGAAAGGTTTATAATATAAACAATATAAAAATATACTTTTGTTACATAAAGTCACATGTGATCATATCTTTTCATGCGTCTTATGATAGTGCACGATGAAAACCTTAACCTCAGATACACACATCTTGCATAAATATATGATATATTAAATCCATTTTTTACAGTTTACTGTTTGTTTGCGAGGTTTCAGACTCTTGGCAGTTAAGATGATGCAGTTAAAATATGTTTGTCTAAAAAATATCTTTTTATTTATTGTAAGGGCTCAATATAGATATATGACTAGATAGTTATTTAAAAATTATAAAATCACGGTGTCAAAAATCAAAACATTGTGTGATTAAATTGCTTACGCACTAAAGTCAAGAGACACACTTAAACTATGTTGTACATAATTGTACTTCTTAAAATGGTCTACAATAAAATTTGCGAGAGCATATATTACTGAGATATATAGAGAACATATATATGTTTTAACCGTAAACTGTGGGTTACGCGTATCCTTTTTTAAAAATTATAATTAGATATATAAAAAGCTCTTTTAAAGTCAAACAGCGTAAGCTAACATAAAAATTAATGCATTTAAAAATGTTTATATTCTATGAGCATAAAACATGTCAATAATGTTCATTTTAATTTTTTTATTGGCCACGCACGCAGCACATGGTGTAAAGTGGACACCCATAGACATTGATAATATCTTAGGTGTCACCAACGCTCTGCCTACCGTGAGACATAGGATGCTAAGTCTCGTTTACCTAGTAAATACGCTGGCCACGGTGCTCTTCATACTGGAACACAGTGGTTTTCATACTAATACGCGGTTGTACCTACATTCCTACCTACATTCTACTTAAATGAATACCTTAAACGATATCAGAGATTTCGAAATGCGGTGGCAGAAATCGCGAGACAGTTTCGTGTAGTGCAGCACGTGCAACACGCTTACGTGGCACAGTAATTAACTAGAGATTTTCAGTGTAACATATTTTATGCTTGTTTTGTTAAAATTGTATTTGTTGATTGTAAGAATTAACTCCGTCACCGCCAAATGTATTAAATATAACAATATGTTTTAATGCGACACTCATATGACCTGCATGTATACTTAGTGAGTGGACTATCCATACGTTCATGGGGCATTCAACTTAAGTGTTGAATAGGGTGCAAATAGTGTATTTTTAAAGAAAGTGACCATTATTTTTGACCGACTTCCCAAAAGAAGGGTACTCAATTCGGAGCATGTTTTTTTTAAATGTATGATACCTCGGCCGTTATATTGCTCTGCCGCAGTGGAGCGATTTTGTTCATTCTTTTTTGGAACGATATAGATATTAGCTTCCGATTGGTCCATTTTTTTATAAATAATTTTGTGATAAGTAATTTATTAGATATTTGAGAAATAAACAAAATACGACACTAATAATCCACAACCTTGTGCAATTAAAAGCAAACGCTGGCCAAAGCACGAAAGATAGACATAAAGTATGATTTACACAATTGTACTTACTAGAATTGGTCTATAATAACATTTACATAACCATGTATCAATGTTTTAAGAATAATGCACATTAAGCATTTTAATGTAAATATTTTAATAATTTGTAGTCAGGTGCATTCAAAGCTTATTTAAGATATTACAGACTAAGTTCACAAAAAAGTTACTGCATTAAAAACATTTTTCATTCTATGTACGTAAAACGTGTCACAGGCGACATTTTGATAAAATTGAAACGTTAAAAATTAACAGAGATTTAAAACGCGACCCAATTTCGTACGGAGAGCACGTCGTTACCTGCTTATATTGAGTAAAATAGTTATACGCTATTAGAAGTAGGTCATATTTTTTTTTACTTCTTAGGATGCGATTTCAAAAAATTCCTTGGCACAATCTTCTAGATTAATCAACGTAAGTAGTACCTTCGAATGCTAGCTGGCTGGCTAGTTTTATTATAATTTTATTCAATGACTCCTACACAATGTAAGTAGATTTTGGAACGCGCATAAAATCGTAAGCAGTAAATTTTATAAAAAAAATAACAATTTGTTGTCAATCGTATGTAACTTTGTCAATTTTTTTATGAATTAAATTATTTGATTTCTTAATGATTTCTTAGATGACTAGAAATAGCATTATTTTCAAGTAACGTCCAAAAAGACGAAACTGTATCTCATAATAAGTGTATTAGATAAAACACAATAGAATTGACAAAACAAAGTAGGACGGTACTTGAACAGGTAAGACAAGACTAGAAGTTCTCTTGCTAATTCAGATAGGCAATAAAATCCAAGCTCTGTTGTTATTAGCTAATATTTGCAGTATATCATCCTTCGTTCCTATATATCAATAGGAATTGTAAATTAAATGTAAAAGTTAATGGATTAAAAATTCCTATCTACTGCAGGAAACTTCACAGGTTGTGGTGTAGTCCATCATCACCATCCTTCCCTAGCCCGTTTGTTCCCCTTTCCAAGAGTATAGCAAAATAATTCGCAGTTACTTAAATATAGAATCATGTTAAAAATTTAAATCAAATCCATTTATTTACAGTATTTTCAACGTTATTTAAATATATTTATTCCCGACGTTTCGGATTCTTTTCAGCATCCATGATCACGGGCAGACTAAGTTGGTATATACCAACTATAAATGTATTTAAATAACGTGAAAAATCCGTAAATAAGTGGATTTGATATGTATAATCGCGTAAATAAAAGAAACAATTTCAAATGTTTTTCGTTTAACAAAAATCACGTAATTTAATAAAGCTGATGCTTATTGTCACGCCTGAAACCCCGCATGAGTAACATTATAATGGCGTTCACAGAACATTTCATAAATTTTACAGTATAATTTAATCTTACGCATATATTTATAGTTGTATAAGGTAAAAAAAGTAAAATTAAAAACTACTTTGTTTTTACAAAAAAAATAAAAAGTCTTTATAGATTTGGATATGTAATATTTTTTTAATTCATAGCCATATAACATTATCTTGTCTGAAGCGAAGCATACTAGAATTATTACATTCAAATAACTGATGTACTTTAGTATATGGTTTTTTTTAATAATATCAAATTTTAATAGTGTAAACATACCCAAATAGAAAAATGCACTTGATTTGTCCCACTATGTTCTTCCGATCCAAATATCGAACCTTTACTATCGACACAACCTTGAGTTAAAAAATGACTGAAATAACATAAGTCTAACCATGTAAAGATAACGATCGAAAACTATGTAACTTAAAAAGGTTGCTGTTGTTAATTGCTGTCTAAATGCCAGATGAACTCATTTCAATATTTTGTTTTATCTTTGACAGCTTATGATAGGACGCCAGTGTATTTACTATATGTTTTGGCAATGATTGTAACTTTAATGAAATATTGCAGGTCTCGAGGATTACTCAATTAATATAATGGCACGAGACCCAACTAGATATCAAATAGTATATCGCCTAGTATATGATAGCAAATTCGCCTAGAACCCTAGATCTATTTATTCTAAAGAGTGTCTCACCGATGTCGTATCGATAGAGACACTACACGAATCTAGATTCTGACCACAGGCCGGTTTTATAATTGGTCGGCAAGACGCCAGTTCGGTCCCTATGACTAAAACCGTAGGGATTGAGCATCGCCTTGTAGGCTAAACTCAAGGCAATGAACCCCAGAATTGTGAAAACATCCCAGATGTAGTTCGTAATCTAAATCAGGCAAACGATGCCATTAACAACATAATGTCATACATCTCATCGGCCATTGAAGAGTCCGAAAGAACGGTGAAAGTCACGGCCGACCGGAACTTTTCTGCCTTTCGACATTCGATATCTGATACATACATCATCAGCCTGTGATAGTCCACTGCTGGACATAGGCCTCCCCTAATACACCTCCATCCATTGAGGGATTTTGGACCGTATCCCACCACGCTGGTCCAATGCGAGTGGGTGGACGACTTTTACATGCCCATCCGACGCATGGATCATCTTACTTTTCAGACAATTGGGTGATCGGCCCAAATTGCCTAAACAACTAGGAAACAACAATGAAAATTTGTTGAGTTCCGCAGGATTTGAACCCACGACCTCCAGTTTCATAAGAGACAAAAATGCCGCGCAACGAGCGTACGATCGATATCGGTCCGAAACAAACCGAGCATTATTTAGGTATTTATAACTTCAGGTTCGAGAACGCATAAAGACTCACCGCGAAACTTCGTGGCAAAACCTAACGGAAGAATTAGAGCCATCGCATGTTGCCTACTGGCATGGCCCTGAAACCCTAAAGGTAGGTTGACGCGATTCAATTCCGCCGTTATCCCGTCCTAACGGAGGCTTATTTTGAAAAAGCCGAATGCTTAGCGGATACACTAAAGTTACAATGCACGCCATCTCGCGTACACACCGACACGTTTCATCTTGCGGAGGTGGACCGTGAAATCGCCGTAGGGCGGTCTTACCACCAGAGGGCGAACGCTTAAAACTAGTGACCCGGAGGGTCAAAGATATTATTGAGGGTCTTAAACCCCGATCGGCACCTGGCCCAGACCGTATTAGTAGTAAGGCATTAAAACATTTACCCGGCCCGATTATTTGTCTACTAGCGAGCATTTTCAATGTACTTCTAGCCACTTGTTCCTTGACGAATGGAAGGAGGCCATTGTTACCAGCATACCAAAGCCGCGTAACCACTAAACCAACCGACAAGTTATCGTCCAATCAGTCTCCTCAACTGCATAGGAAATTGTATGAACGCATAATCTTGTCGAGGTTAAGGATTACGTTTTCTCTAATGGCCTCCTACAAGACGAACAATGCGGGTTTCGTCCCGAACACTCCTGTTCCGACCAGGTTTATCGCCTCACAGAATACATTCTGACGGGCCTAAACAAAACAAAGTCAGGCCTTAGATCCCATTACACGGGGGCTGTTCTATTCGATGTCGCAAAGGCATTCGATAAAGTCTGGCACAACGGCTTACTCTACAAGTTGTACTCTTTCAATGTGCCTGACAGGCTTGTGCACATCATACAAGCCTACCTTTCGAATCGCTCTTTTCGATATCGAGTAGAAGGCACCCTCTCAACCAGACGCTCCCTGCTAGCGGGCGTGCCACAAGGCTCCGTTCTTTCTCCTCTGTTATTCACGCTATACACTAGCGATATTCCTAAAAGCTCTAATGTTAACCTTGCGCTTTTCGCAGACGACACCGCCCTCTATTACTCCTCTTCCTCACCATCCCTTATCACCAGCACACTCCAGCAAACTCCAATGTGCAATCAATAGATGGTGGATTGATGTGAATCCAGAAAAAGTGTAGTAAATACTTTAATCGGTCTTCTGTCAGAGCTGACCTGACTCGTCCTACACACGACCGTTCCAAAAACCGCACATAATGCTCGATGTAGACAAACACTCGGGCAATTGAACCTCTACGGCAAACCGATCCCCTGGAGTAAGAAAGCCAAATATTTAGGTGTTACTTTCGACAGTAACATGAGTTTCAAAAGCCACGTCAAAGAGGTTAGGAGAAAAGCCGATTATGTCTCGCATCGTCTCTTCTATCTTACCAACACAAATAGCAAAATGCCTCTTAATCACAAACTTTATTATATAAAACTTGCATACGGCCGATAATGACATTTGCTTGCCAATCTTTTGCCCATATATGCTCCCATCACTTAAATCAACTACAGGTGGTACAAAATAAATTCTTAGACGTGCCACTGGAGCAGAGTCTTATCAAAGAAATGTTGACTTGCACAGCGTTGCAAGATGCCGACATTACGCGCTCATTTTAAAACACTATCAAAAATTCTACGAAAGAATAGAAACGCGAAAGAACCCTCGATGGTAAGCGCTGCAAATTATCACGCAGACCCAGATGCCTCTAGTAGAAAACGTCGTCCCTGTATATACTCTTAGACCCAGACGACGAAGGAGCACGGCGAGACCAACACACCGCGTACACGAGATACACCCGCGTTCCAGGGCGTTCTCACCGCCCCAGCAATCGATTAAACAGTCGACCGAACATCGGCGCCTCTGTCCGTATACCGAGCGTCGATGATCCTTAAGCGACTTCTTCAAAATCAACCACGCATCCTAAATACTGTGGCCATTTCTTCAAAGTTTTGGTCACCAAGTTCGTGGGATCTCGCAACCCTCCGAACTCAGTAAAGATGAAGCTTCACACAGACACAGGTCTAGAAGCATAACTTCGAATACAGAGGACATAAGAACTTTAATGATATACTAAAAAGTTTTAATTGATTGATTGAAAAAACCACAACATAAGAATATACTACACGGTATGTGCATCAGAGAGTTTCTTCTCTTTTTCTTTTCTTCTAGGGTACAAGACGTATGATTTAACCTTTTACAGTAAATTGAAAAGCGAACGATCTATAGCTAAACAGATAACAATCAGAATAGTTTATTAAAAATAAATAAATTTTATTTTAGTTTTTTTTACTGAAATTTAGTTTGTGTTTGCCTAACACTTCTATACCACTATTACCGTGAAACAACGCGTTTCTAATGCGGATATTAATTATCATCGTTAATTTCAATTGAGTGATTTAATGTCAAATGCTAATGAAGCACTATTAATGAAGTGCGTGAATACTTACTGCAAAAATAAAATTAATCACTTTACACTTTACTCTTTTAATACTAAGCAGCCTTGACTTATTTCGAAGGTTATTGCTGCAGAACAATATAGTTCAGCCTCTATATAAAAAAAGCTAAATGCGGTTAAATTTGTAACTGCCTCCGTAGCCTAGTGGTATGTGCTTTAGAAACCGGAGGTCGTGGGTTCGAATCCTGGGATGCTACAAATTTTCATTGTTGTTTCCTAGTTGGTTAGGGCCATTTGAAAAGTAAGATGATCCATGCGTCGGATGGGCATGTAAAAAAGTCAGTCCACCACCAACCCGCATTGGACCAGCGTGGTGGAATACGGTCCAAACCCCCAATGGATAGGGTGTATTAGGGAGGCCTATGTCCAGCAGTGGACGAAGAAAACCTGATGATGTGTGATGTGTTGTAGTTTCCTCTCTGTTTTTTAACTTGCCATTTTTCGATCATATTATAATGTCATCAATTGGAATCTAATTTCCACAACCTAAAGGGTAAACTATAGGTGTATTAGTTGTCAGTAAATTTCAAGATATTACGTCATATAACGGCAGTCAAAGAGGGTTTGGAAAATTGGGACCGATTTTTTTACATTCTGACCAATATTTTTAAACAACTAAAAACTAGAAAACCCAAAATTATTTTACCAGTGGGTTTCGAAACCACGATCTCCGGTTCCAAGGAAGGTTTAATATTGCTAGATCACGGAGGCTATGGCGTTGATTCCATAACATACCATCTAGCTTTCAATTTACTTAGAAAGACGAGCCGATACAGGGCCTATGTTGTCGAAGCCGTCAGTTATCGGCATTTAATATAAAAACATTAGCTATCGAAATTAAATTATTCGATCTACTTTGGTTGGTTTTGAAGTCAGTTATATTTCGTTGCCTTACTAAAACAAGGTGGTACTCAATTCTGAGCGTATGCATTTTTTTATACAAATGATACCTCGTTACTCCGCTCCTACGCCTAGTTGAAATAGGCACTGTCATAGATATTTTAAAACAGAATTAAGTTATTTTTTAGATTGCATACTCTTCTTCTCTTTGTCATGTCTTCTTTCCTAGTGAACGATTTTAACGATTCTTTTAATATTCAAAATGTAGTGCTTTTCATGTCATACCTTTTTAAAAAATAGATAACGAAGGCATCTAGTATATATAAAATTACTATGAAATTAACACATATGCCTTGGCCAGAAAATACGAATGCGATATTTGCAATAACATGATAATGACTTGCAAACAAAACTACCTTTAAAAATTTCAAATACAAAGAGGGTTAATCTACATGCTTAAATGTATACGGGTTAGGTAAACTTATGGTTGATTTATTTAAAAATAATAGAATGATAAACTATGTGAATAGAGCTATGAACATTCATTTAACGCTTGCTTTAACGAAGAAAGAGACAAGTAGAAAGTTAAATGAAGGGTATTTA
This sequence comes from Lamproptera curius, assembly GCA_029286875.1. Taxonomy (NCBI): domain Eukaryota; kingdom Metazoa; phylum Arthropoda; class Insecta; order Lepidoptera; family Papilionidae; genus Lamproptera; species Lamproptera curius. Next base: position 6,185,184 of record JAGSMT010000005.1, on the reverse strand, counting down.
TAAGCAAGTCACGTCAAGGCAGAGACGAGACAACACATTACAGACCAAACCCCCAACCGTTTATTAAAGCGTTGTAAAATGTGGTTTGCTTGTTACCTTGTTAACAAGCTGTACTTACAATTTACTAACTAAAGTTATCTCAAAATGTGAAGACATCTTTGACTTAATTTTTTGTAATGTTTAGTAATAAACTGTCATTATGCATACTAATATTTTATTAAGAAACAATATATTTATTACTTTATATAACGATAAAAATTTAGACTATGAAGAAATAAAGTCGTCAAAAATTTTGTAGTAGTTTTTTTCTAAATATTCATTATCTTACGCAATTAATATATATTGTAAATCTCATTAATTTAAAGATTTTACTAGAAAAGTCGGTCAAAAAGTGCATTTACTGCACGAATTTTTAATAAAAATTTCAAAGGGGTAGATCAAAGTGTGAATATGCAATTCACAGATATAGGCCATGCAGTTACTAGCAAGATCAAAACGATTTCAATTATTTTAGTTCATACCATATCGTCTTATAAAAATTCATACCATATTATTTTATAACAATTCGTCACTGTTAATTTTATTATAATTTTATATATATTTTTTAACGCTGCATAAAAAAACATTTTTATTTTAGTGTATCTGTTCTAGATTCCTGTGCTAAGACAGTAATAGACAAACATTATTTTCGTACCACGGATTATATAAAAAAAACTTTTCTTTTTGGTCATGATTTCACTCGACACAATTCTTACATACATGCGTGGAACTCGCGATGTTTATTTAATAAGGAATAATAAAATATTTCAAGAAATAAAAAAATCGTATGGACGCTAGTTAAATTGGAACGAAAAGGTATTTTCATAATTTGTTAATGTTGCTTACAAATATTCCTTATGCACATGTTAAATATCAAAGCAAGCCATTCATCTTCATCAGCCTGTGTTAGTCCTCTGCTGCACATAGGTCACCCCTTATGCAAGCTCTTTCCATCAGGGGTTTACCGTATCTCACCACGCTGATTCAATAGGCAACTTAACTTTCCAGAAAATTGAGCAATCGGCCCAAATTGTCCTAACCAACCAGAAAGTAACGATAAGACAAAGTTGTTTCCCCGCGGGATTCGAACCTACAGCTTAAAAAGCAAGGGCCGTTACTGCCAGACCACGAAGGCGGTTATTATAAGCAAATTTAATTATTATATTTAGTGTTTAAGAAATTTAATAAATTAATGACATAAATCGGCAAACTGAAAATTTCTTTTTTATCTAAGTTTAAAATCGAGTTTTTGAATTTGGTATTTTATTTAATTTGCTAAGTGCTCGCCCACATCTTTCATGCATAAATAAAATATACTTGGCATTTAAATTATGATACAATCAAGAGTTTTTTTTTTCAGAGGAAAAAAGAACTTTACTAGATAGTAACCTGAGTAATGATGAATTACGAGTGCCATACGTTTTCTTGTTCATTTATTTTCAAATAATATATTTTGTCTCCCATTGTAATGATAAAATAACTTGACAAAGATCAAACAGGAGTTAATAAAAAAAAATAAAAATCTCACGTAGCGCATACCATTGGTTTCGCACGTGATTTTTTTCATGTTTCCTGCCCGTAGATTGTAATAATCACGTAACAAAATAATATTATGCAACAATATGATGAAGGATAAAGAAATATAATATGAATGTTAAAATTATCTTGATATTATTTAATTGTAGTAAACTCATGCGTATAGTATATGCGTATTTATAACCAAAAAAATTACCTATTTTTTATAATATAGCATCTATTATAACAAGCAAATAATTATATGCTAATATATAAAAGATTTCATGCTTACTGCTAATATATTTAATCAAATAAATCTCAGTACTGACGATGATTGCTTCGGGCGCAAAGGATCTAAAGAAAGGTGCTCAAGCACGGTGGAGTGAAAAAAGGTTTTTTTGATTGATGAGGGCTTAAATAATTTCTTAAAGAAAGTTATTGGCATTAATCCTGTAATTTCGTTATATTTGCCTTAAAACTGAACGCTTTTAGACTCTTTTATCGTGGCGCTAAACTTTTACTCATTTTTTTCTCATTTTCTTTTACTCATTTCAAACTTTGTAGGACCATTATAAAACAAAAATTTTTATCACCCTTTTAAGCACCGCTCTCTATGTTTGTACCTTTGCAAAAAAAAGTAAATTATATTTTTGTATAAAAATTAGGTTTATGTCTACTTCATTTTGGCAATGTTATTATCGATACCCTTTGTAACCTAATTTTGGCTTACAGGAGTACTTAAACTAAAAGCAAGAGGTTGATTAAGTAGAAGCAAAACATTATACAAAATTAAAACAAGTTTTGAATATTTTTATATTAATTTAAGACCGGTGGTAGATCCCCTTTTTACAAGGTATCGTCTGGGTGGGAACCACCGCGGTGCCTATTTCTACCGTAAAGCAGTAGTGTGAAAATACTACTGTTCCGGTTTGAAGGGCACCGTAGCCAGCGTATTTACTGGGTAAACGAGACTTAACATCCTATGTGTCACGGTAGGCAGCGCGTTGGTGATTCCAGTATTGCCAATGTCTATGGGCGTCGGTGATCACATTCCATCAGGTGGCCTGGCTGCTCGTCTGCCTGCGTAGGCAATGAAAAAAAAACTATTTTAAAGTTTTTTAAACATATTGTAACAAGTATGAATGTGTATTTATTGTAAGAAAAGTACTACTAAAACTTGTATTGACATGGAACGATTTACTTATATTCCTTGTCGTCGTCAGATATAACGATATATAGAGGACAAGGAATATCAAAATAAAAAGAAAGGAAAAAAGGGTAAACATAGATAAAATTTAAGGAGGACATTGTGGTTCTAGGGCGCATTTTCAGAACCGTTCTTTTGCCTTGTACTGCTAACTCTTTGTTTTATTTTGTGTTCTAAATTGTTGTTACATCTATCCGTAAACAAAGTATTAAATCGTTCTTAAAAATTATGTATCCCTTCTGTATGAATTAATATTCATTTATATTGATATTCTACTACAAAAGCAAACAGTAAGATATAAACTATTTAGGCCATTTTCACATAACTATTACGGCGAGAATTGGTAATATGAAAGCTAATTGTAAATTAACTATCATAAGCGTGTTGAGGAATTTCCCGAGACTTAACATGGATGTCACGAAAATAAAAATGTTTTGAAACTCATCAGCATTTCACATTTGGGGTTAATAATAATTATGTAACGAAACACAATCTACTAAGTAGCTTAGAGAGGGATAGTTAATGCGTAGTCAAGCAATTTAATTACAAGTTTTAATAAATGAATTACTACAAGACGAAAAGATGACTGGAAACTGGACCAAAATGTTTCTTAAATCGTATTCTAGATTAATTACTTTAAACAATAAATCTATTATATACTGTTAAATTGTTATAATTTCTTTTTATGTCATAATTAAAATGAATATATGAATATGATTGAATATGTGTGTGTGAGGAAAGGGGAAAAATACGAAGGAAGAAAAATTATGACCGACTTCGAACTAAATGTATTTAATTATTCTGTATGCTTACTTGAGTGTGTATGAGTTTTTTTCGATAATTACGTAAGTAATGCGAAAATAAAAAATAATAAGCTTTTTACTTTTATTGCTTTTTTATTTTTCTTTATCTTTTTAAAGAAATGATTAACTTGTAAACTAAAAATTATGCTAAACATCATTATAAAAGTAAAAATTTTTAGCGCTGTATTGTTTTCCTTAAAAAAAATATCAAAGATCAACAAAAAAGGATCTTAGTGGTATAAACTACTCAGATACTTGAATTTGAAAATTTTTTATTATGAAATAAACTTTTAGATAGATAGCAGATGTCAAAGATGAGAAATCAATTTATTTTATAATAGTAAAATATTATACCGTCCAACTGTCTTTACCTTTACTTTTACTTTGATTAACTTAAAACAGGCATATTTTATATTTAATGACAAAAATACTTTACATGAAAACATGAAAGCAAATTATTAGATGGAACAGTTTTAATCTTTATCATGCGTCCGGATAAGAAATTGTTATAAGTTTTAGTAATTCAAATAATTTTTCATTTATTTTTCCGTTAAAATAACAAACATATAATTTTTAAAGGACGGTTAGTAGTGGTTTATTTATTATTCCAATTTTGATCGACTTTTTTTAAAAGAAGTGCATTGTACAGGAAATTAAACAAAGAGTCAATTTGTAGGGTATCGCTTTTAATATTCATATAAACGCGATGCTTTAATCCTAGTAGATCAATTGGTCCATTCTTTTTTTGTTCAGAAGGAGAGCTAAGCCTTTATGAAATACAAATTTAATAACGTATATAAAATTGTATATGCGTAATGTGTGTATTGTACGCAAAACTTAACCAGTACAGGACACCTTTAACTATCCTATCAAATAGATTCGTAGAAGACATTCGATGACTTCTAAATCGAATACTTTTGCAGTTTGTCGACCAGACAAAGGGCGCGCTTGCGCTTTATTTTCTTCCAAAATTTACAATATTAATAAAATATCAAGTTAGGCTAATAATAAATTTAAATGTTGCTATACAAAGACAGTTAGCGAAAATTTTGAAAAAAAATAACATTTAAAAGGAAATAATTCTCAATTTAAAGTTACCGTTCAAAATATAAACGAATTATATTAACTTGTAAACTAAAGTTTAAGCCAGGTGTTTGGTTCAACATTTTACCTGTTTCTTTTCTATTAAAAATAGATAAAACAGAACCTGCAACTATTATTGCCAAAATATATACTATTAAACGAACATTACTTTAACTCGGTACTTTAATAGTTACAAGTATTGCAAAATGTCACGTTTTAAACGGTCAATAACTCTCTACTTACGACGACCTGCAAATTTGCAATAGGAAAAGCTCGTAAATTTGTAAGGGCCGGCGCCGTTTTTCATTATACTGAGGTCATCCCTCTTACTAAAATATGGGTCCGAGTTCTTTAAAATTGCCATGAACGCGTGTGTTTATGTATTGCAAACAAATGTTATTAGATAGAATAATATTATGTAACATTTCAATAATAATATAAAATAAGTTTAAGATGGAAAAAAAATTATAACTGAAGTTAATACGAGACTAAAATTTGACAGACTTAATACTTTTTTCTAGTACTTATATCATAAATAAAACTTAATTTGTTCATAAATGGTAGTTTTATTCTTAATAAAATACTTTTTTCCTCATAAATTCGTCCAACCGCATTTTTAGTACTATATTTTTTACTTTCAAAAGCCAAATGTTTATATTTTTTTTATTAATATCTGCTGAGCGATAAATATGTTGACTTTTAAAAGAGTAAAGTGTATAAATTATGTAATGAAATAAAAAAAACCGTTGTTGAAAGAAAAACTTTTTTTAAAATAAATATACGTATGGTTCGTTTACATGCATTTGTTTTCCTGTAACCGATGTGGCAATACATTTTACTAAAACAATTTAATGCTTAAATAAAAGAATTTGTTTTTTTATGTAAGTTACTGCTTTAGCTATGTTATGTTAAAAATAACCTCTCTGTTACGTCTGGCATTAATGTTTTTATTTTTTATTTTTAGACAGTGCTAATTATATGAAGTTGTAATTAATAACAGGCCGTTATTAAATAAAATTACTTTACGGATTTTATCGCGTTTATTTTACATTTTAAATTCCCGACGTTTCGAACACTTTCCAGCGGCCGTGGTCACGGGGTAGACTGAGATGTCATGCGTCTTGTTCTTCAATGTTAATTTTAATTAATTTTTTTTTTTTAGTGTGTAATTATTTTTTATTAAAAAAAAATTAAAATTAATATCTGGAAATCCGCTTCAGCACTGGCAACAGAAGCATGACACTCAATCTACTCAACAAACAACGAAATGGAGCTTATGCATAAAATAAATCTAGTATATAGATAGTAAAATTAATATAATTTTATAAATAAAACTTTAGAATCAAAATAAGTTAATATATTATAATATTTAATAGTTTTCTTGTTCATTGATAGACCGTTTTTCAAATGTTACGAAACAAAAGCTAAATAGGATAATTATATATTCTGTGGTAAATTCCATTTTCAGAGCTTTGCTCAACTATGCTTGTTATGATTAAGTTAACTTTGCAATAATAAAATACGCCCTAAGTTTCAGAAGTGACTAATCTTTTCTTGGAAAGTAATATGCTAACATAGTAATATTTACTATATTATTATACTTTATCGTGCGGCATTTCGCATAGTTGTTACGGTGAAGGTTGTATTTTAAAAGTAATTTTTTTACTATGGGGATAATGGGTGCAGTAGTAAGGCGGTGCATATTTTGGTGCAAATCATAGTAATAGTGTAGTAATAGTATGACATAGGCCGCAGAATTAGCAAACTGAAGTGGCAATGGGCCGGCCACGTAGCTTGTAGAACCAATAACAATTAGGGAGGAAGTTCGGTAACCGGTTTTGATCGACGAAATTGGTTATATGACAGAACTATTGATTAGCAAGATTATGTTCAAGCCCCACCGGACTATTGTTTATAAAACTCTTTCAAAGGTAAAGGATCAATATTCTGGGATTACAAATTTTGAGCAAACCTCCGTTATTTTTTTTTTTTTTGATGGATCTCGTGCTCTGAGGAAGAAACCTATTAGAACATAACCGGGTTCGGGGCCCGTTGCCAGGCGCGTCTCCCCGTAAGTGACTTAACTTCACCAAGGGCCCCAGAAGGGAGCCTAGGCTTGGTTGTCACTCTTCTGGTTCCCGTTAGCATGCTGAATCGAGGGCTGCCCAGGTGGGCCGACGCCTCGCTCAATTCAGACGCTTTGCAATGATATTTTAATAGCTAGAAGAGCTCTATCTAAATTTTACTACCACTTCTTAAAGCGTTGGCGCTGGGAGAGAAGTGGCGCAAGAAACTCCAGCAACGCTCCTATCTAATATGGTGTTAAGCTACAGTGTCATATAGCAAAGGGTGTGTATTTATCGACCTCACCGGTGGGGCCGATGTCATGAGTGTGTGTGTATGTCCTACACTCTAAGTGTAGGGTGTGTCTGGCTACTGCTAGGGTGTCGCTACCTAAGCCTTAAGGGCAGTAATTAAATTCTTGTATTTAACAAGAAGGGAAAACCTAACCATTGCGTCGCCGGCGGCGGCGGCGAACTCATCTGCTGCCTGATTAAATTCATCTAGATTAAATAAATCTAGCGATTTAAGGAAGGACGCGGCGTTATTGCCAGTGCTGCCATTGCTTGGCTAGCATGCTGGCTCTTTGAGGCGGCTGAGGGCCGTTGTGCGCTCGGTCGGCTCCGGCGCTGGCTGTTGCCACGCGGGCGGAACTGCCAAGCGTTGGAAGGACGGAGGGGTGGGAATGCGGTGGTATTGGATGGGATTGGTGGTCGCCTAGAGGAGGCTTCCCTTGGGATTGCAGGAACTCTGCGTTTTGGCGCCTTAGGGCAGCCGAGGTAGTTGGCCGTGTGGCCGGGAGCGCGGCAGTTAACGCACGCGGGAGGTTCGTAGGTGGCGAGGACTTCTTTGTCCTTGGGTCTGGGACAGGATGCGGTACCGTGGTCCCCGAGGCATTTAACGCAACGGGGGCGTGCGAAACAGTTCCGCGCAGCGTGACCAAATACTTGGCAGTTGTGACACTGCCCTGGCAAACCGTTAGAGTGAGGCCGCTCAAAAGTGAGACGGCCAATCCCACACAGCTGCTCGACGTCGTAGATGCGCTTTCCTTCCTTAGAGCGCTCGAGTGTGACTAGCACCATACCATAAGGGCGTTTGGTGCGTGGGTGGTACATTCGTTGTACCCCTAGGACTGGAATATTTAATTCTTTTATCGCGGAAGTTATCTCCGCGCATGGGATCTCCTTAGGCAGCCCTTTGACCACTGTCCTAAGTACGCGCTCATCCGGGAGCGCGAATGTGTGATACTGGTGTTCCTTTTCCCGGAGGAAAGAGGTCACCTTTCTAAAATCGTCGGGAGTCTCTAATTGTAATTTGATCCCCTGATTGCTATCAGAGGCCTCAAATTTATATCTATTGGATAGGGCCGAGCGTATGTCAACCCATTTTTCCTTCTCGCGGAGGTATATCGGCGGTGGGCGTTTCCCTACAGGTAGCCGTGCCTGGGAAGGCTGGGACGGCTGGGCGGGGCGAGGGGCCGGGGGGCGCCTGGGATCGGCGGATGGATGGTTTTGTCGCCTGGGAGGACGACGGTATGGGAACCTGCTGGGGCAGGTTGTAGGAATGTCAGGCTTTGCAGCCTTGACGGGAAGGACGGGTGTGGGTGATGAGGTGCGCACCTTGCGCTTCCTCTTGGATTTGACGGTTTTGAAGCCGTCGTCGGATTTGCGGTTTTGGATGGCCTCGACCTCCATATCCGATTCCGTGTAGATGCTAACGTCGACATAATTGTCGTCGCTATCATCTACAGGGAATGGCTCGGTAGGTCCAGGCGTTTCAGCGGGAGTTGGAGCGGTGGGGCAATGTTCTGCGATCAGGATGTGCATCGCGTCGGTCAGTTAGGTATAATTTCGACCGATTTTCTCCCTAATCGCTCCGGTATCGATACCGAAGCGAGTCGAGAGCTCTCGGTCGACCATTATGCCGGTTTAGGTCGCGTCTAGTGGCAGGCGGAGATTGGTTGCGTCATCCAACGCGTCTGTGTGCCCCGGCGGTTGCCTGGCGTGGTTTTTACCGCCCTGCCGGCTCACGGCAGGTGTGTCTGACTTGCTTCTGAAACAGGAAACAGAATATTAAAACGTTCGGTGAGCCTAATAAAGTCGTTAAAACGACTTGTTCGGCCAAGAACAGAATTAAATAACCCTAAGAAACAGGATTATGCGCTTAGCTAGCAAGCGGCTAGCAACACATTGTGTTATGCAAACGAGTTGCAAAACACAGCTGCGTACAAGCCGACCCCTGAGGTAAGGCAATAAATTCCACCGCGATGACGTCAGCGGTGCGACAAAAGGCTCTATGAGCGCAGGTGCACTCATAAAACGCAGATGGCGCAGCGAGACGGTTTCACGGCGGCGGACGATGACTTCTGCGAAGCGAGCTTGAGACTTGCGGCGAACACGTGTTGACGGGACCGCTGCTGGAGGCGCTCTGTGTGTGTTGTTCTAAACCTCCGTTAAAATTGATAAAAGTTGAAGACAAACGTTAGTGTTAGTTTAGTACTAGCTAACTGAACGCTAATTTCCTGTTAAGTCCTATTTTTAGCTACAAATTAAGTTATATTTGCATCAATATCATGCAGAGGCCTGATTTTAGCGGCCTAAAAGTGAAAACTATGATATGTAATGATAAGGAAGTAAGTACTGTGTCACTGAATGAAGAGATTATATGCAGACTATCTCTTTATCAGGAATTTGTTTTTTTAACACTATTAATTAATAAAATTAAAACTTATTCCATTTATTACATTTATTTGAAAATATATTTTATTAAAAAAGTCGTTTTATAATTTTATAAATTTTATCCTAGTATATTCCACCTTCTAAAAGAGGGTACTCCATACGGAGTGCGTGCGTTTTAAATATGTCAACTATATAAATTATATATAAATACATACATTACTTACAATAACCTACAAAACTTATAACTTGTATGTAAAAAAAAATTGTTTTACCAAAGAAAATTTTTCAAACTATCCATAAACTTTGAATTTTTAAACATTTTACCAAAATTTAAGTAAAGCATTTTTTTTAAAGTTAATTACTTTTTTAAATCAGTAATTCTCTGATTTGAAGATTTTCGAAAACAATTTTCTTCACTGCTTGAACCTTTTCATCTGGTGGTGTGGGCGTGCTTTTTGAACGCAACGTATATACTGAAGGTCATATTGGCATAGATAAAACTGAATTTAAAAATATTCATTTAGTGATATCATTCAAAAACCCATGCGGCCTCGCTATAGGACTCTGCAAAGATATTTATCATTAAGTAAGAAATAAAATAACCAAAAATTCTTTTGTAGTAAATTACAGTTAAATGCGTATAAAAACATAAATAAGGAAATATGATCACCAACATTGATTAATATGGCGATTGATGAGCAATTTCGTAAATTCGTAAATCATGGGAAATAGTTTTGATGATTATTTTTACATATGGCTACCAAATTGCAATATTCTTTGTAATAGACTTTTTATACACACACATATGCTTGCTTAAGAGTTAAGTAAATAAATATATAAAATATCTGACTCATGGATCATCTTACTTTACAGACAATCAAATGATCAGCCATCATCCATACCATAATGAACCATATTGCGCGAACTAATTAGGAAACAAATTAAAAAAAAATGTTGAGTCCCCGCAATCTTCGAACCCTATAATGTTTAAATTTTAAAATCGTGCAAAAACAATTCCAATTAATGAAGCATAAAATTTGTTATATTATCAGGTCACACAAAAATTGCCATTATTTTATCTTAGCAAACAAAACGATTTGTTTATTTTAATATTTTAATCTTAAAACAAAGTTTATTGTAATATAATATATTTGAGTATAAAAAAATCATTTTCTGCTAAGTACGATATTCTTTACAGAACTTCATCTTACGAAACAATATTATTTTACTGATGGTACTTATGTGTTTAGAAAAAGCACTCCAGAGACCATTAGTCCTGTTAGCAATCGTCCACGAAAGTAAATTATTTGAAAACACTGTGGAATTGGTACTATTATTTCTACACGGTTTTATTCACGTTATGATTATTACGAGAACAATTGTTTACGTATTTCTAAGAGTAAAAATGATGAAAACTAAAATTTTTGAGAATAATGTAATTTAATTTATGTATTAGTAAGTATAACCCAGTAACAACTAATTTTGTAGTAAATAAGGTGAAATCAAAGTTTTTAACTGATACTGTACATTACAAATTAGGTCGTGGTGGGTTATATTGTTTTGCTATATTTTAAAAATGATGTTATGTCAACTAGCGCCCTTACAGTAATGCTCAATAATGTAAATTGTTTAATAGATGTATAAATGTTATCCAATTAACGTCAGCTGGCCTATCAATCAATTACATCCCTCCAATCAGGTAATCATGAACCGCTAGTATGTTTAATAACGTGTAATCATCTGCATAAATAATCGACTATTGCATAATGTTTGAAACATATGTAATTAAATTATAACAAAAATATGACTCATTTCAAAACGATATACTGTACTTAAAATGTGTAAAAGTGGCAGTCGTTCAATTTCCTACTACCGATGTATTTTAAAAATGTACACGACAATAAACTTAAAAAAGTTATGTAGGTACACTTTACGTACATAAAATACTGGTCCGTCGCCCAGTTGTATGAGCCTGCGCTTTAGAAACCGAACTTTAGTCGAGAATTCAAATCCTGCGGGACCCCAAACTGCTTTTCTAAGTTGTTTCCTAGTTGGTATGAGCAATGCGGGCTGATCACAATTGTAGAGTAAGATGCATCGGATCAGCATGTAAAAAGTCGGCTCCGCGCCGGTCCTTTATTGGATGGTTTCGGACTTCTATCTCATCGAGAGTATAAAGGAAGAGGTTGTGCATCAATGGTTGCGCGTCCACTTGTCTACTATAATATCACCTTTGCCGTTGGCTGATCTTTAATATAGCTGATCTCCAATTTAGTTTGTGTGAAATATTTTTAACAGAGTAATCAATTACTAAAGTTAAAAACAGTCTTTTTAAATAACAATATCTCAAAAACGAATATTAAGTCAAACTTACTAAAAGCAGCGAATTAAAAAAGAATAGTCGAAATCGGTCCTCTCAGAGCGAAGAGATGATTTGAGCCTCCTTTACTCGGAAAACCAGTCAAAAGCTAACGGAGATGTAGCTTAACTAAGGTATAATCCCCAGTTATTTAAATTCCTTGTAGCGTTTTCTCGTATCCAGCAAATAGGATTCGCTGTATTGTGAAAGGAGTGGTTCATTCATTACCAAGTCAAAATTATTCTCCCTCAATTTTACCAAATCGGACCTATGAAAAAATTGGAATCCATATTGTTTCCAAATGAACCCACTTGGTTGAATATAAAGAAGTTGAATCAGACGCACAGTTTGATTTTGATTTATGCAGAGTTCCATGCAAGGCCATCTGCTGGAGTGTGTTTAGTTACAGCAGAAAATCTTTTTCAATTTTTCTGCTTCATTGAAAGCAAGTGTTTTTATTTTTATATAAATTTCAATATTTGCATATTCATAACAACAGTTTCACACGTTTCTCTCAGTTCAGATGGAAAAAAAGCGGAATAAATTTCAAAAAATATGGACCAAGTTCATGGAATAAATCAATAAAAATAGAAATATAACATACACCTCACTTGCAAATGAAATACCACACTCGACATCCACTGACAATATGCTCCTGTATCGGCGTCTGCGATCGCAATTTGATAATTATTATCAATATTAAATATTCGTAAAAAAACTCTGAGAGGATGATGATATTTGATGCTATGTTAAAATTGTGCCCCACAAGTTTCGATCTCATTGTTAACTTAGATTTACATTTTTCTTAGAACAACAAGAGATTCTTTTTTTCTGGTTCAAATTCATTAATATAAAGGAAATTAACCCTTTCCTTCCTATTTACTTCACCAAACAAAACTTTCGAATTAATAACAAATACGTTGTTTTCAAGTAAAATTGTTGTTTTCGTTCATTATGATATACTTTTTATTCAATCACATCATTTAAGAACTGACCCTAAAGTTTATTACGGAGTTAAACACGAGTTAAACAGTGAAAAATGCTAAAATACCTATTAACATTTTTTCTTATACAATATTTTGCGAATCCTGCGGGACTTGCAACATGGTAGCTAGATTGGCTGAGTAAATAATGAATTATTTTAAAACAAAAACCACTGCTATTAACGTGCTATTTTATACCATATACTTAAACTTAACTTAATGAATTTTGCCAAATGATTCACATTGTAATTTTAAAGTAACGTAAAGCATTACTATGGATTGGACATGGCTACTTTAAATAGGCTTCTAAAACTATTGACAATTTCTATGTGTTTGGAGTTTGTTACTCGTTAACCCGCTTCTAGTAGCCTTAGTACAGTAAATGTAGGCGCTTATGAGTTCTTGCGTCTATTTTCTTCTACTAAGATTAATTAACTTTTAATATTTCTTATTTAGAGCGCCTCTTGTCGTATCTACTAAACATAGAACCCTTTCTACATTATTACACCTTTGCTTTAAGCAAATAAAAAAAACATAAAATTGCAAAAATAAAAATAAATAAAAAAGATATTTTTGAAATTAATATCATGTTATATTTAAATATTCAATAAAAGTGATGAATTTGAAAAAAGGAAATACATGTTTTTGTACAAAAAATATAGAATACCAACAAGTTGACGCCCCGTATACGTGCGCAATTACAAATACCATCCGCAAGCTACGCTGGCGTATTCGTTTACATTTCTGTCAGACGGAAACTATCCAGCCAATATAGATTTTTAACCGAACTGAAAAAATTATTGGCCCTCGCCTCAGTTGGTAGATAGTTTTATTTTTAAATGAATTTAGGTATCATTAATTTTTTATAGGAAAAAAAGGTGAACGTAAACTATTTTTAGGTCTGTAAGCTAGTCAGGTACAAAAACAAAATGTACAAATGTGCAAACACATACTCCGATTTGATTAATTTCTATTTTTTAACTTTTTTAATCTTAATAAAGTCAAGCTTCATTAACAATTACCAAAAACGCCAGGCAAATGAATGATTAAGGTGAAGAAAAACTAACAATTTGCTTTAAAAAAATTCTTTTAATAACTTTTTCTTTTATAGAGATATTTTTGCCACGTATCAATAGTGAGTCTTGAAATTGTTTACTGTTATTAAATATGAACCAAATATCACAAACATTTTTCTAACACATGTTATCATAAGTTTATTTTTGTTTTGTGATCTCATTTATTATGGCTAATTCTTAAAAAACACAAAATATTAATAAAATAATAAGTATAAGAATTACTTTTTTCATAAATAATTTTCATGCAGAAAACAAGGAAAGTAAATAAAAATGTACAATAACCGATATATAGTTGAATAGCCTATCCATGAAAACCCGCAGTGCATTCTTTATTATATTTTATAGCAATACATTGAATAGGCATGCGTTTTAAGCATCAACCGAGACTTATCGATTCTACGAGCATCGTCGCTTATATAAAATGGGTAAAGGAAAAATTGTATGAGACATGATACAATATGTTACACATTTCACATTGATAATATTTTTTAAAATTTAGTATCAAATTGCACGGTTTCAAAACCTACATGTTTATATACTTATAAATACGTGTGTTCACACATAATTACTTTAACAAAAACGTTCATAGAAGATTTTTACTTGTTTGACCATACATACATTAAATATTTCATGATTTCCTTCATGGTGTAGTATTTTTTTTCTCCGATCACTTCTTAAAATCTTTCACGCTGTTTTTGCAGACATTATAGTTTTTATCGTTATTTACCTTACCAATGTGCTTGAGTCCTGAGTTCTGAAGTAGTTCTTCAACTTTTTCATGTATAAGAATTCGATCCATTTTCCTTGTCTGAATTTAGACTAGACCTGACCATGGCACTAGTATACGATAAACGCCAAAGTTTCCATTGGAGCCATGTTGCCTTTTCGATTCTATAAAGCCGTTTATCACAATATCCCCATTTTTACCCCTCTTTAGATTCTTTCTGATGGAACATAAATGATTTTCTTCTTATATTTAAAAATTTCTATGGTCAATTTATATTTATAAAGTTGTACCAACGTGGCTTGATCTTAAGAGTAGTATTTTAGTATAATTTGGTTAGAGTGACATTAGGAGGGGCCGGAGCCCTCCTAATCTCACTGTTCTTTCCCGGGACTTTAGCTAGGCTCCAAACTGCTGTACCTACAAGTCGAACAGGATTCTTCTCGGGTGGCCTTACCTTTTTCTTAGACCGACTTTTATTTATCTTCGAGGGGGTCATATGGGAACTAATAGAAGAGATTGTTATGCCTTTAGGTGAAATACACTTGTTTAACGCAATAATTTTTACAAAGTTACTGAATTTATTAATAACTACCACAAGTCCTTTGACATCATCGATAAACTTACTTGATGTGGTAGTCAGTAAATTTTTCTTGATATCTAAAAGAAAAATAAATTATTAATACATCTGTTCAAGGAAGTTAAATGATATAATTTGAAAACAACAATTTTCAAAGAACTTTACTTGTTGCAGCTACGCTTACGCGGCTTTGTAAGACCTATTCGTTTGGGACCAGAACAATACTCTGGTTAATGATCTGTACTTTACTATCTAATACGTCTTTTAGAGAATCGGCAATCTGATTATTTAATCATTTACTTAAGTCCTGTCGTTAGCATTCAAGAAATCTTACGGACTCCAAACATAGTTTGTCTATTGTTTCTTTAATCCTTTGAGTGAAGTCATTATTTATTAGATTCCCCGAGATATCCATTTATTTGATAATAATTAGACGAAAACTGAATATAAAAATATGAAACAATATTATTTTTATTTAATGCTTTTAACAATTTGTATTTATATATTAAATCCACAAATTTAAGGATTTTTTTTTGCCCGTGATCATGGACGCAGGAAATAGTCCGAAACGTCGTGAACAAAAATGTAAAACTAACGTGAGTAAATTTGTGGACTTTTGATATGTATAATAATCGCGTAAATAAAAGAAATAATTTATATTAATTTTCTAGTATTTATACAAGTGTCATAAATGACTCAGATTTCGATCCTCTCAGTAAAGTCATTATTTAATTCAGAAAGGGTTTAATGTGTTTTTATTTACATACACAGGTTTTTTTTATATTAATAACATACAATAAAACATATAAGAAACTTAGTAAATCTGTTCAAAAATATTATCGTGTTATTCAATCATTCAGAGCGCACAGTGAGATTATTACGTATCACATACTGCATGCGAGTAAAGATAATCTTGACCTGATTTTATTTCCGCCAAAGATAAAAATAATTAGTGGTCGGATGTATGTTTTTGAACGGAGAGCTAATATAAAAAATAACGACAAAGTGTATTTCGCTTAAAAATTACATTTATCAATCCGCCGTCTTGGCGTTCATTGAGAAAGGCCTATGTCCAGCAGTGGACGGATAGGGGCTGTTAATGATGATGATGAAGTAAAACTGTCTATATTAAAGTAAAAAAGTTAAGAACCGCTTTTCTCAATATTGTCAAAAAATATTTATATCTGTGGGCACGTTTTCTGGTAAGGTAAGTTTAACTTCGGGGCAGTGGTCAATCGAATCAATTCAGTCGGAGTTCGGAAGTCTTTGACGTACACCCTCGTCAAATATCTTGCAATGTTCGAAGACTATTCCCTAACCAATGTGTGCTGCCAGTGATCACCTATGGTCCGGGAGACGTGGTCCTTCATCTCTTATACTTAGATTAAAAAAATACGTTGTCAAAAATCATATGCGAATATTTAAGTAATTTATGTTAAGGCGGTTTGTGTCAAAATGAGTTGTAGACTTCATTATTGTCATAAATGAAATTGTTAGACATATAATACACGACAAGCTTGAAGCCTCGGCAGTTTAAATTATAGGTAAGCATGCCGTAATTGCTAAGATACATGAATAACGAAGGAGATGCATTGTTAAGAAACTTCGGATAGACTAGAAGTGTTCGAAATACCTCAAGATTATGATACGTTGACGTAATTCTAATCTATTTTCATTTAATTTATTTTAGTTATTTCTCTAGAAATTAAAATAATTATGTACTATTTGGTTTTTTAAATAAAAATATTTACTATTAGGTTAAATTTCTATTTCATATTTTAAGGTTTTGTTTTGAAGATGGTACGACTCATATTTATAGGTTGAACATCTTCAAACGTATGACGATGTTCAACCGCGGTACCTTAATTGCCGTAAAGCAGTATTGATAATACCATGGTTTATGCTCAATTTATCGAAATAATCAACATAAAGTAAAGAACTCTCTTTTAAGCGTAAAAGCAAAAATATGCAATATAGTACCTGCTATTTGTTTATGGAAAAACATTTTTTCTTTTTTTGTTTATTTACATCTATCGCGAATTTATACTAAACTGTTATAATATATGGCGATGTATAAGGTCATATATCGTTAATAGTTTATTTCACTAAAAGAAGACCTAAAAAGGTCACGTGGTAAAGATGGCACCTAGAAAGCTCTAGATAATTAGGATCAGGCGCAGCGTTGAACTTGATTCATCTAACTATTTTCATTCTATCTATCTTCTAAGCGACGGTTCTTTTTAAATCTTTGGATTTTCACATGGAAATGAGCTCACATTTTTGTGTTTATTAAAAAATGAAAATATTAAGTAATTAATCTACTTTAAATAATTTTTTTTTTTCATTATGGATGATTTCGAACACTGCAGAAACTGCTCCGTAGCCTAGTGGTATGGGCTGGTCTTAGAAAGCGGAGGTCGTGGGTTCGAATCTGGATTCAACTAAATTTTCATTGTTGTTTCCTAGTTGGTTAGCAATTGGGCCGATCAATTGTCTGAAAGTAAGATGATCCATGCGTCGGATGAGCTGAAACTAGTCACCACCACCCGCATTGGACCAGCGTGGTGGATGGTCCAAAACCTAATACACCTAGTATTAGGGAGGCCTATCAGCAGTGGACTATCACAGGCTGATGATGATGATGATGATGATGATGAAATAAAATATGGGCAACTACTACAAGACATTTTTTTTATTTATGTAATTCATTAAAGAGTCGCGTATGCTAGTATTTTACTTATCTACCAAAATTATTTTTTTTTACTCAAATAAGACTAAATCGTAAATTAAAAAAGACAAACTTTTACCAACAATTAGAATATGTTTATTAAACAAATATCACTTTCTTAAGACATTACACTGAAAATATAATCTACAAACGGCTAAACTCACGTGAAACCGAAATTGGTGCTGATTAGTTTTTGACCTATTGGAGGTCCTTCATCAGGACGAGTGGGATAACTTGACAGTCGCTTTCCGTCTCGCCCTAAGAGGCTTTTAACAATAGCCCATAGTTTCATATAATTTATGGTAGGTTTAGTAATACGGAGTGGACTGACGCTATTCTATCCTAGCGGATGTAAGTTCGGGTTATGGTGGACTTTGGCTATCTAAAACCACCACGTTGTTTCTTGTCGGCGCTCGATACGTAAAGTCCTATGAACACTTTTACAATCTTCTGCGTTACCACCAGATAGACTCTGCGACTGTCTAGACTCAATCCCACGTCCTACTCCATCATGGTCGCATCAGAACCCCTTACTTAACCCTGTACTTATCTGAGCGCATTCCCAGCAGATTGAACCAGGCCTCAGGTACAGAGATCCACTACAGTGACTTACACTTTCAATTACAAAAAGGTAAATTAAATATGGAATGCATTAACTAATACTGCAGTCGAACATTAAGTAAAAAGTAATGAGTATCAACCAAGAGATTGCGTTTAGGTCACATATAATAAGAATTAATTCATTTCACACTATAGTATTC
This sequence comes from Lamproptera curius, assembly GCA_029286875.1. Classification (NCBI taxonomy): domain Eukaryota; kingdom Metazoa; phylum Arthropoda; class Insecta; order Lepidoptera; family Papilionidae; genus Lamproptera; species Lamproptera curius. The sequence goes on along the minus strand of JAGSMT010000005.1, from coordinate 6,166,587 downwards.
CAATTTAATTTATCTTCGAATTAAGGTGACAGTAGTGTTGTTACATATTAGTAGTTTAACTAATTTATATGATTATGTATTGCTATTCTAAATTACCGTTGTATCTTATTTCTCAAAAAAAATCGGATAGTTAAATAAAGATTAATATTGTAAAAAAAATATAAAAATATTAATAAAAAAAGTATTATTATTTGGCATTTATACGTAATAGTCAATAATTTAATTCCTAATCTTAAAATAAAAATGCTCCTATATCATATAACTATTTACATGTGCAAATAAAGAAGTGTGTTATCATCATAACATACTTCTCAATACCGTTAAAATGATTCGCACGCATAGCTTGTAAGATTAAATTAGCTAATTTAGGAAGAAAATTTTATGCAGGCTTTAACTTTATCAAGTTTCTTGGATTGGAGTTTTACGATTATAATAGATTAATCATAAAACTCGAGCAACAAATTAACAATATCTTTCGAATGACTAGCCTAAAAGTTTATATTATCATCAGCCTATGATAGTCCACTGCTGGACATAGATCTCCCCCAATTTACCCCTATCCATTAGGGGGTTTTTGGACCGTATCCCACCACGCTGGTCCAATGCAGGTTGGTGGGTGGACCGACTTTTTGGATTATCTTACTTTTCAGACTAGGGTGATCGGCCCAAATTGCCCTAAGCAACTAGAAAACAACAATGAAAATTTGTTGAGTCCCCGCAGGATTCGAACCCACGACCCCCAGTTTCTATAGCACACGCCTATACCACTAGGCTACGGAGACAGTTATTAAACGATAAAAGTCTGTAGGCAGCGTAGCTCTAAATTTAAAACGTTTAGAAATTTTTTGGTTGGATTAAGCGATGAGACGAGCAAGATGTTAAAGTTATGGTGAATAATACGATTAGTTGTCCTTGAAAAATGCAGCGCCAAACGCTACAAATCCGCTTTAGACTAGAGATGTTAATTCTCCTTTACCCAGACTAAGGCCCTTGAAATTGGAAGACACTAGTATTAAACACTACTGAGTTGTGGTATGTGTAGGCATCACCAGCACCAGATACTCCCATGTGATAGAAAATCCTAGCACCTTTGAAAAGTTCCGTTTATTTAAAAAAATATTAAAGTATAATTTTATTTGAAGATTTAATGTCTTCCAATTTTGCAATCAGCGCTATTAAAGTATAATTTGAAGGCGATAGCGACAGACAAAACGGTTAAATTTTCCTCTCAGTTTTTCCCGTTAAATTGCGATAAATCAAAATAAAAGTGCCAGCGTGATATAATTGATGTCGGTTCTGGTTGGCACTTATTTTGTTCGAGTATATTATTTTTTTATTTTAAGAAGTGCTTGATTGTAACAAAATTCCAACTAAGCAATTCTTTTGCGATTGTTGCGTTTAATAACAAGATATCTAATGTAAATATATCATATATTATGGTTGAAACTAGCTTTAAACACCTAAAAAAATTCAGAGTGCTTATATTTAAGTTATAATTGCATCTGTTATCTTTCATTTGCAAAAAGTTTTTACTTGGGAAAGCATTACGCTTTTTTATTTAATGTCAAGTAGTCTGCTTCTGGTTCGAAAATGAAAACGTTTGATCATAGAAGAAGCCGTGTAAGAAACATTTTTTTGTATCTTTTTCACGGAAAACCTAAAAGAAAAATCATACGCGCCGAATTGAGTACCTTCTGTACTCAATTCGGAAAGTACATTTTCTTTATTTTTAAATATATATTACCTCATTGCTCCGTTCCTAGATCCTCGATTTTGTTCATTCTTTGTTAAATAATAAATATTAGCTTTCCATTGCTCCAATTTTTTTTAATAATTTTGTGAGTAGTGATTAATGAAAAATAAAAAATACAGCACCAAAAATCACAACCTAGTGCGATTAAATTGCAAACGCTGCCAAAATTGTAAAGATAGATAAAGTATATTTGACATAATTGTACGATTTGAATTGGTCTACAATAAAATCCGTAATGTTTTAAGAATAACGCGACATAAGCATTTGAATGTAAACATTTTAAACAACTACAATCAGGCTTATTCAAAGTTTATTTAAGATAATGTAGTTTAAGTTAACATAGAAGTTATAACATTAAAAAATGCTTCATTGTATGTACATAAAACCTGTCATAGGCGATATTTTGATGAAATGAATACCTTAAAAGTTATCAGAGATTTAAAATATGGTGGCAGAAAACTCGACGCAATTTAGCACGGAGAGCTCGTTGTTACTTGATTATATTGCATAAAATAGTTATAGATTATATAGTATATAGAGTATATAGATTATATTAGCTGTTAGAAGTCGGTTATATTTTTTTGTTAATTTTTTTTTGATAAATTATTTTTACAGCTTGAACATAATCAAAACAGTGATTTCTGCTTGAAAGGCCGGAAGCGAGCAGTTCAATATCTAAGTGTATTACCGTTTAAGTATTTAATAATATAAAATATTAACTTTTAATATTCAAGCGGTTATTTACCATTTGTTTTTGTATTAGCAGACAAAATTTGACGTTTTCTGAGATTATTAAATAAAATTACTTTACGGATTTTATCGCTATTTTACATTTAAATTCCCGACGTTTCGAACATCTTTCCAGCGGCTGGTCTAGGTGAGACCACGGCCGTTAGTTATTCAATATTATTCGTGACTTGTTGCTACATTAAATTGCTGATTTCTTAAACTATTGTTAATATTATTCGTATTTGTAGACACACATACCATTTTCAAATTTTTATTATTTTTACTATAGAAAATATATTTTACAACGGTTTTTTGGGACCTTGACAGTTTTCATAAAAATATGATTAGTTTTACTTTAAATATTGTACATAAATCCTTCATCTACAATGCCATAACACATTTTATTAAAATTCTAAAAAATGCACTGCACATGCTATCCCAATATAAGTGAGCTATCCAATTTCTTAAAATGCAAAAGCTACTAAGCTAATGTTTCTCTTCATTCTAATAAAATCAGGGCAGTAAACACATAACTTGTTATAACTTTTGTGCTGAAATAAAAAAAAATGTTACTTATAAATCATAATTTTGTACTGGTAGCAAATTTGTATAATTAGAATCACTAGTTGGTTGCGTAGTAAAACAAGCAATGCCAAGTAAAAATTTAGATTAAATAATCTGTTTTATACATTTAAAGTAAGCAAAATACGTTTTTAAATGTTGTGAAGAAAAGTGGATAAAAATTTCCCGCTGAGTTTTTAACGGCTATTCTATTTAAAGGTTTTCATTTCCAAACCAGTAATTCAACAATTTATAATCGATAACAGAATCTAATGCCATATTGAATGAAGATATATTTCCTTTGATGCTGGACATATACATGATACTTTGACTAAGAGTTTCAGCGGCATGGATTTAGACAATATTCACTATAAGTCCATATCGACACTTGTACGGGTTCCACGGAAAACTTTTTCAAATAAACCTCTCAAGTAGCTACAAAGTCATAAATCACATGTGGGGCGATTTTCAGAAAGGGAGTTCTTTCAAAGTGTATTTGGTCGGACATCCGGTGCTTGATGGATGTGTCTGTTTATGTTCTCGAATGATTCCCGTTTCCTCAACAACAATCGCCGATGAATAGATATTGTAAGTTTTTAGTGGTCATCGTTGTAGAATGCGTCGTTACGCAGAACATTCTTGGTGAAATATTATAGTAAAATAATATTGCTTCTTGCGAGAATGACTTTCGTAAAATGACAAATAATATTATCCAATGCTACTTATTAAATAACATAACATCGGTATTAAAAATGTTTGACAGTACCATGCAGTACATAATAGTAAATGAATGAATATGAGATATATGATAAATATTTATTACAAAGCAAACTTTTAAATTCATTGTTTGAAATAGAAATAAAAACAGACATTATTAACGATTCAGATTCTTTGCAGTATTCGCCAAATGTTATTGTTATACCTCATGATAGTGACATATTACAACTAAAATGTTACAACAGTGTACCTTTAGAAACTTGTAAAAAAAGTGCATTGTAGATTGTTCTGTAAATTATTCAAAATAATACAATGAAAATCATTTAATATGTCTTAAATTAAGCATTTTTTATTGCCCAGAAAATAAAAAAAATAACGAAATTATGGGCCAAATTCTCTTTTTTATTTTTTTTAAAGCGAAGTCCATTTAAATGGCTAATGTAAGTATACATTATACAATAGTATACAAAAATTAATGAAATTTTTATAGCAAACTTAGATACTAAGTATTGGTTATAGGGTAATTATTAAAAAATAGTATATGTAGACAATCTGTACGTATAGCCCACTTTTTGTCTTATGTCTCGATGTTTACTAAAATTTACAATAAAAAAGGTGTTTTTTCTAACCAATAGGCACAGATTCTTGTTGTGTGATATAAAACGATATAAGGAAAACGTTTTCGCAGAAAAGCTTAAATATTGCCACTCAAAATTCTCAAGAGACATCTCAAGGTAATTCGATAACATTCATACAGCTCTGAAACGGAGATAGCGATGCATAAATTTGTTAAGATTTTTTAAGAAGTGAGTTCTTAATAGGTCTTCATTACTCATTTATTTTACATCTTTTTTTGAGACTAAATTAGCTTGAGTGACTTTTTATGCTTTTTATGGTCTTAAAGACACTGTACGTTCTAAAATACGTAACGACATTGTTATCTTCAATGCTACAATAGTCTTTTAAATGAGACCTGTCCGGCAAATATTGCTAATAGTTGCCTAAATTACCTTCTCAATATTTTGAACTTGTATGAAACTTCATACTGAAACAACATTTATGATAATAGATTCCAACTCATAAGTTCCAAATTGCCAACACTCCCAGAAATCTTTACAAAGAGCACCTACATCTTGTTTAATTTATTAATTTTTTGACCGAATTCCCAAAAGATTACTTAATTCAGACTGTGTTTTTTTATATATGGTACCTCATTGCTCCGCTCCTAGTGCTTAGATTTTATTCATTCTTTTAATAAAGATATTGGCTGTCGCTCTGTCCCTTATGTTAAAATTATTTTGTTATAAGTTGATTAATAGATATTTAAAAAATTAAGACAAATTTTGCGTCAAAAATCACATCCTCGTAAGATTAAATTGCAAACGCTGCCTCAAGCTTAATTGATAAATTATAACAATGTGTTACAATATTATACAACTTAAATTGGTCTACAACTTAAAAGTGGGAGAGCATCCGTCTACATTTTAGCAATAACCTACAATAAGCATTTAATTTAACGTTTTTGAAATATTGCTATGAGGCATAATTAAAGCTGATTTACGATAATGAAGTTTAAGTGCACATATAACTTATTGCATTAAACAAATTTTTCAGAATTTAATGCGTGCAGAATAGCGGAACAATTGTCATGACAGCATTCTAAGCACTTCATAATGCGCGAAATACTTATATATAATTTCATTTGCTTTGAATTTATTTAAGGCATTGTGATCGCATCAGTATTAGGAGATTGTCACTCACTGTATGTCACTCGGAAAATGGCAGATACTCAAAGTGCATTGCCTAAAAAAATCCTAAATACTTTATTGGAAAGCAATTACGCTGTTTTGTGTCACACCATACAATTGATTTACGTAAACTGAAGTTTTGAGCGTATGTATTGCAACATATTATTGCGGGCATAAATCAAAAAGTTATTTAAAAGTCCTTTTTTGGATGATACACGTATAAGTTTTTAATAAGGATAATAAAAACATCCGTGCTGTTATTATACAAAGTTCGTTAAATAAATAAAATATACAAGTACCCGATGCACTAATAATTTTTCAGTCGGTTGAGGTAGCTGTTGCACGTAAATTTGTCTCGTAGTAGTATATCGTTTTATTTCTAATAAAAAATTGCCAAGTTACTCCCACTTACAATATCTATCTTCTAATACGAGTAAAAGTGCCGTCAAAATCGGACCTGCCATTGTAGAGATTATTTTATATTACATATAATTTATTTTATTTAGGTAAAAAACATACTATTTCTAACACTATTTTTAACACTTGCGTATCCCTTAGCTTTTGTTATCGGATGTTGGCAGTAATTTGTTGTTTGTTAGTTATACATTAGTAGGCTTTTATATTGTACAATATGTTAAGCATCCACGTATGCGAGTAAATATACGTTATTATAATAATACTGTGCAGACTGAAATCTAATTTTAAGTTACTATGAAAAGATAATTATTCATATCAAATCCACTAATTTACGGATTTTTACTTTACTAAATATATTTATTCCCGACGTTTCGGATCCCTTTCAGTATCCACGATCACGGGCAGACTAAGTTGGTATATTTATGCCAAGAATAAGTTAATCCTATATCCTCATAGGTTTATATAATAATCTGTTTTAATGATTTATTCCTCAGCACTATGAAGTAATTTGTAGCTACTATGTCATATTTAGTCTATAAATTTCATTAACTAAATGGCATTTAGCTTCGACAAGAAAGAATATGAAATACATGATGGTCTTTACACCCCAATTTCCAAAAATTTACGTTTATTACATTCCCCGAGCTATCTAAACCTCCCCTAATGCATAATCCGAATCAAAGTAATCTTTTGAACATGTACGAATAGGAAGCAGCTTATTTCAATACTTCATTAAAATTATTAAACATAAACCTTATTAAGAGTCTTTGTAAAAATTGTGATTCCGTTTCAGACAAGTAATATTCCTCCAAATATTACTAAAGTGGGCGCCTACTAGATGTAATCAAATTATTAAAAGGCTTTAAATAGCTATGTTAGACGTAGCATTATTTAATACATTAGCATACATCTGGTAAAATGAATTTGATACATTACAATAAAGTAGTAATTAAGTTAATGTATGGAAATGAATGCACCACCGTCTACAACAATAAATTAAGGTATTTTTTGTAATCCCACGCGTATAGCTAATGCCATGAAACATGTTATGTATTTAGTCATGTAATTTCAAATGAAGTGGACAGCATGGCTGTATTGCATTGACATAAATGCAAGTTATAAATTTTACTTATGGCAAAATGTACAGTTATTTTTGTATAAGATAAAGGAAAAAATTGTTATTCGCAGTTTACATAACATATATAAATGCTATCATAATTGGATGGTTCCTGAAACATTAACAGAGTGGACTTGCTTGATCTCCCACCTATTACTTTAGACAATATTCCTATTCATATGGGTAAAAATGTCAAAAATCTTGGAACTATATTTGACAAACGTACAGTTGGAAAAACCAAATAGCTAATGTCAGTTATAGAGTAACAACATGCGTTGTCTATAGACACATACTTAAGTTTATCAGTCTATAGACTGATAAACTTCTTACCTACTAACACCAAGAAATTGCTCGTGCATGCCTTAGTCTTCCATTAATCGCTTATGGTGATGTTTGCTATTTTCACTTGAATGCAGATCAACTTAATAACGGTGAACGGCTTTCGTTAAGAACTTTAACTAAGCTGTACTCGTTTCTTCACTGTTCTCATATTCCCGCTTACTTAACTTTTAAATTTTGATATCTTTGCTCAATTAATGAAGCAAATTCTTAGCTAAATATACTTTCTTTTTTACCATCCGTCAGATATGGACTGGATGGTAATAAATCTTCCTCCGATATCCGTTGGCTCAGTAGCTTTATTTAAAAAAAGTTAAGATTACTTCTAAAACTTGTCAGTGATATAATATAAATTTTATTACATCATCATATCTGTAGAACCTTCGTAGGCAAGTTTATTAGTATTTTAACTTCAATGATTTAATTATTATAATGTTACAGACTTGTTTATTACTACAGTTTAAACTTAAGATGAACGAAGGAAATATATGATAAATGCATTGTAGCGTGACTCGATGAAGCAGTAACTAAGATGAAACAACTATCTGTATAAAGATTAGTATTTGAATGACAGACTGATACGATTAATCTAAAATGTTCCTTGATATCTACCAATGAATAGTCATATCAAAAGTATATTTTTAATATTTGTTTTTAATCTTAGTTTTATTAAATGTTATATTTTATGAAAAAACTACATCAAAACTAATTTTACACGATTATGTGTTATAAACAGAAGTAAGTTATTACATGTCATTCACTTAAACAACTTATTATGAAGGTATGGTTATAAACATACAGTTAAAATTGTCCACATTGATTGTCATCAAGAATATTTCTTTAATAGAATACAAATGACTTAAACTAATTAATCTTTTAAAATCACTAAATTCCACCATGATAGCGCATTTATTCTATTATTATTTAATGCCTGATATAAACAACGCGTTAGAACACACACAGAACGCAATCAATAGATATCGCCAACTGTCACAATCGTTTTGTAGCAAACATTATGCATCAAATAATAATAGAAAAACAAATCGCAATAAAATAATATTGCGACAATAAATTAAGATGTAAGCTATTCTATCTTTCAAGTTGAAATAAATTGCAAATTTTGTGTAACAATATTTTAAAACAGGTCAAGTAGTTTAGGAGTCCATCGCGGACAAACATCGCGACACGAGATTATATATGTATGTTATATAGTGTATTTGTGTATGGATATGTACTAGTATGCATTTATATTCATATTCCTTTATTTATATATAATATAACATGTATATACAGTATTTTTTTTCTTTCTATTTCCCTTTCCACAGAGGAAGGATAAACGTGGGCGTACAGACACCCACGTTGTTATCTCTGCATCTAACAACGGTTGACTGGTAGACGATGCCATTGGTATTAAGTACTATGTACATAATTCGTGCATAAAGTTTAAATTAAATAAATAATTATTAAGACAATAAAGTAACAATGTTTTTTTTTTTTAATTTACCAAAAAAAGTATACGTTTCAATATTTTTTATTGAAACACTACCCTTAAGCAATATGTCTCAATATGCTTTTAAATAGTTAAACATATAAAAAACCTAACATAGCTAAACATTTTACCCTATGAATATCTTTACTAAGATCTATGTTATTAAGGTTGTACTACGATTATTTTAATTGAATTTATTGTTTATTAGTATACTCGTAATTATAACAAAGAATGGAACATGTGTCTTGACAAAATACTTTAAGGCACAAAAGACGTTTAAACTGAATGACCGCCAAACTTGCAAATTAGAGTATTTATGAGTTACAATAAAATACGGGTAAAATTTATTAGTACAGACGAACTTCCTTTCAACAAGGGACAGGAAAAGGTTAAGATTGATTAGTACTTTTCACACGGTGTTGGTTTAAATTTATGAATGCTTTATATATTAACATATACACTGTAATCAATATTTTTAATAAACGCTTAAATATAAAAATCGTTTTTATATGCAAAAAATATATAAAATAGGCTTCTGTACCAGTGACTTCGTTTACTAAAAAGGCGAAAAAGCAAGCACGCCGAATTAAAAAAATTATATTGCTGTCTAGCATTCTTTTAAAATTCATTCAATTGTTTTTTGATAATAAAAGAAAATTAAGAGATATATGTATATCAATCAGATACTTATTCCGAACAAATTCTTGCCAAAGATGTAGTGATTAAAAAATTTGTTGGCTGCGAGAAAGAGGATTGTAACAGAGCCAAGCTGTTTTTCCAGTCTTTCAAAAGTTTTTATTACTTCGAGTTAAAGTCACAGTTCCAGTGTCTAAAAAATTTTAATTTATTAAATAATTAAAACTTCATTAAATAACAGTTATTTTATTTTTCTAAATTTAATTTACGTTACAAGCATATTCAATAGTTACAGTACAAATTACATAGATTAAGTAATGACAAAGATTTTCGTCAAATTTTATATATGTCTACGATAATTTGTTTTTGTATATCAACTTTTTAAACATTTTCCTACAAATACTAAAATTTACTATTTGTCTTTTAGTAAATTCTAAATTGTGTACTCTAAAAAAGCACTTAACTAGTTAGGCTTGTGAAACAATATATATATATATATATGTACTACCAACTATCAACTGAAATAACACGTGCACGCCGAAAGATAGTGCTCTAACATTAATCACATTTTATGTTTTAACCATCCACTATGGGTACCCTACTAACGAAAGTCTCTCGTAAAGCCCCAAATTTCGAGGCAATACCGTATCTTATAATCCAACGCACTGCATACAATGAAGATTTACGATATATATCTGGATATTATTTTTAAACCTACAATGAATAAGGACGAACCAACATTTTCGGTTTCTAAAGTGACTTATTTTGATATCTACTATGTTTCGGTTAGCAGTCAGTATAATGATGTAAAGGTCTCATGTTAGTAATAGGACATGATGAAATATAATTCGTTGTTGTCTTGGATTAGTTTTAGATCCAAATACTAGGTACTTGTTAGCTTTTAACTCGTAAAGACAGTTTTTAATATCTAGTTAAGTTGAAATAGCAATAAAAATATACGGGCCATCAATCATCATCCTTTCTAAAAATCAAAACTGATATTAATCCTTCTTCCTGGCCTAGCCATAAAGAAAATAACTGAAGATAAGAAATGTGTAAAAAGAGTTTTTGTAAATTGCTCCTTGACCTTTATCGTTTACCAGAGTTACCAAAAGTTTATCAAATTGGGCAAGTTGTATATCTTTGGTAATAAAAGAGCAAATTAATAATTTACTGTACTTAAATAAAAATTGATGTAAGTGGAAATCGAAATTATTATTACTCTTATGACCGTACAAATAAAAATAATAGTTCTTTCTTCGTTTTAAACATCTTTAGTATTTCGCGGTCACAAATGGTCAGTTTGAATTTGTTTAATGTAATGATATAAAAAAAATGTTTACAATCATTATAAAAGTCAACCTTATCTTCACGTAGCAGCGCAATTAATATAGCAATATGTACATAGCAACTTTTTTCCTTTTTTAGACCAATGTTTATATTTTTGCAAGTAAATAAATATTTTCCAGATGATAATAACTAGACAGCAGAAAACACTTTAACCGCAATGGATATCGAACCCACATTGTCCTCGGGCGAAAGAGTCAGTGACCCTAATGAAACTTATATATGTTCGAGAATATATAAATATTCTACTTTTATAAATTTTAATAGTTATTTGCTGTCCATTCTAAATATATAGAACACACGTAAAAAAAACGATGTGAATGTGATATACTCGTATATGTACAATACATTGTATTTATAAAACACAACCCATAAGGATATAAAAATAAAATTTTATCTAGTTCTTAAAATGCCTACGAACGAATATCAACTAAACTAAATATTTAGTTTGCCTTAGTTTAGTTCGGCGGCAAATAATTATTCAACCTACGATAAGTCGTACATTACTTTACTCTAGTATACGAATTATTTATCGTTTTTAAATTAAACCAAACAATAAAACCTGATGGGCTAAAATTCTTTAAAAATGTTCTGTCAGTTTTTTTATGAGACCCATAAAATTTTTAAAGTTATAAAAATAAAAATGCAAATGTTTGACACCAATTGCCACATTTGAGTTAGTTTACGTTAAATTTATCTCAAAAATTGTCTAATATATTATATACGATATTCCAACGCACTATCTTATCAAAATTTCGTTTGTTATACATGTGTATTTGTGGGCTGCGTTTAATATAACAGTTTCTTTTACCTTACTTGAAATATAAAAGAAAAGTATGAATATTACAATATTCATAAAAGCTTTCATGTTCAGGCTACATAAACCATAGAGTGTATTCCGGTCGTTATTAAAGGCAATATCGTTTCCACGTAAAATCTGTTTTAAGCCGCGATTTGATGAAACACGATACTGGCACGCCGTGCTCATTATATGGAAACCGTAGTGAATAATTATATGTTAAATTATATAAAAGCAGAAGCATGTACGTGGTCATTTATAAGCTAAGGATCTATCTGTTCTAAATACTTTTATTCCTGTTGGAAGTCAAGTGGTCAACAGATTTTTTTTGGTAATTGCAAGAGAGGCTTTGTAGCAATTTAAGTGAGCAATTTTTACTCTTTAATATAAAAATGTTAAGGCCGAGTTCTTCTCTCGCCTTTTAAATAGTTACTACAATACGAGGTTGAATAGCGCCCTCAGGAAACGAAACGACTATTGCATCTATTAAAAAGTGTGTCAATTTTGCTCTATTACAAAAAGCTGCAATACACAACGTCGCCACCAGAAGCCAATTTTAGTTTTTGGTAGCCGCGAAACAAAACCAATTTCTGGGAACAATTACGAAAGCTTTTTGCCCTCGCCTCAGTGACCGAAAATTTCAGCACAAGCTTTGGCGAGGCACTATAATGTAATAAAATAGTAATTAGAAATTTTATAATGTATAATTATTAGTTTGCAAAAAAGTATATTTAAAAAAATAAAGATATAGGAAGAAAAGATTTTCCTTTGTAATATTTTGGAAATGTTGGTATTTATCGTGCTCTCTAATAGATGAAACCTATCTCAATTCTATATTATACAATGACCTTAGAAGCTATAAGTTCTACGAACAACAGAAATGAATCAATCTTACAGCAAATGCTCTACCGATGCATCTTAAATGAAAAATAGTAATAAAAACTTATACTAAGATCTTAAGTGTCTTGTTGCGCAAAATAAAAATGAAGCGGTTAAGAGGGTTATTGTAAGTTGTGTCCCCTGCTAACGGTGTCTAAGAGTTGCCAGAGTTAAGTTGTTGTCATATCTTAATATGGTCACCATTGCCATAGAGGGACAAAAGGTACAGTTATTAGCTCTCACTCTACTCCAATAATACGACAACAACTCATTCCTGTTGCACGTACAGGTATAGTTACCTAAAATTTTTTTCGTAATTTTTTGGAAAAGCTCGTATTCATAGTGCTCTCTCAAATTCTGCAGTACCTACCTATATTATACAATAATATTATTCATTTTGACATTTGACACTAAACTATAAAGTTTCATATTATTGGATATGAAAATGTGGCTAATTTTCCTACTGTAATACGAAGTATTGATAAATAAATAACAATAACTAAAATAACTATATAATTCACAATATTTTACCTTTTTAGCCATAACTTTATGTAAATGTTAGCTTTTACCTTTTTAGCCATAATTTTATGTAAATGCTAACTTTAAAATTACCTTCATATCGTTTCGAAGATCATTTTTATGTTAAGTATACAGCTTTATGGTCCTGCCACTTCATCCGAAGAATCGACCGCAAAAAATTTGGGTGGAAGGAGTCAGTCTTCTAATATATCTTCTATAAAGACACCAGGATTCGGCAGCATATAGAACAATTGGCAGAACAATCGCCCTATATACAAGAAGTTATGTAGTGAGACTTAGGTCATGGCACTTCCAGACACGATGACTGAGACCACCGAAAGCAGCAGCTGCCTTGGCTATGCGTGAAGGAAATAAAAGTGTATTATCAATTTTGATATGGCTCCCAAAGTATCAAAAACCGGCAACTTCTTTGAGGTGTTATATATGTATAGCGGTTGATTGTCGTTGTTCTGGCCTCCAGGAGGCTGTTTTAGAATTTTGGTTTTAGATACGCTCATGCAAAAACCAAATTTAGTTCAAGCAATAGCTAAGGAATCAAGACAGCTTTGCAATGTTTCCATAGAGCCTGCCGTCATACACACATCATCGGAAAACAGAATTTCCAGCACTGGTTGCTTATATACCTTTGATTTAGCTTTTGTACTAATAAACCAAAAAAGCTTTTTAATACTAACTGTACTGTAACTGACAACATAGTTAATTCCTTAGTGATGCTGAATAAAACAAATATTTCTATTGAATAAGCTGACGTTCAAGGCAATAATTATCGAGCAACAACCAGCTATTGATCACCTACCACCGGACAATACTATACACCTACTAAAAACTCTATATCACCCAATGGATGGCCGGAGAAAACGCCTTTAGCGTTAAGTCCGCTTGAGCTATTTATGTTAAAAAATGTTAAATAGATGAAATTAAATTGATATAAATATAAAAGAAAAAAAATTGTTGCAAATTTAAAATACTCAAGAGCCTTTGTTATCAAATGAAGTGACGAGACGAGTAGGGCGTTTGTCTGTTGTTGATACGCCCTACCTATAAGAATTGCAGCGTACGACGGCCCTCAGCACGCTCGCCGGCTTACGTCATGTTTACCCAATTAATGACGTATTTTTTTTATGGTATACGAAGGCAGACGAGCAGTCGGGTCACCTGATGGGAAGTGATCACCGACGTCCGACATTAGCAATACCAGTGGTATCGCCAACGCGCTGCCTACCGTGACACAGGATGTTAAGTCTCGTTCACCCAGTAAATACGCTGGCTACGGTGCCCTTCAAACCGAAACACAGTAGTGTTTCACTACTGCTTCGCGCAAATGGCACCGATGGTGGTTCCATAACGGTCTCCTGTAAACAGGGACCTACCACCTGTGTTATGTCAAATATAGTATAGAAAATATGTCAAATGATTTTTTTCAATATACGAGGCTTGTTTTTTAAGTAAGTACCGGTATGGATTAAAAAAGACGTTCAAAGATATCGAAGAATATTATATCTAATGAAATCCTGTACTTTAATCTACTCTTCTACATAATTTCCGTAAATATTGAGGCACTCGTCATAACGTTGCACCAGTTTTTGAATACCCTTCTCATAAAATTCTGCCGCCTGACTTGTTAACCACTGTATCATTATGTTTTAACTTCGTTATCGTCTTAAAGACGCTGACCACCCAGGTGTTTATTCAAGTGCAGGAACAAGTGGTAGTCGCTGGGCGCCAGATCAGGCCTGTATGGAGGATGATCTAGAGTTACCTATCTAAAGGATTTTTACGATTAGCCACATGTGGACGGACATTGTCATGCAGCAAAACCAATTCAGGTCAAAATCCTTACTCAACTCCTTGAAATAGACTTAAAGAAGTACAATTATGTAGAAAATATTTTAAGCCTAACTATTACAGGTTTTTGGCAGCGATTGCAATTCAATCGCACGAGCAGAAATTTTAGTGATGAATGTCGTCTGCCGTCTTTCTCTATTATGGAATTAGACGACCGTCCCTCCAGAAGAGGGGTTTCGAGAGCTAGATAACTTAATTGTGGTGCGAAGGCACTCACTATTTGGTCCAAGAACAATGTAGTCAAAACCGCACGTTTCAAAGTTCTACTCATACAACAAAGACAGAAACTTGATGAAATAATATTATCAAATCTAGAAGAACGAAAAAACGAATTTCAAATCGTAAATAATACAATAATAGGGCAAATATTTAATTCAGCAATTAATTTCGACTATTTTTGTTTTTGGATTATTGACGAAACTGCGTCTTACAGACTAATAAAAAACAGTGCAATCACAATTATAAGAATAATTGAAAATAGAAAGGGAATCTACAAAATAACTAAAAATAAAATATAAATAAATTAAACTTAGATTAAAGAATTTCTGAAAAAAAAAAAGGATCAGGTAACAATATCTTCGATATTGACATTATTAACATTACAATTTACTTACTAAATTAATCGACAACGAAAAAGACAAAACCATACGTATAATTTAAAAAGAAATATTTTTTAACCAAGCCAACGAATTTAAAGTCTTTTAAGATCACTGTAAAAAAATTGTGAAATCTAAATTAAATGTTACCCGGTCCTAATAATAGTCGGGTCATTATTTGGGTAAAGATTTGCAACCTGTACTTAAGTAGTGCTGAAAACATAAGCATGGTTGCAAGACGATAAAAAAATAGATTTAATGGGTTCTTAACTAAAAGATTTAACTATGGGTCAATTGAATAATATTCAATATTATTTAAAATAGAACTCCTTCGTTATATTTGAAATATCGATTTATTTGGATATAATTCAGATTAGGCAAAAGTACTAAGTCTCAAAAATATTTACGCACTTGTCCTCCTGTTTTCAAATGTAGATTCTTAAACGGGTTTTTAAAGATTAAAAAGTGTTAGGACTATTGTTCGGAGTATCATGAATTAAATAACGTGGAAGTGTGGGAAAGGGATGAAGGAGCCATTGTTTCCCTGGCTATAAATTTTGTACTAAATGCTGCTATGCCGCATTTTAAATGTGCTAAGCTTTTCAGGAAGTAGATTTTAGTAAAGTCACATATGTACGAGCAACTAGTATTAACTATTGTATGGGGTATAGAAGTTAAGTTAGAGAGAAAGGAACAACGTTTTTTGCCGATTTTTAGAGATGATATATCCTCGACGCCACTATGTATAAGTTAAAACTGTACGTGAATGAAACTATATCATCGAAATTTATAGTTTCAAAATAACCTAGCTCATTTACTAATGCGTGTATGTCACGCTATTAATAATTCTTTTAAACAGTTTAAAAAATTTTAAGTCAGTATTTTTTTTACTTTTAAAGATCTAAAATAATAATTAAATTACCCATTTATAAAGATAATGAGGCGAGATGCTGACATCAAAACTGCTATATTAAAGGAACAATGGAAGTCATTTAAAGTCAATCCTGTGGCGCTTAAAAACGTACGATGAATAGGAAAATTGTATTAAATTGTTATCTATAAAGTTAGGCCTCTGTAAGTAGTGAAAATAAAGCATCGAAATACATAAAAACTAAATACAAATACAAAAAGTCTAAATTAAATTTTGTTGCGAAGATGTACACACTTTAAAAAGCATTACAAATACTTTAACTAAATACTTTTTAATTAATTGTTTCTGTTTTTTGTGAAATGTCTGCTAAACAAAACTATATATTTTCATGACGAATGAAAACTACTTTAAACTTTGTTTGTCCGTATATTTGTGCCCTTTATAAATTTTATAGGTTGCAATTAAAATAAATAAGAAGTTAATGCATTATGCATTAACTTCGTAAGCATTTATATAATTACTTTGAATGTTTACGTGTATTATACTTTATAAGTAGAAACTAATATTCGTAGTCATATGTAGTATAGTACTCGATTGTAATTCACACTTCGTGTGTAATTAAGGGCTCAGGGGATTTCCTTGGTTCACTCTTTAACTAAACATAACACAAGTGTTATTATCTTTGGTGATTGATTAATTAATGGGACACCGTAAGAGGTTTAGCTTATTACATTTGGGTCACAATAAAAATTCATTAGGGGTACTTTCGTACGTTATTATATAGATATTAGAACCGAGCTTTTGTTTCCTAGTTATCTAGTTTTTATACTAGAAATTCATTGATAATTTACAAATATACTATAATATACTTACAAAATATGTCTGTAATATATTTACAATATTTGTTAAATACATATTGGTCAACGTTACGTGATATTTGGCCGACTACTCAAAATAAGAGGAATTAATTCGGTGTGTGTCAGTTCTTTTATAGACATTTTAGAGATAAAAAGTAGCTTCTTCGAAAATCACAACCATGTGCGATTAATCTAAAAATGCTAGCAAATTTTAATTGATCAATTGTAACAATTTTCTGTTAATAAGAACTAAAACGACTTCGCTAGAGTGGCCGGCGCGGGCTGGATGAGGATAGCCCATGATCGGAAGCGGTGGCATACTTTCTACTGTAATGAATTTTTGTATATACTATTAAATTAAATTATCGTTTACTGTACTTGCTTGAGTTTTATTTTTTACGTACAGGTTAAATGTACAATAAAAAGAATTTGAAAAAGCTGGGTTACAATGTCAGCTTTTTAATTTTGTAACTTCGAAAATTTGTATTCACTAAGGATTTATATTTAAAAATAAAGAAAAGATTAAACAATAAAGCTATTCCAATAAATATCAAACAAGACAAAAATTTTGCTGTTTTCCTTACCGAGCTCATCTGCCAGCATTCATTTATTAAGTCCATATTAGTCTATCCGTTGCAGTTCATTGCTTAACTTATAAACCAAAACATTAAATCAAGTCCCTGTAAGGTTAAATAATAACCGAAATTAAACCAAAAATCAATAAGTTTTTTTCTACAAGAGAACAAATACGATACTTAACAATTCTTTCATTTATAATATTTATAGGATTGTCACAAAGGCACTAACGAAACCACGTACTACGTACTAAATATAGTTTACTAACAGTAACGTCGTACGCACTTCGCCGCTTTGTTAAAATAATAAGTTTTACCCACAAGTCTTTCAAGCGCAAGGAGCGTGTCCAATCGCCCTATATCTCGTAGTTAGATCTCGGATATCAATTATTAGCATGGATAAGGTGCTCTTGAAACCCAAATACAATATTGATCTGCTTTGCAGTAGAAATAGCTACTTTGAGTATGGTATAGTTGCATTGACTTTTGATCTTTTCGATTACTTACACTAATGTATAACGGGTTGTTGGCAGTAAACATCCAAGTTTCCCGTTCGCCTATTTGTTAGAGGTTCAATTTGAATAACATCTTTGTAATACTGCAAAATCGTAGCATTATCTTTAATCCTCAAGGGTATATATTGCTTTTGTACAATTTTATACTATAAAGATTTTGGTTAATTCTTGTCAAACAAGGTTAATTTTTAAATCTGTTGGTATCGTTTTTAAATTAATTCTAAAAATATTCACTAGATCCTAAAATACTTACTGATGCATCAAAGTAAACCTGGATAAGTTTGTTAGGGTTTTCTGGAAATGTTAACAAAATTTTCCTTAAGATAAGACTTATGTGATTACTATGGACAATAGATCACAACTATAATAAATTATTTTATTAAAAAGATTACACAATTAAGAAATATTGTAATTTTAAAATCATAAGAAATTTAAAAGTAGTGTTTGCACAGCAAGATAATATGGCCTCCTTTCTAATATAATAAAACAGTAATTAAAATTCAATTTCCACACAACTCTTTTGACTACGGAAGAATTGAAAAATAATGTAATGAAATTGGAAAGAAATAACAAGTGAAACTAGTGAAAATTGTTATGATCCTTCAGGATAACTTGCCGAATGGCTTGCAAACCAAATGGTCTCTGGCTGGCTTCATGATATATAAGCATTTATCATATTCTGTTGTCTGGCGATTTTTATCTATTTACAAGCGTGATAGGGACAAAAGAAAATTTAAAAAGGTTGTGTGCTTCCATAAATTCCATAGATTTATGCAAATGTCCTCTCAATATTCGTCATAACTTTTTAAATTTATGTCACCTCAAGTTGGCAGTATCTCCTTCCCACCAAGTTTGCTGTCAAGCGTCATTGCATTCTTGTGATTCTATTGCAAAATAACTAATGAAACTACTTTATTTGTGATAAAATAGTGTTAGTTACCAATTTTAAGTAGATGTTGGAGACAGCAGGGTTTTCTTCAAAAATTACTCCGGTAAGTTACTTCGTATAAAGAACAACATTAAAATTACACGCTCTTGGTTTTTAAAAAAGCAATTTCTTTTTCTCGGAGCTTAGGAAAAAAGCTGCAAAAATACCAAAAAAACTACACACTGCAAAAATAATAGAAGTTCGCATAAATACTCATCGTCAAGTAATTACCACCCGGACTCATCAAGTAAGTAGAGTTTAAATTCTTTGTATAAATTATTAAGATGCTTTAAATGAAATACCAAAAATCTTTTGTATGGAAAAAATATTGGTTACAAAGTTTCTTTGAAGATTTAGTGATCTATATTATTAACTAGTTTTAAGTTTATACTTTTTTGTGGTTTGAGCTTTTGGAAACTCAATTGTTTTTGTTATATTATGTTTTATTTCATTATACTTTTTTATGCAAAACCAGTAAAACATAATGCAAAAATCTAGATGCATATTTTATTACTTAGAATTTGTTTTTCTTTAAATTGTGCTTAGAAAATTTTTCATATTTTTGTGCATCTGTATAAAAATGTAACAAATAGTTTGGAGACCCAGTTAACAAACATTCAACATAGCCTTAAAATTATAGTCCCTCGGAGGGTCACATAATTGGCTGAATAATTATAAAATAAAAGAGAATATCAAAATTGAAGTAAAACCTGAGTTACAAATTATAAATTTGGAATTATATGCAATACTGAGTCTTATGCAAATTTGTACCTATAAGAAAATGCTAAACTATGAGCCCAAAAGGAACTGACTCAAATAGCATATTTTATTTAATTGTAAATAACATATACTGGAAACTTCAAAGACAGAGTGACAGCGGAGAAATTAAATAGTTCATTTTAAACTTGATAAGATATATCCATTTATTATGTGATAATCTGAAATAAAATTAATATAATCATTAAGGTTTTTTAGTACGCTGAAGTTAATATGGTATACACCATTCATGAAACAAAATGTAAACTTCATTTAATTCTAATGAATGTATTAAATTAAAGGAGTGACAGGGTAAAAGTTTGAGCCATAAATTTCTAAAAGAAATTTCAACAAGCTCTTGCCAATATATACTTGTATACATAAGTCTAAATATGCCTCCATAAATATATATATATTTATGAGGCATATTATGAGCTATTTAGACTCATGAGACATAATATGGTCTTCAGATTTTTGGTAATATAATAGCAGCTGATTGGTAATAATCAGAATGAACCAGGTATAAAACAATGTTGCAAAATTTACAGATTTTATTTTATTTGAAGAGAATTACTCTATTAAAAACTATACTGTAATGACTGTTATTGGAATTTACTTTAAGAGTTGTGCCATGTTAAAGTAATAAACTTAAGGTAGAAATGGATTTTAATATACTAAGGTAGCGTACATGTTGCGGAAAAATTTTAAGCATGGTACTCAAATGGCACACTAAATACTCGCAGTTAAGAGTTATTGTAAATTAAAAAGTTACAGTTCTTGCTACCACGACTTCTTATTTAATTTTACATTAATTAGAATGCCAAATTATTTCTGGTCCTAAACCTTTTCTTTCTATGAGTAGAAAATGCAGTTATACTCATGGGTCTAAAAAGACCGTAGATGGTGTTGGATGCTATACGGAGCAGTCCAACTTGCAGCAGATGATAGCGCTTGCTGGAAGCTAATGTAAATATGAGCTGAGCATAATCATTAAAAGCATTTTTTAAAAGCAATTTAAAAGCAGGATTCCTAGCAATCTTAAGAAGTGGTTTGATGCACAAAACAGAAGTCCAACCCTTTACTCATAAAATACAAATGTAGCTTATGAAGTAATAAGCCCATGTAATTAAAGTGGAAAATCAAGATAGCATGAATTACTCAAAATTCATTGCCAACAGCAAAATTTATGAGTATAACCTAGAGTGGTTATTGGATGCACCACAGAGCAGTCCAACTCCTTTTATTGCTAACCGCAGATGCAGCGGATGCAAAATGGGTAGTGAGCATAAATAGTCTCTATTTCATACGCAAATGTGCAACATCTTGAAACTTGAGGTGCCTTTAAACTAAAGTGTGGGTTTTATGCAGAAGGCACACTTTCAGCCCTCATGTTGCTTAATCTCAGAAGCAGCGGATGCGAGCTGGGGAGCAAGCCCTGACAGCCTATCAGGCAATAGACCAACATATTGAAAAAAGGAGCACTCAAAAGGGTTGTTCGTGAAAATTTGGTGATTACAAGAAAGGTGTACTTACTACATAATTAAATATTAGCTTTTCAGTGATTAAAAAATTATTGTCCACTACCAACATTTATAAAAGGCTAGTGCCGAACTGTGCCATGAACTGTAACTAAGCAATGCTTAAGGTATTTGATAACTGGGAATATTATTGTATACTCTAAGTATAGAGAAATTATAAAAGGCTGCAATAAGCAGGAAGATTGCCTGAATCATATTAACTACCACTAAGCAGCCAATTTTCAATCTTTGTACAACAAAAGATAATTTCACCAGGCAGGTTTGTAAAATTGCTCAGTAACTTGAAATACCTAATTAAGTGGACTGGTGTAATTGTATTTGTAATTGAAGAGGATGAAATTTCTAATAAAGGGAGGATATCACTAATATTCTTTCCATTTCCATTTTCATTCACATATAAACCTGTTTCAAAGTAAAAATCTAATAATAAAGCTTCAAACTTAAGTGATTAATAGACAAGGTTGCAGATAAAATGGTGCTTAAAATCTGTTTTATGTAGGAGATGAAGCTTTCTAGCAACAGGCTCCAAAAGCTTCAGCATCTCAGAAGCCATGATTAAAAGTATTTGATATGGAAAATTCCAAAATTGAAAATGTCCGTAAGAGTAACAAATATATAACACTTATAATACTTGGCAAATTTTTATTGTAGTAAATGATGTTAACACTATCTCTGACAAAGGCATAGATCACTTAAGCGTTGTTTATGTCTCAGAAAAAGTCTTTGACATTTTGCCTGGTAAGAACATTTCAATTTAATAGGTAAAAAAGAATTAGAAAATTTTCTGCAATTTTCATGCTCCTGGATACAACCTTCTTATGTTATATATTTAATAAACATGAACTTTTAGCTTTCAACCATACTGAAGATAATTGCTCAAAAGAACATATTGACCATTTCAAAAATTTTGTTTTGAAGTGGGTTCGAGATCATTCAAAAGGTGTGATTGGCTTCTTATTCATAATAATAAGCCTAAAATTTATTCTGTGAATAATGTTCAGAGTTAGTAAAACTTAAGACAGTGATATGGTGCAAGTACTCAGAATTATAAATTTTATATCAAGGTAATACATTTTTGTTACCTTAAGGTTTAGCCTGTTTTCTAAGCAGAGAAGGGTGCATTTAAGCATCAAACTTTTGACTAAGTAATTAGAATAAATTGTTGAAAACGCCTTAAAAAATCAATGATCAAATATTCTGCATCAAAGTATTAAAGACAATTTATAAATAAATTTACTAAAGCAAAGTTAAAGATTAGTCAGATATTAAAGACAATTTATAAATAAATTCACTAAAGTTAAGAAGTTAGCTCAAACAAAAGTATTTGATTTTTATCAGTAAAATAATTATCTTTTATGTTTCAATAAATAGTTTAGGCAATTATTTTTGCAAAGAAATGGATTTTATTACATTTCCTTATTGGGATTAAATAATGTTTGATATTTTGACATTGACTTTATTTTTCATCGATTACAATTATTATAACTAGTAATAAAACTGATAGTTTTTATAATTATATATTACTCTCCATTTTGAGAATCTGAAAGCGTTAGGTAATAAAACTAACAATAGTTTAATTACAGTGTCAATAAAAAATTGTTGGTTCACTTTGCATTCTTGTCTTCACCAGCAGAAATCATTGACCAGAAATACTTACAGACGACTAACTTTTCTTTTTCTCACAAGTTTTGTGGTCTATTTTTTAAATTACTTTTTTAAGCATTATAATTCTGCTGTTTTGCATAAAACAAAACAGATATTATATGTTTGAGAAAACACAGCAATAAACCAAGACGCTTCCTGATGATTAAGGCTGCAATGACGCTTGACAATAAAATTGGCGGGAAGTAGATACAGCCAACTTGAGTTAACATAAATTTAAAAAGATATGACCAATATTTCTATCTATTGAGAGGACATTTGCATAAATCTATGTAATTATAAGGACTGTTTCTTTATCTCATTGTTCTGTTTTCTCCAACACATAATACCTGTTTTGTTTTAATGCAAAACAGCAAAATTATAAAGCTCAAAAAAGTATTTTAAAAAATAGACCACAAAAGTTGTGAGAAAAAGAAAAGTTAGTCGTCTGTAAGTATTTCTGGTAAATACCTGCACAAAATTCACGCAAGGAACTCCTTGAAATTAAACACTCCGTATTAAATTAAACTTGAAATCATGAGCTGCAAAACCAAAGGGAAGGGTAATTAAGTCCTTTGTGTGTTACACGAGATAACATTTTACCTCACTTAAAAGCCCTATCTAAAATAATACCTCTTTACTTTCTTTATTTCTAAAAGTCTCGAAATGTTTTAAATATGTGCGTCGCTACCTACATCTAGGCTTTATTATCTGCGTAAATAACTGTTAAAACTAAATAAATTTTAAAAACAATGCTTATTATCATTAAGAAAAATAGAAAATTTAATTTAATTTTGAACGTTAAGTAATTTCACAAGTAATTTTAAAGAAAAAGGATGCTGCCCTAATGACATTTGAAACTTTGCGAAAATAACGGCTAAGGGATAAGCAGTTCGTAGCACCCTATGTTAACCATGTTATACTTCAGAAATTTGAATAAAAGATCATCATTAAAATAAAGTCATTTTCATTATTAATTTAACATTCACACATATTTAGTATAATTTTAAAAATAGTTTGGTAATATTTTAATCATTAAATACAAGTTTTAAATACAAAAATAATACAGAAAGCTAGTGTGCTATTGAGCTGTATTTACACATAATACATCAAAATCAGGGTTTTTTTATTAACTAGGATGTTATGCGAATTCGCTGAATCTTTTCAAAGACATGAGTCTGGAAGCATATCATCATTGTTATAATCAGTAAAATCTTATATACATATACCTACTTCATAAATGTAAATTAAGAATATCAGTCTTTAAAAACTTTTCTTATTTATTAGGTATGACATACTTAATTAAAGCGACAAAATATTTTTTTTTTCTATTTAATGTTCCTTGCGTAATGAAGTTTGAAAAAATATAATAGTTTACTTACTGTGACTATTGCTTTATATTTCTTGTTCCTAACCAGTGTTATGTATTAGCCAAAAAACAAACTAAGCAGTGCATATTTACAAAACAGAAAAATATGACGAGGAAATGTACCCACTAACTACAGAACAAAATTTTCTGTTTTAATAGCATGCTTTGGATGTTTAGTATAATATAATGAATATTATATAAAAAAAATGTAAAGCAAAAAATATTTTTGAAATTACAATTTTTTTATTAAATAAGGTTTTGTTGTAAATGTGCGAGTAAATATAAACGCACCAGATCACTGTCAATCGGATCATTATCATTTGACATTAAAGAACCCAAATTACGTAAATCCTAATTAAAACCCACAGCATATATGCTTTGTCCGGGCAATATTTACAATCATTTTAAAAAAACTTGAACTCGACTGCGGAGACACCGCACGGCTGCTGGAACCTTTTGAAAAGTCGGGAATTAAAAATGTAAATAAGCACAATAAAATCCAGTAAAAATCCTTTTATTGAATAAAGGGTTAAAATTCTTAAGATAACAAAATGAATAAATAATTCGTTGACGACGAGTTCCATATTATAGATTTAGTCTATATAAATACACTGTCTATGGAAGTCATTGCCATAGGAACATTTTTCATTTAATATAAGATCTTTAAACAAGTTAGGGTTTATGTCCCGCTAAAGAGAAATTTAGAAGAGTGCCTGAAACAGTATTAGAATAAATTTGGAATAAATCGAGATGAATACACTGTCGCCTATGTGGCCAATTAAGTTGATTGGCCTAATGCCTTCTTACAGAACGTTTGCATGCAGAGATTTCATTCAGCTCATATACGTTTTATTTTCAAGCGTATATATAAATAGAGGCTTTTTGGAAAATCTACTTATTTTAAAACTACGAGCTTTTATACGAAAGGAACACTAAATTTATTTATGTTAAGGCAACTTTTAAGAGTCGATGAACAAAATATGTTCGAATATGCGTTAAGAGTATTCATACTGTTTTGTTAGTGATATAAAAAATCTACATTTAATCATTACAAATCATCCGCATCCGTAACTGCCTCCTTAGCCTAGTGGTATGGGCGTGTGCTTTAGAAACCTGAGGTCGTGGGTTCGAATCCTGCGGGGACTCAACAAATTTTAATTGTTGTTTCCTAGTTGGTTAGGGCAATTTGGGCCGATCACCCAATTGTCTGAAAAGTAAGATGCGTCGGATGGGCATGTCAAAGAGTCGGTCCACCCACCAACCCGCATTGGACCAGCGTGTTGGGATACGGTCCAAAACCCCCTGATGGATAGGGGTGTATTAGAGGAGGCATATGTTAAGCAGTGGACTATTACAGGCTGATGAGATGAGATGAAATCATCCGCAACTATGCTAGCTAAAATAATTATTTAAGCCTAAGCCCATAAAAGCTTGCATAAAATTTGTAATTAGCCAGAAAAACAAGTTCTTTATTGGGAATGTATTTTTAGTCTCATATTGCTTAACCAAATGTAAAGCAACATGTGAGTTCTATGCCCAACTTACTGTCTTCCTTCATTCAAAATTTTATAAGCGCTATGAAGATGACACATTCTCAATTTGATTTACTTTAGAAAACCTTTGTCATTTGAGACGATAAACGTCTGCTAATTTAATAATAAATAAGCACATAAAATTTTAAGAGGATACTCCTAAAACAGTTCATAGTGTTTATTAGCAATGTCAAGAAAATACAAATGTTACGCTTAACTTAAAACAAATATGCCAATCCTGAAGTACGATTACATGTCATATCTCATTTTTCTTAATATTGTATCCACTTTAAGGAAAACGACTTTTGTACCCTTTGTGAGAATTCAAGTGGCAATATTTTAGCTTGCAAAACAATATGAAAGCGTGGGTTTGCTTTTATAAAAAAATTGTGAAAAATCACGAAGTGCAAAAATGTAATAAGTTTATTGTTATACATATTAAAGTAATAATAAGAAAAAGTAGTATGCCATAAGAGTTTAATAAAATCTTAATCTTTTTCTATATCGCTGTATCTTGTTTTGATTCTATCATATGTTTAACGCCTCCGTAGCCTAGTGGTAAAGCGTGTGCTTTAGAAACCGGAGGTTGTGGGTTCGAATCCTGCGGGTACTCCACAAATTTTTATTGCTGTTTCCTAGTTGGTTAGGGCAATTTTCTGATCTGAAACTGATCACCCAATTGTCTGAAAAGTAAGACGATCTACGTTAAGGCATGCGTCCTATCAGGCTTAGCTGATCTCTTATATAGATCTCTAATAGTAGTCGTAATCGACTGGAGAACATTATTATTATATGTTTTAGCATATTTATGACAGAATTACCTATCCAGATCGTTAAATTTTATATAAATGCTGTTGATTTCAAAAGGACTTACATTGTAGTGTGTTAAGATAGCTTTGAAAATCCCTTATAGTATGAATAGCCATGTTAACATTAAAATATACATTTAGATATATGCTACCGCTTATAATATGACTTTTCAAGACGTTCATCATCAACTAGTTTATCTGGTAAGGGTCAGATTGCAAGTTTTTGATTTCCGACACCCTAATATTTTTAAAATATCCCGGGAGCTACTAATTATTATAAAACAGGGGACTACATGACACATGACTTCTCACAAAACAAAGAGCTATGAACGCGGTATCGCTGATAGCGAAGAGACGAGGTACCAGATAAAAAAAAAATTCTCTGAATTAAGTTCATACTTCCGTTAGAAGTTGTTAAAAAAGTACACAGATTTGAAGTCTAATAGGATAATGTACTAATTTATGTATATATTATATTGTTTTAATAAAAACAATTTGTGTAGTGTGTTAGTTTTTTGCATATTAGTTGTAAGATGAATTTTTGTTTTTTAATAAGCGAATATATACGATTGCATTTTATATAGCCGTGGTTTTCAGATAATCTTGGTACTATTTCGAAGGAAATTTCATCAATATTACTATTCTCATTTGATGAAACGTAATAGAAGTAATACCCTAAAGTAATATAGCCTAAAATGATCCCAAAACTGTAAAGAAAATTAGGGGCGTGTGAGCGTTCTCATCAATCATAATTTATTATCCCATTGTTATCGTGACTCTGCATAACTGCCCGTTTCCTAAACATTTTATATTGTAAAGGTTATAACATAAATGGAGAATATGTAGGTACCGTTTACATTAATCAAAGAAAAAACAGTCGATCTAAATAATTTAAAAATTCAATTCAATTCTAAAATGCGTCAATACACAAAGAATTATGTACATTTGTTATTTTACTATATATATGGTATATTATATACCTTACGACTACTATAATATATTATCTTAATATATATAAATCACGTGTCACGTTGTTTGTCCGCTAGGGAATCTTTATCTACTTTACCGATTATAAAATATACTTGCACGCAATGAATGTAGACTATTTAAACTTAAAAGATAGATTAGCTTACATCTCCATTTATAGTCGCAATATTGTTTTATTTCGATTTATGTATCTATTATAATTTGATGCAAAATGTTTGCTACAAAACAATTGTGACAGTTGGCGAAATCTATTGATTGCGTTGTGTGTGTGTCAATAGATGGCGTTTTTTCACTACATAGTATAAAACAAAGCCGTTTTCTCCGTCCCTATATCCGTATGTCTGCTAAAAACTTTTAAAATACGCAACGGATATTGATGCAATTTTTGTAATAGATAGATTGATTATAGTGGAAGGTTTATATGTATAATTCTAACGTAATATTGTAGAGAAACGCTGATAAATTTATATATGTTTCCATACATTTATACATATCAGTATTGCACCCGTGAGGAGCCGGGGCGGGTCGTTAGTAATAGTATAAAGTTTTCGTTGATAATAGAAGAATTGAGAGAATAAAAAGTAATTACTTGAAATGAATTAGTTTTGGTTATTTAATTTTATTATAAAATGTAACAATTTAAAATGTAATAATTGTAGCATACATAAAAGTAATGTCGTACCCTATATAAAGGAAATATTTTTATGACATATTCAACGACGGAAACGATATATTTCCTGTATGTTTGTTATTTATGATTGCACACGATAGTTGTTTCCTCAGGCTTGACGACGCATGTAATAAATTTTAATTCTTAGTTTTTTAATAACCACGCAAATAAAACGTTTAAATTTTGTTTTTGATTGTAGTGCTCTATATCCATTCAAATTATAACATTTTTCATAAAAAAATAAGAATTAAAAAACAATAACAATGTTTAAAACTAACTCTTTTGTATAGAATTATGGACGATATCAACAGAAGGACCATTTTGATAAGTTGTCTTCAGTCTGTCATATAGCATCGCTGGCTGTCGTAAAACAGTTTCACCGATTGCTAACCAAACAGTTTAGAAAATAAGTTCCCCATACGCGTTAACTGTCGTTTATCTCCATCGAATGCAGCAGTACAGGAATTCGCTTTTAGTACCGTATTTCTCCAAAATTCAGAGGGTTAACAACGGATTTCCCTTCGCAGGGTATCATGACAGCTGTTTACAGTACAAAGTGTGATTGATGCTGGCAAGCTATCTCGCGACGTGCTCGTATGGTTTTAGCCGAAAATGATTCAACGCGCTACATTAAACTGCGTGGTTATCTTGTATTTGAGTGGCTTTAGACGGATTTCGTGTCATTATATATTAACTCTTATAACATATCTCTTATAACATACATAAAGAGTTATAAAACTGAAACCTATACAAATAGGAAGAGAGATGTGAATCATATAAAATATTTAGTGATTATTTGCTAAAATTTGAATATATTATATAAGCATATTTTGTACATAGATATAATTATCAAATTCGTGTTAAATAATTAAATCTATTAAATTATTTAATTATGGAATGTTCATGGAAAACTTAACCTTTCCTCTTATTGTATAAAGATATGGAGTCAATTGTTGGTACTTTTATGATGAACATTTCGAACCCATTTTATTTTTTACTAAGAACGGTTTTCTGTATTCTTAACACAGTTTTTAAGTTACAAGCGACACACCCACGCTTCGGACGGGAGCTATACTAATAGAAAATATACCCATGTTTAATATTATTTATAAGCATGTTTTATACATATAAACCTTCCTGTTACTTCCTAAACTCTATTATGTATTTAAAAAAACCACATTGAAATCCGTTGCGTAGTTCGAAATTTTAAGGATGCATAGGGATATATGAGAGCGGCACTGAAAATTTCAGGAATCAAGGGAGTGTCACATCATTACTATTAAAAAATGTATTTATTGCTTTGCGAAGTAATCTCCGTGAAATTTGACACATTTTTTCATCAATGGGATCAATCATTGAAGCAACCATTCCATTCAGAGATCTGTCTCCGGTATGGCCGTTTTGTAGGCGTCTACAGCTTCTTCATGTGATGAAAATCTCTCATCACGCAAATCATTCTTTATGTAGGGGAAAGTACAGACATCATTAGGGCTCAGATCGGGGCTGTACGGGGGATGGTCTAATAATTCAATGTTTTCTTGCCCAAAAAACTCTTTTGTCCTACGCGCGGTGTGAGAACTCGCTTTAGCTTACGCACAGCATCAACCTTTTCTTGTGTGACTGCAGTTTTTGGCACACCTTGACGGGGATCGCCACTGAGCTTGACATGTCCTTGTTGAAATTCTGCAAACCAGCGATAAATTGTGGTTTTGGATGAACGCTTCATCACCAAATGCAAAAATCATTCGGTCAATACACTATTTTAGTGTTAAACCACTTTGAAAGTCATAACAAATCATCGCTCTTCAATTTTCTCGTGGCAATTCCATTTACTAACGACTAAAACAGTATGACAAGACCGACAATCTTTTTTTAATATATAAATTGTATCCAATTTTCAAAACCAAGGGTTGCAGTTAAAAAGATTTTAATATGACAGGAATATTAGAAATATTCCATTACCGATACTTTTAGTACAGCACTCGTAGGTACAGAGAAAGCGACTTCGTATTTTACAAAATCCATTAAGGCTACCTACCTACCTGGTTTGGACATGACAAGACATCACGCGTCAAGTACGTTTCACGAACTCTTAAATTCGTTAATTTTGTATTTAAGTTACGAGAGTTGCTTAACATACACCCAGTGTATTTTTTTTATGACATACGCAGGAAGACGAGCATTCGGGCCACCTGATGAAAAGTGGTCAACGACGCTCATAGACATCGGCAATAGTGGTATCACCAACGCGCTGCCTACCGTGAGACATAAGATTTTAAGTCTCGTTTACCCAGTAAATACGCTGGCTACGGTGCCATTCAAACCGGAACACAGTAGTGTTTTCACATTACTGTTTTGCGGTAGAAATAGGCATTACGGTGGTACCCACCCAGACGGTCCCCTGTAAAATGGGGACCTGCCACCGGTGTGTATAGTTCTCAATGAAATAATTCAAGATATATACATATAAGGGAAACATTGAATAACGTACGATGTACGTACATATTTTTTTTATTGCAACGGAAATGTATTTTAAGTACATCTAAAAAGCTTCATTTTAAAAGGCAACGAAACAACTTGGCTATGCTACAAAATTATCTTACTAGCAGCCAACGCATTTCACTAAATCAGTGCATCTTTGGCAAGACCGTCTTTCAAGTACTTCTTTAGTAGTGTGTACTTATTGATAAAATCTTCCTTATTTTAAAAATACCCTTTAATTCAGCGTCTTAAAAATGGAAGCATTTAACTCATACTGCGAATGCAGTTTAAAGCACGAACTGTGGAGATCAGATGCAGAAAGTTACAATGTAAAATTAAGAGTTCAACTCTTAAAAATTAAGATACGAAGAAGAAGAATATTGTACTAACGAATAATAAACATTTAACGTCCCACAAACAACATGAGTTCTAACACTCGAAAGTTGAAAAAACGCTATGTTTATTAATCTATAAATTACATTCTAGCAAGGAATTTTTGTTAGTTCTGCTTACGAATGCTACAACTGCATGGATAACGTGATTTTCTTTTTCATTTGCAATCGTTATTGCTTGTTAAATAATAATTTAAGGTTTTATTTAAATTTACCTTAAGTTTAGATTTAATGGTAATTTTGTATTATTTTCCTTGTATTCTTACGTTATTTTAAGTGCATTGCTATAAAAGCGATGTCACAGATATTGAAGCAATTCTTTATAAGATAAAAAAAAAGTTATCATAACTGTATTTCTCCATTTAATTAAATCAACTAATGTAATAATCTAAAAAAGAAAACTTGTGATTTACATGGCATGTTTAGCCTTAGGGCATTGACTTTATGTTATATAAACATAACCCTTTCCATCTTAACTCAAATCCCACCGATGGCAAGATTACCTTTAATAGCAAATTTGACAACTGTCCAGCTCAGACATCTTTAGTACCATAAAGTACTTTAATTATTTCTTTTGTTTACGCGAATACTATATATTTTTGAATTAAAGGACTTTTTACGGAATTTATTGCATTTATTTTACATATTTAAATTCCCGACGTTTCAAACACTTTCCAGCGGCCGTGATCACAGGGTAGACTGAGATGTCATGCGTCTTGTTGCCTTTTAACTTTGTAACTATTTTTTAAACAGCTTAAAATTTCGACACTAGTAAAAATAATGGCGTTGTATGCACTAGAAAAAATAATGGGAAATGCTACTGTACCCTAACGCCTTAAAAACTGAAATTTAGATGATATTATTGTAAACTTAATTTTGTATGGTATCTGCCTCTGTAGCCTAGTGGTATAGGCGTGTGCTTTAGAAACCGTAGGTTGTGGGTTCGAATCCCGCGGGGACTTAACAAATTATCATTGTTGTTTCCTAGTTGGTTAGGGCAATTTGGGCTGATCACCTAATTGTCTGTAAAGTAAGATGATCCATGCGTTGGATAGGTCGGTCGTTGAAAAAGTCGGTCCACCCACCAACCCGCGTTGGACCAGCTTGGTGGGATACGGTCCCCCTAATGGACGGTACGGTCCCCCAACGGTACCCCCTAATGGATAGAGGTGTATTAGGGGAGGCCTATGTCCAGCAGTGGACTATCACAGGCTGATGATGAGCCTATTTTTATGGGCTTGTAATGTAGAAACTGGAGGTCGTAGATCCTGCGGGGACTCAACTACTTTTCTAAGTAGTTTCCTAGTTGGTTAGGGCAATGCGGGCTAATCACGATTGCTCGTAAAGTATATAATTTATTAATGTCTGAGTCGTTTGTATTTACCTTCTAGATTCATGAAAGTAATTACATTTTCTGAAAAAAACATCATTTTCATAAAATTTCTAATGCAAATAAAAACAAAAAGAGAAAACATAGTTAATTTATTTTGTACTATAGGAACAAATGAAAATACTGAAAGGAGTGGCGGTTAGACTCAATTTGTGCTAATGGATCAAGTAATTTGTTATTTTACTGCACCAACAAACGTGTCGCCGGCGTTACATTTTTTGATATTTGTTAGAAAAACATTTTTATAACATTACATTTTTCTTTGTTTCCAAAAGTTATTTTATGCACTCGTTTTACAACTATAACTAACTGATACATAAATTGTATTATTCTTTATCTTCATTTTTTCTCTTTGATAACATCAAAATTTCACTATCATCTATAAATTAAAAACCATATGAACACAAATTCGGTTCACGGAGTAAATATCTTAATTTTCCTTTATTTTAAATTAAATATCACATTACTATGTTAAGCAATGGTATGTTGTTAAGATATACTATACTTTTTAAAAATTACTAATCAACAATCAAAATGAGAATTTGTGCTGAAACTTCCTTAACAACCGCATAAATTCAACATAATAAATGCAGAATCATTAATTATTATTATACGCAGAATTAACGTGTTCTTAATACATCTTTGTGAACTCTTCAAAACAGTCTCAGCATCCCTTGGATTTTGCCATTACCTATAAATATCTATTCAGTTTTTGCTATTGAACATGATCTGTCAATTTACCTCGTTTAAGCTTAATACCCCTTTAACAATACAAGTATGATCACTTAAGAAATTATGTCTTATCGTAAGACGGATTAACGTAAGAAACTTTCATATTTATAACTTTAAATAATGTTTATATTTAAGCGATGAGTCTTAAGTGGTCGTAAGTTTTATCTAATTGCAATTATTAAGATCATTATAGATCAAATTATTGTACTAAAACTATTTTATATTATGGATGAGACTGATAGATGAGTTGGATGAGTTGCAATAAGTAAAAGTTTAAATATCGAGACAACATTGTCTTCGCCTTAAATGCGTTTAGTTGATGTTTAAATACAACTAGTTTACGCACTTTAGTAAAAAAGTTTTCTTCTCACATTGACATTTTTTTCCACTTATTAAATTATGTAACACATAATAATATAAAAAAGGAGAATATGAGTCAATAAAAAAAATCATAATCCTGACTTATATGTAGGGTAAAATAATGACTGTAATTAAATTAATTAAACTTCTAGATTTGTTTGTATTCAAAATATAAATATTTCTACACCTTTTGGCAAACATTCAATGAAGTAGCACTCTATTTTTTATTCTTTTATTTATATAACTGGTGTCACTGCAGAATATTTGCAATTAAGTTTACATTCAAGATAAAATATTTAAAAAGTTATCGACAGTTGCTTTCTTAATTGTTTTATGCACAAATCTTATATAAAGGCGGACTTAATGCCAATAGCATTGTCTACCAATCAACCTTTAGGGTGGTGCAGAGATAGCTTTGTGGGTGCACAGGGATATGGAAAATAATAAAAATAGCCTTAAATATACAATAATAAAAAAAACATATAATCCTAATATGCATATATATAAATATAAAGAATACAATGTAGGTATATATATAATATACCTACATGAAAGAATAGATAAAATGCATTGTAAAACATACATATACATTCATATAAGAACTAAATAGCATACATATATCTACTAAATTAATAAAATTGATACTATTCCATAGACAGTTTTTCTAACATATAATGCTTAAGTTTTATTTTTAAAGTAAAGCGACTTTGCGCTACAGGTTAGCGCATTTGCGGATTTAACCCGTTGCATAGAAGAATGGACTGGATGGAAAAAGAGGAATGTGTGAAGTCAGGGCGATGGGTTGGGCATTGCTAAAGACGGTTATGCGTTGAGCGAAGATTCTTATTATTAATTGAAATTAAAGGTATTGAAAATGGGAGGTTGAAAAAACAGGAGTATCAGAAGAGTCAAGAAATGAATATAGCGTAGTTAAAGCTCTTAACGAACGCTTTTCACGTATAGGCAACCACTGCAGACGCGAGCGATAGATGGATATATGGTCATATTTACGGAGATTGAAAATTAATCGAATGCAGTTATTCAGAAGTCGGTCAAGTTTATTGAGTAGATCTGCATTCAGGTCAAAATAGCACACGTCACCATAGTCGATTAAAGGGAAGACTAAGGCCTGCACGAGCAATTTCTTGGTGTCAGAAGGTAAGAAATTTTCGGTCTATAGACACATCGCAAGGTAATTGTTACCCTATTACTTACATTGGCTACTTGGTCTTTCCAACTCAGAGTTTTGTCAAATATAATTCCTAGATTTTTAACATTTTTACGAATTTAAATGGTTAATTCATTAACGTTATTGCTGGAAGATTTAGCCCATCTACTTTATTGTTTTTTCGCGAACTATCTGTTATGATAGATTGATATTTTGATTCATTTATATTAATCCCAAATTGATCGCTCCATTTTTTAATAAGATCTAAGTTTGCATTAATTTTTTGAATTGTTTGCAGTAACATACTTGCAGTAACATACTTGCATACATACAGATGATACTAGTGTTATTATTATTTTTTAATTTGCTACATATACTTCCCTTTTATTTATAAAATAAAAAAAATATTCATTACATTATTCATACAAGTTTCTGTTAAAATTTTACTGTGTAAATAAATTTTATCGATAATTACTAACTTAGCTCACATTCCTTTATCTAAATCCCCACCCCAAGAAATTTGATCCATTCATATTATTATGTTCCACTAAAAAAAACAAAATCTTAGTTGCCTTGAAGGACTATTTTTTATGTTACTAGTAACTTTTAATTACAAAAAAATTAAAAGAAAGAAAAAATTAAAAAAGGTTGTTTTTATACAAAAATCTGCTACCACTTACCGAAAACTTTAATAAAAAACTATGACCGACTCTAAAATCAAGCAGTGTATTATAATTGTTTTGTCGTTCTCAAAAACGGAATTATATCTAAAAACTTCTAAAGTAATTTTCAAATTTTACCCACATTTTTTTTATATTACACAACACATCAACCTTATTTAAAAATTATAATTAAACATATTTACACATACATTTACATTCTGATTATCATTATCATCACTACATTGTATAAAACAAAGTCGCTGCGCTTTTAATAGATGGAGTGATGCGAGAGGAAGGGTTATACAAAATGTAGTATAAAACATGCATATTATTATTGAGAAACTTAGATAATTTAAGAAGTTTTCTTTGTGATACCTTTATAAACATATTTTTGCGCTTACATTGCAAAGGCTAGCTGAACCCTACGATATAAATCAAACTAATGTGCTAAAGTATTTTACACCTTAAAAAGGTCAAAAAAAATCCTCGGAACCATAAGTCTCTTTTCAGTCAGTCGCTTAACGATGGGTTATCCTTACAAAACCTATTTTTATGGTTTATATTTTTTGTAGAAAAAGGCCCATTTGCGAAGTGATGTCATGCAATAAAGCATTAATCATAAATAATAAAATAATTGCAATAAATTTCTAATAATCTAAAGTTAAAATATATTTAACTTTAGATTATTAGAAATAATATATTTATCAACAATGTAATAATGTTTCAGTTTATTTGGTTTTGATCATCAATATGAGTCTTTATCTACGAGTGCCGCCATAATTGCCCCGATCGGAAATCATGTAAAGAAAGGTGTTCGACGGTGGGGTGGAAAAAGTATTTTTGATTGATGAGGTCCCAGATAAATTCTTTAAGATTGTTACTAGGTTAGATTGTACTTTTCAATAAACGTAATTTGCTCTTCGCAGTATTGCATTTAATCTCCTTTTATTTTTACTAGTTTTAAAACTGGTGAGTGTCAATGAATAGAGTTGTATGATTAACTTTTTTAAAAAAAGACACGACGGTCGTAGGTTTCATAAATAAAAACGTTCAAGTTATTTTTGTATGATGCGTAAATACGAAAGGTGGCAAAATGAGGCTAAAATATTGTTTATAGTTAAGATTTTTTCCAAATATATGAGTTTTAATCTTCTTTGGAGCTCCTTAGTACATTTTACCCGCATCCAAGTATATTATAAAACATAGTTAGTTAACGGATATCAATTATCTCTTACTTCTTTGAAACCTGGGTCTTTGAGAGCAATAACATAGAAAAAACGCATCGGTTTTCTTCACTGTAACTGTAACGTGCCGGTTTATTTAATCATGATTGAATTATAACCTGCAATTAACGAGCACCTGTAGCTAACACACTTATGTTAAATTGTGGCTTACTGATCAGGGAGATACAAAGCTAATGAAGTTGAACCATGACCTAACGACTAACAATGTTTTACAGGTAATCAGTACAAGGCGTAGTGCTATAAACCACACACTGTAATTAAAACACGTTTTTACAGTACTTGATACGAACATATAAAATAAATAACTTGCTACTAACCAAAATTAAGTACTTTATTTTGGTAGTGGTATTAACTTATTAAATTTTTCTAAGACGGAATTAAATTGAAAGTTTCAATTAACAAAAAAACGGTAAAAAGTATTTTTTATATAAACGATTTTAAGAAGAAAAGAAGCATTTTATATTTCCATTTTAGACGTTTGTGAAAGAAAGTATTATAAAATTAAAGGTAGCTTACCTTTTTGTACACTAAAAATGTAAAATATGGATATGAAAAACGAGAAATTTATCTTCAAGCGATTATCATAACATTCATTATAAGGCACCCATATCACTTGCGCTGAGAGTAAATATTTTAACTGCGCCCACAATCGATTCAGCAATCCAAAGATGTTAAACTAAGTTAAAGTTAAAATTGTAGAATATCCAAAAGAAATTCCGCTTTTAATTGTATAAAAAATAACATGTATCAGGTTTCACATAATAATTTCTTTTATTTACGCGATTAGTATATAAAATCCACTAATTTACGGATTTTTCACGTTAGTTACATATATTTATTCCCCAAGTTTCGGACTCTTTCCAGCATCCATGATCACGAGCAGACTCTGCTCATGACTCATGAATGCTGAAATTGGGTATTTATTAGGTTTATTTAAAAATAATTCACAAAATACACAAGATCATTTCAATACTATGGAATCAGAATGTTGCGCGCATGAATAGAATAGTAAAAAAAAACCTAGACTGACAATCGGTTCTTTATTCTGCAATAGATTTCTACATTAAACTAGATTAAAGTCTTAGTATTGCTTATATAGTACAGTTTTTAGATTTTTCTAGATAATGACTAGTTTATATAATACCCATTTTGTCAGAAACTCTATAGGCATTGCGAATAACTTAGCATGAGCTCGTCGTTACTCTATAAAAATATATTCTTCTAGGTGACGCTCTAGTAATTATTTACAAATTAAATCTGGCCAATAACATTCAAACTTTTTTTGATTACTAATGAAATATAATCTTCTATGTATTAAAGTCTGCCATTTTCCCCTACTCTGTCTTTACCGCGATCTTTATCAAGAAACTTGATTAATGACGCTCAAGACAAATTATCTCTTAGGGAAAGCTGTGTTAACGACGTAACAGTTAAGTAGCTTCCTTACGCGGTGGATGAAAAGTGGACATTATTATTTGCGGACCAAAATAAATATTTTCACGTTTCAGTAATCTGTTGTAAACAAATGTCTTCTGTTCTGATATTTATGATACAAACTCCTACAAAAGTGAATAACAAAACTAAAATAAAAAAAATGTTTTTATTATATTTTTGTGCTGCACTTATATATTTACTTAACTTAAAAACCAATATTTCCATATGTATAAATTATTACAGTAATAGGTCTTTAACAATTTCTATTTTATGTTGCCAATTTCTGGTAAAATTTTAATTCAACTTTTACAATCGACTTTATTTATAATTTTGCATATAGCCAACATACGAGTAAAAAGCGTTTTAAATGCGCTACATCCTGTTTTTTATTTTGAGGGTTGGCACCCTCCGAAACAAAAGTAACTTTGTGGTTCAACCTATGACCCTCGTAATGAGAATTAGAAATCTAATATCGATATACTTGTTATGTATTCGTATTTGTAACAATGTTATGAATTGTTTGCAAAGTTTAGGTTTTGATGATACAATTTGGATATTTTGCGATTTTAAAACAAATTACGAAAGTTAGTCTATCAGTTGAACAGATCATAGTCATAAGCAGTAATAACTTTTTTGGATAACTTACTTTTCAAAAGAACCCTTACTTTTTAAATAATTTTTTTGTAGAAATATAAAAAAAATACTTAAAGTAACAACTTGATTTTTGCCAGTAGATACGGTTAAAGATACGTGTCTGTAATGGAATTCGATGACCTTCCTATTAACCCGAAAGGGTTTTGGGTATACCCTGGAACGAGGTAACTTCGTTGTGGTGCTTCGGCACTCAATTATTTCCAAAAACAATTTACAGAGGACTACTTACTACACTTTAATTAAATGGACAAGAATGGAATGTCAAGTACAGCTTTGCACAATGTTAATAAAATTGTAATTTGTATGAAATTTTAAATCTTATATTAATATGTGGGATGACTAATTCAAATACGTGCTGCGTTATATTTTACTTCCAAGTTATTAAATAAATGAGAGCCATCTAGCACATAATAAATGAAGGAGTTTGTTATCAAATGCATATTAAATGAAATACTTATACAATGACTCTGAAATTGAGGTATTGACCAGTATTTTCATAAGTGACGAACGCAGATTACAAACTATTAGAAACGTTTTTATACTTTTTCTACTTCTAATTCTACTTAGGTACTTATTACTGCTAAATTTTAGGTGCGATTAGATTTGTATCGTATTTTACTGAATACTAAAAATGTAAAGAAATACTGTTGACTGATCCATAGGAATCTAATGAATATTCCCTTTTCATTTCAAACGTAGTTCAATAAAGCAATTTTTAATATGGTATAAATAAAATTTACAAAAAAATATCCATCGTCTAGATACAATGTTTCTGCTACGGGATTTTTTCATCAATACCGACTTATGGACAAGGAAAGATAAAATATGTGGAAAACATTCAATGCTACTTATATAGCGGTCATGAAAAAGCCTGAAGCGACCGCAGACCTACTTTTCTCGATCGACTTCATTTCCCATTGTATTTGCAGTGACTACACTATAGTTTATTTGCATGGAAAAATTTGTTTCCTTGTTTGTAAATCATATGCATGGATTCTGGATAATATTGTAGGCATGACAAAATACAAAAATATAATGAATGTCAAAATACTTTAACGATGTAGAAATGAAAATTAAATAATAAGGAGCTGTTCCTAACACTGGAAATACATATACTGAATTTAAAATCAATAAGTTACTTTTTGCTTAGTATAGTTAAGGACTATATTTAAGCCAATGCATGTAAATAGACAACGCGTTCGCTTTTGGGGCCATTATTATTTGACATTATATTTATTCCATGGCAAAATTGGCGAAACTATTGTAATATATGTTGCTGGATACAGAGAAGGAACTTTCTATATAAACAAGTATACAAAACAGATATTTTGCAGTAAAATATTAAAATTAAGGAGGCTTTTTAATGTAATATCTAGGTATTATGTCACAACAGGCTTACTGATTTACATATGTACCTATTATTCACCTTCTTCTAATGCATTTTACGTAAATATTTCTTTTGTTACGCATGGATATTTGGACAGAACGGTAAGAAGATGCGTTTATATCATGGCTGTAACTTAGATCAAACAATTCTTGAATGACGGGTATTGATTAGATAGTTTACTTAGAAGAAGCTTCACACTTCTGGCGTATTAACACCTTGAAGAATGAAATTAAAGATTTTATAAACTACCGGTCCTACATTCAATAAGATAAGCTCTGCTATAATTCTAACCTCACAAGATTTTTTACCGTTTGTAAGTTCGTCGAGATTCATTCGTATCTCACTCAGACTTACCTCCGGGATATATTCGGAGTAGTGCCAAAAAAACTTTCCTCTTAAGCCATTCCGATGACGTGTATGGCTGTCCATAGAATCTCTCAATCTCAAAACTTCTGGTCTATTGGACTTCAACTTATTCAACAGGCTTTGACAGATAGACAGATCTCTAGCGAGGACTCTTATGCACCTTAGTTTTGTTATACAGCTTTTTAATGCGAGATGTATTTAAAAATATTTAGTGTAGATATCCATTTGATCGAAATTGTAGACACATCTGCATGTGCAAATTCAGTACCACTAACCTCTGCACCACAAGTGTGGACAAAAATATGTTTATAATCAATACAATTGACTAAGATATACTGTCTACTACTGATTTATTGAACCTTTGCTACAAAACATTGCCGTTTTACTTTTGTATTCACACGCACAAAACCATATATTCGTATGTTTAGCAATTCGCTATATAGAATATACGACTCATATTTCATCCAACCCAAAAACATTTTATATAAATTGAACCTATCTTTGCATGACTCGACATCAATAAAAAATGCCTCACAGTTTATCATATTTTGCTAAGAAGTTTGCAGTTTAAGATTTATCATCATCATCATCATTATCAGCTTGTGTTAGTCCACTGCTGTTTCTTTATCGTATTCCACCATGCTGGTTCAATGCATGTTGGTAGGTGGACCGAGTTTTTACATGCCCATTCGACGCATATGGATCATGTTACTTTCAGCCAATTGGTCTAAATTGCCTTAACCAACTAGGAAACGAGAGTAAAAATTTGTTGAGTCTCTGCAGGATTCGAACCCACGTCCTCTAGTTTCAAAAGCACACGCCATCACTACTACGCTACGAAGGCAGTGGCAGTTTAACATTATCCTTTTAAAATAATATAACATGAATAAAATTGTAGCAAAAAATATGACTGACTTTAAACAGAGTATAACTATTTAACGCAATATCAGCAGATAATAATGAGCGAAATTGCCGCGTGAATACTGCCATAACATTTCCAATATGAGATATCTTTTAAGTTGTTTATTTAATAAAAATGTCATGAATGACACGTTTTATAAACATGGAATCAAGATTTTCTATTCATTAACTTTTACATAAACTTACACTATACTACAAAAAATGGGCTTTGAATATGATTCATCACAATTTGATATATGTTCACATTTAAATACTTATTGTGGATTATTGCTAAAATAATACATATATGCGCTAGCCTTTTATTACTATACTAGGTTGTTATTTTTAACTGAATTTTCTTAATTTCTTAAATATCTATTAAACTACTCAAAACAAAACGATTTAAAGAAAATGATAGGTATAACGCATCATTTAAAAAAAGAATGAACAAAAACGGAGCACAAGGGGCGGTACAACTAGGTAATATATACAGATACACATTAAAAAAACTCTAAATTGATACGTTTATCTTTTGTTAGCTGGTCAAAAGGACGTCCACGCTCACAGGAGAGGCGACATGGGAACACCGGGTTACTACGCGTATCGTTCGTATTAGCAGGTATTTTCAGTTTAAACACAGTAGATACGGGGCTTAGCTGGGCTAAGGTTAGTTTTCAGGTGTTGTTTCGTTGGCAGACTTAGGCAAGCAAGGTTTCTATTAACTTGCACGCGACTGGCCAAGGCACAGGTGCCTACCGCTTCGTCAAAACGATAACTAAAAGAAACGGTTTACTTTTGGAACTGAAGGTGGTAGGTTATAACGTTGTGAGGATATAAAACAGTTGTGTTGCTTCAGAAACTACGTGTCGAATATTCAATTTTCGGTTAAGTGAAACACTTTCGTAAGAGTTTCCGTAAAGTCTATTCTTTAAATGAGCATCTCAGTCGTTTGTCTCTTCTGTTCCCGATCATGTTAGTGAAGTGACCTATCATATTTTGAAAATGAGAGGAGAAAGTGCAATTATGTTTACGCATACACCTGTGTACTCCTGTATCTCAAGCCCAATCTCTGATCTCTGTTTTGTACCCCAAGCACAATCTCTGATCTCAACTTAATATCGGCTAAGGATATTTCTTTATTTTTGTTATATAATTTTCATGTCGAAGGGGCTTAAAAATATATAAATGTGTTATAAAATTTTATGTAGCTTGGATGCACGTGGAAATTTAATAGATTGCGGTTTTCATATTATAAATAAAAATAATAAAATCACAACATGTTTTTGTTGTGTTTTCTACATACTGCATTAAAAAAATTATTAACCACCATTAGTATTTCATATCGTTTAGGTATTCGCACGCCTTTGGAATACCGCTTTGAAGAATATTGTTAATTTTACTTCCGCTCCTTTCACCTGCCCTCCTTTTTTCCTTTTAATTTTTCCTCATCTCGTGAAAAAAAACACTACGTGTCGCGGTCGGCGGCCAGCGCCGCCGCTGTCGACAATTGCCTTCGGGAGTCCCTTCGCAACGCATCATATTTTAAACTCACGCGACGCTAATAGCCAACGCTCCGTTCTAATAGTTTTTAAGTTTACAGCGAACCTCAACTGCATCAACGAAGACGCCTGCAGCATCATACAAGGTATTTATCCTTCCTATTATCGCATTTCCAATCCCGCTTCATAACCACGTAGTCCGAGCCGGATTGGAAATCCGCATCTTTGCTTCTGGTCCTTTAATAGGATCTACCATATCGCCGTCACTCAAGCTAGGTGGTTTAATCAAAATTGGCTGACGAAACTTGAGTGACCACGCGCCCGCGCAACCTTTTTTCCTGTGTTTTTTTTGTAAAATGTGTTCTTTTGAACATTATATTAAGATGTTTACCTTTTTTACAAATGTTTGAAATTGGATCCAGTTAATGCTTTTAATGATAAAGAAATCATATAGCTGAATACTAACGATTTATTACTCAGTGATTCCATTCAATAAATTAATCTAATGCTCCCAAGGGCGATCAAACGACTCCCCCATGGAGTTATTAGCTAATGTT
Organism: Lamproptera curius; assembly: GCA_029286875.1. Lineage (NCBI taxonomy): Eukaryota > Metazoa > Arthropoda > Insecta > Lepidoptera > Papilionidae > Lamproptera > Lamproptera curius. The sequence goes on along the minus strand of JAGSMT010000005.1, from coordinate 6,122,801 downwards.
GCAGCTTCTTCACGCTGAGATTTAATGTCGCCGCAAGGTAAATGTAATGTTATGACTATGGACAGCAACCGGGATGCTATTATAAAAGAAGAAAGAATATCTGTAAAAAGAATATTAATTTATAAGCATTGTAAAGGTTTAATTTAATTAACGTACATAGAAATGATAATGTTCTTAAAAAGTACATCTTTGAGAGCATATAAAATTATGTACTGAAGCTATCTATATTTACATCTATGTGATTACAATAGATTTTCTTTAATGACGAACTGTAGAATGAATCTTTGTCAATGCGGTTTCTAATGCTGCTTGTTTTTTCTTTTATATCTGTTTATAAACAAATGATGTTCTTTAAATGTAATAAGGTCACATAATTTTGTCAAATTAAGATATTTAAAATGTTGTTTTTCATATTTTTAAGAGTCTCCCACATAAACACATATATTTGCTGTCTCTTGACAATTTCTAGTAGCAATATTAAAGCTTTTCTTCGAAGGGATTCTCATGGTGTACTGAAACGTTAGAATATTGAACAAGAATTTGTGCTATTTATAAATTAAACCTTAAAATATAACCCCACCTAAAACATAACCAGTATGACATTTTAATGGTTTTATAGCGTGTATACATGTTTTTTAATGGGTTAAAGCGATGAAACGTGATTACAACAGCTCCTACAGTCCATCGTTAAAAAGGCCCTACCTCCTCAAAATCGTGTACTTGAAAAGTTAAAACGCTCACCTCGAGACTTGACAAAGAAACATGTTCAGATTTAGTCGAGTCCAGACTCCCATTGTGAAAACAAAGTTATTATATTTATTACCTATTTCTATGCCGCAGTTAACATAATTCATTTATCACGACTATTACAACCGTTTAGATGATCGCAAAGACTGTCCATGAGTCCATGAGCATTTGGCTAATTAGGATAGATTATATTTAAATCTATTACGGTTATGTAGTGAACAATGCTTCAAAGGTTACTTCGGACTGACTAAAAAGTGGTTAAAAGGAGTAAATTACGTACGTAATTACTACGGAGCTATGAACACAACGATTAATGGCAGTAGCATGGATAAACATATAATTTTAGTGTATTTTAGTAAGTGTTAAGCTATCAGGTCATGCAGCTAGTTTTTTAATATGACAATTTTAAATAATTACAAATTTAAACTATTAATACATGCAGCTAAAATCTTAATGAAAATTTAATTAAATAACTTTCGGGCAAAGGTCTAAGCGACATACTCTTTACATTCACTGTTTACAAAGGAACTATCTGTTAATGAAGAATATTCCCTTTAAAACGGACTAAGTACCTTAATTTGCAAATTTGGCGCTATTCCAGCTACAGCGTTTCTAGTAGCGCACAACATTATTGCACATCAAGTCGGTCATTTTGCTCGTAAGCGGTAAGAGCTTGGAAATTTAACCATTGCTAAATAAGACGCTTTTAACTTTACCTATACTCACTTTCTTACTAGAAGTGCAAATTGATTGAAGAATTTCTGTAACTATTCGCAATAAATAAGTAAATGTTAACGGCGTTTGTGTTGCGTGCTATTAAAACACAAATTTGATACTTTTATGAAAGTTAAGCAATACAGTTGCATTTTATATTTTTTTGTTACATATATTAAATAGAGTGTATAATTATTTGAGTAAAGATTATTTGTTATATCGGTGCAAAAATTATAAAAATAACTAAAAGGGGGACTCCGTATGTAGTTAAAATTTGAATGGGAATATTATAACTGCATATAATGAATCAAATTAACAAATGTAGCACGAAACTAGGCAACCATGTCGAAGCTATCCTCTACTTCAGCATTCATCACAAAAAGGTTAATACAAAAATTATAATTTTTTAATACGAAAAAAATGTTTATGGGAGCGATCAAAAAAAGTTGAATTATATTTCAAATTGCGGGGTAGCTAACCATTAATCGTTTTAAGCACGTGTGAATTTTATACTGGTTTGGTGGTTTTCATGTTTATGTTAATCATGAATGTTATCCAGAAAGGTTTTGAATTTATTTAAAGGATTTTAAACACTTGTATACTATGTTTCGACGTGACTAGCTCTGTGCATATTAAGCTCAAAATAAGACGCTCAGATTTTTTAAGTGTAACTCTATGACGTTATCTCATTTACCCAGACAGAAGACAATTGTTCTTTTACAATACTGTCTTGCGTTAATAAAATGAATCGCGATAATACTTACACAGTAGGTCCCTAGTAACTACTTTTAAAAATAGTAACTGTCATTTTGAAAAATAATAATTGTTTTATGTAATCTTTGTGATTTCAATGTAAGAGAAAAAAACACAAGTTAGTGATCATGATTAAATGGAGATGAAGATAATTTAATTAATAATTTAATGAATTAATTTAAATAATTTTAATTGCACTGAATATTGTAATTTATTGCGACAGTTCGAATTCTAGTTACATGGTAATAAATATAAAAAAATGTTCACTAACTATGTTCACATAAAGATGATAAATTGTTATGTTTTAACATTTTTCTCAACGTGGGGCGGATGTTCGCTCGAATTTCTATGTCGCCTAACACAGCCTGCAAATTGGTTACCTCATAATCTTCTTTCCCTATCTCACTTTACTCTACTTCTCTCCTTTCACCTGTCCTACTTTTTACCTTTTTAATTTTCCTTATCTCATGAAGAAATGAGGGTTATGGAAACACTATGACATGTCAACTCCAACTTATTTTTATGATTAAGGAAAAAAAAATGTTTAATGCAAGCTAACTACAGTTTAGTCACCGCAAATAAAATAGGAAAAGCAGTCGATCGAGAAAAGTAGGTTTGTTATTGATAGAGGCTTTTAGTTACTGTTTTATAAGCCGCATTGATTATTCTTCTCATTCTTATCATAAGTTGATATAGGGATAAAATCATAAGTTGCATGCATTTAGCATGAACCGTCCAATACAAATAACAGTTTTCATTTTGTTAATTTAGTTTATACTAGGTAACGAAAAACGTATATTCTACTTAAACGTCTTATGAAATTAAAAGGAGTGCTTTTACATTTTTATCAGTCAATGTTGTTCCTAAACATAAAAAAAAATAAAGTCTCATTAAAGACACTGCAATTCATTGAAACAACACAAATACGAACATATGACCACGGTTTACTTTATTTATTTTCTGAAGGGCAATTTTTCTAAGCTATTTGGCTCTGGTAGACGTCTTTTAGACAGGCAATGATAAAGCATGCCTGTTATTGCTCGAGTAAAGATAGGCCATGGAAAACTTGCACCGAATAAAGACACTTTGCTATTTCTTAGTGTCGCCTAAATAATGAGATTAAAGTGACGTTTTCGCACTCTTCTATAACACAGGTAATTTGCCGGTGGCTGAAATAACTCTGTCTCGAGCCAATAACCTACCTGGATTCTGCTACCCATAAAAACGGATGCAAGTCCATTCAAGGCCTTGCAGACCCTGACATCCTCTTCCAACCACTAAAGATATTCATGAAGTATGGATCATCTTACGAAAGCATATTATTTAATATTTTTAAATTACTGTACTTTATTGTGTTCAGTTTCCATTGTTTGCAACGTCGACATATCCGGACGATGATGTCGAAGACATGTACGAGGACATCTGACAAGTGGGGGATTTCAACGCCAAAGTAGGAGTACAAGCATGCAGCGAATCGATGCTGGGATCATATGGCTACGGGAGCAGAAATAATAGGCGGTAAATGCTCGTCAATTTCCTAGAGCAAGAGGGGCTGTTCTTAATAAACTCGTTCTCTACGAAACAGCCCCAAAGGATATGGACGTGGCAGAACCCCGATACTATGACCAAAACTGAGATAGACTTCATCATATCGGACAAAAAGCATATATTCTGGGATGTCTCACTCATCACAAGGTTTAAGACCGGTATTGATCACCAACTTCTGAGAGGCACCCTGAATATAGATTTGAAGCTTGAACGGTCCCGATTGATGAAGTCTACGCTCCGGCCTAATCTACTCCAGGCTAGAATCAATGAGAGATTCTGGCACATTTCAGATCAATCTGGGAAATCGATTTGCTACCTTGGAAAATACAATTGACGTCGACGTTGACGAGAAACTCGATCGAGTGGTAGAAATTCTTCGGGACGAGGGTGCAAAACTCTGCGGTCTGCAACGTGCGGGAAAAAAGTCTAAACTTTCGGGAGAGACACTGGATCTCATTGAGAAGCGAAAGAAATGATCCAACCATCACTTCGTTAGAACAGCGGGTTTTTAACAAGTCCATCTCCAAGCTGGTAAGGCGCGACCTCCGTCACTCCAATACGCGCTCAATACAGAGAGCTATTGAGCAAAACCGGGAGTCCAAGTCTTCGCACAACAGCTTGGAAGAAGCCATCTAACGAAGTTGACCAAAGAGTACGGAGAAGTCACTTCGAGACCAGAGTACTCTCAGGGTTGAAAGCTTTACAGCCAGTTATACGCGTCGCATCCGGCACACCCAGAGCTGGATGAGAAGAGTTCTCAGAGCCACTCTTATCCGCCATGTGTCGGAGGATCTTCCAGAAATCGGCCTAGACGATATCGAGGGGGCTCTTGAACAACTTAAAAATGGAAAAGCCCCGAGAGAGGACGGGGTCATGACGGAGCTTCTGAAGGCCGCCGGTAAGCCGATGCTGAAGAGACTCTGCCGCCTATTTTAATCTACCCTACTCTCCGGGAGAACTCTTAAGGCATGGCATAGGGGTTTGGTGGTATTGTTCTTCAAAAAAGGTGATAAAACCCTTTTGAAGAATTATCGACCAATATCGCTCCTGAGTCATGTCTATAAGTTGTTTTCGAGGGTCATCTCGAATCGTCTTGCACGAAAACTCGACGAAGCGCAGCCTTGAGAACAGGCTGGGTTGATTTTGATTTTAGAGAAGGCTTTTGACTCCATCGAGACCTGGACTTACCTCGAGTCGTTACAGCGGTGCCAAATTGATTGGCGATATATCGAGATACTGAGATGTCTGTATAACGCCGTCACTAGGTCTGTCGTGCACCGCAGTGTGAGACAAGGAGACGTCATGTCTCCGAAATTGTTCTCCGCCGCACTGGAGGATATGTTCAAGACGCTCAACTGGGAAGGACACGGCATAAATGTGAACGGCGAGTACATCTCACATATGCGATTTGCGGACGATATCGTCATCATGGCTGGGACCGCAAAGGATCTGGAACCTGAAAATGGTGCGAAGCCTGGCTGAATCTTCTGCACGCATCGGTCTCCTGATGAACTTGGGTAAAACCAAGGTCATGTTGAACGAGCACGTTGATCCGGATCCGATCACAATTGATGGCACCTCCCTCGAAGTAGTTTCGGAGTACGTTTACGGCAAACGCTCGAACTAGGAAGAAACAACTTTGAGGGGGAGGCCAACAGAAGGATTCGGCTGGGCTGGGCAGCTTTTCATAAGTTTCGTCGAGTTTTTCGTCACCCATCCCACAGTGCCTGAAATCGACAATCTTCGATCAGTGCGTCCTACCCGTTATGACCTACGGTGCCGAGCCTTGGACACTTACGGTTCGACAGGTGCACAAATTTAAAGTCGCTCAGCGAGCTATGGAGAGAGCTATGCTCGGAGTATCTCTGAAGGACCGCATCAGAAATAATGTGATCCATAGAGAGGCCAAAATCACCGACATAGTTCACCGGATTAGTAGCTGAAGTGGCAGTGGGCCGGTCATATAAGCCGCAAAACGGACAACCGCTGAGAGTTGGAAAGTTCTGGAGTGGAAACCGAGGCTCGGCAAAGCGTAGTGTAGGACGCTTGCGCAACATGGAGTGACGACATTCGCAAGGTGGCCGGTGTGGGCTGGATGAGAATAGCCGAAGATCGGAAGCGGTGGCGTGCATTAAGGAAGGCCTATGTCCAGCAGTGGACTGATACAGGCTGATGATGATGATAACCCACACGATAGTTCGTCTTAACCTGTCTTAAAATATAAAGCACAGTTTTTAAAGATCATATTTATTTATTATTGCTTTTGCATGATCTGTTTATCTCATATGAAGTTAATGGGCACTGCCGTTTCAAGATGGTTATCAGCCACTTTCCTCGAAGAAGGGAGTCTTCAGATGTAGCAACGTCCACGGTTAGTTCTGGTTATCTTATAGCTATTTTTTGAATGCCTTCCTAAAAGAAGGAAGTACTCAATTCGGAGCGTATGTTTTTATTAATATATGTTACCCCGTTCCTTCACTCCTAGAGCACCTACTTTATTCATTATTTATTTTATAATAGGTAGTATCTGTCTTGCGGTCTCTTACTTTTTTTTTGTGTAGTTAGTAGTTAATAAATATTTAAGAAATAAAAATAATTACGATTCAAAAAATCATAACCTCGTGCGATTAAATTGCAAACGCTGGCTCAATCTTTAGATATTTAAACTATGTTCTACATGATTGCACTTCTTTAATTGGTTTGCAATAAAGTCGTCAAGAGTATCTATGTTTTAAGAATACCCCACAATAAGCATTTATAAAAAACTGTAATGGTTGCATATGCAAAGCTTGTTTGAGGTTAAACAGTGTAAGTTAATGCATATACGAAATTGTCATTTATGTGCATAAAAAGTGTTAAACACGACAAAATACACGACACGCGGAAAAAAGTTATTAATTATTTAAAGTGTGACATATTTTTTTTTTAATTTCACTTGTTTATATTTGAAATAGGCAGCGGAGTATTTACCATAAGAGGGAAGTAGGAAAGATGTCACAACCTCTTCTTTACGTCCCAGAATAGGTCGATCAACTTGCCGCGCCTAAATTCAAAGTTTGAGCATGAAAATTAAGCAAAGAGTTCTCAGAATTAGAAATCCTGGGTTCCTAAAATCGAAATCCTAATTAATTTTCTAATAAAGGAATTCGGGGTAAGTTTGTCTTATTCTTTATATTTATATCTTTATCTTTGAACACCAACAATTACGCGATGAATCGCAAAAGATCTAATTTGCTTTATGTCGATTTTAGGTTTCGGTACTGACCCGATTACGTTAGAAGCAGTTGCAAGAAATTTGCTTTTATTCCCTTTCTATCGAAAAAAATCTTGATTACTGAAACAAATCTTCAAAAAACAACAAACTGTTACAACAAATATATCGATATTGGAATTCTAACCCTCAATACGAGGGTCATAGTTTAAACCTCAAAGCGCGATCCCAATGTTTACTTTGTTTTGGAGGGTGCCAACCCTCAAACAAATTAAAAATTGGATGTAGCGCATTGTGAACGCTTTATATGTTGGCTTTGTTCCAAATTTATGAAATTAGAAAGTTGAATTCGAGTTTTCATCTCTTAACATTACCCGTCTAAAAATTTTATGATTTGAAACTATTGAAGCCTAAAAACTATTATTTCCCGCAGCGAAAAACATACTAGGGTACCCATTTAATATAAAGGAGCAAAGCATTCACTCGTGCTTTTATCGGTGTAAGACCATACATTTCAAAACACTAAAAATTTGTATTATATAAGATCACTATAAGTTAAAGTATGTATAAATATATATTCGATGATGACAATAATAATAATTTGACAACACGCTTGGAGTATTGGTTAGCGACTGTTACGCCAGAGGGTGTGAGTTCGATTCCCACCACAAGCAAAATATAGTGTAATTTGTATCAATATAAAATGTATTTATTTACAAATGAAAGTAAGTTTATGTATTTAACATATAGTTGTTATAGTACAAGCTTTGCTTAGTTTGCTTAGTACTAAACGATTTTGTGTTAATCGTCTTAAAAATATAAAATATTATATGACTATTATTTATGATACTATATACATAGCAAATATCTCTCTCTAGTCGTTTCCTTATATCTGAGTATCGTTGTCAGTATCACAGCAAGTCGAGCGGATGATCTACCTCCATCGGTTTCTATATGTAGTAAAATAGTAGTTTCACATCATCAGCCTTTGTTAGTCCACTGCTGGACATAGGCCTCCCTAATACACCCTATCCATTAGGGGTTTTGGACCTATCCACCACGCTGGTCCGATGCGGGTTGGTGGGTGGACCGTCTTTTACTGCCATCCGACGCATGGATCATCTTACTTTTCAGACAATTGGGTCGTCGTCGTCGTCGTCGTTTCAGCCTGTCAAAGCCCACTGTTGAGCATAGGCCTCCCCATGATCGCCAGAGGTACGATCCTGTGCCACTGCATCCACCGACCTCCTGCACATTTGCCAGGTCGTCACTCCATCTGGTGGGGTCGTCCGACACTACGATAGGCCAGTCGAGGCTGCCACTCGAGAACCTTTCTTCCCCAACGGTTATCGATTCTCCGAGCTAAGTGGCCGCCCATTGCCACTTCAGCTTGCTAATTTTGCGGGCTATGTCGGTTACCATGGTTCTTCTGCGGATGGCTGCGTTACGCCTTTATCACGCAAGAAATACCGAGCATAGCCGCTCCATAGCTTCGCTGGTGACTTGGAGCTTCCCTCATCGGCCTGCAGGTGAAGGACCATGTCTCAGTGCCATAGGTCATCACTGGCACACATTGGTCAAAGACCTTGGTCTTTGGGCATTGAGGAATATTGGACGGAGGATATGTCGCAGCTTCCCGAACGCTGCCCATCCGAGCTGGATTCGTCGATGGTCCTCGGCATCGAAGTTGGACTTACCTAATCGGATACTTGTCCCAGGTAAATATTCGTCAACAACTTCGAGCACAGCACTCCCAACAACCACCGGCATGGGCATGACATGACCGTTAGAACATAACTTTCGTCTTGTCCATGATTCGTCCTAAGGCCCACGTGTTGAGAGACCCTGTTGAGGTCATTGAGCATAGCATTTAGGTCCTCCAGCGACTCCGCCATGATGACTATATCGTCGGCAAATCTAAGGTGGGTAATACCTCGCATGTTGATGCTTATACCTCGTCCTTTCCAATTCATAAGTTTGAAGGCGTCTTCCAATGACAGCGGTGAAGGTTTCGGGGATATAACATCACCCTGTCTTACACCTCTCTGCAATTGGATAGGCTTCGTGCTACTAGATTGTACTCGGACGGACATCGTGGCTTTGCTGTATAAAACCTCAGAACCTCGATATACCGACTGTCAATTTGGCAACGCTGAAGGGCCTGCAGCACTGCCCAAATTTCGACAGAGTCAAAGGCTTTCTCATAGTCACAAACGCCAACATAAAGGCAGATTATAGCTCCTCGGTCTTCTGTATAATCTGCCGCAGCGTAAATATGTGGTCTATGGTACTAAAGCCTTTTCGAAATCCAGCTTGTTCGGGTGGCTGGAAGTCGTCTGAGTCTGGAAGCGAGACGATTCAAGATGACTCTCGAGAACAGGACATAAACGCGGCTCAGAAGGAAATCGGTCTGTAGTTCTTCAGAGGCTATTATCACCTTTCTTGAAGAACAGCACCACCAAACTTCTGCTCCACGCTTCGGCGTAATACCATCCTGTAGGACGAAATTAAAGAGCCTCTGAAGGACTACAAGTATCAGGTTCTCCACCCGCTTTCAGAAGCTCTGCTGTAATTCCGTCCTCACCAGGTGCTTTGCCGTTCTTAAGTTTTGCGAGCCATTCGTATCTCGCTCAGACTGACTTCAGGATATTTTCGGAGATGTGCCGGGTATGCTTTGCCCTGGGTCGTCACTCGCTTCAGTAAGCGGTTCCGACGACGATGTGTACAGCTGTCCATAGAATCTCGATCTCACTCAAAACTTCTGGTCTACTGGAGATGACGGCCCACGATCGGTCTTCAACTGGTTAGCTGGCTTTGCCCAACAGACAGATCTCTAGGCGAGACTTTAGAACCTTGGTTCCGTTCAATCACCTCTTTAATACGACGTGTATTAAAGATGCAAGTCATGCCGCATACACTTGGAGATCTGTCTATTTAGCTGCCTGTAGCTAACATGTCAGAAGAAGACTGTAGCCAGCATCTTCCGTCTTGTTTCCATAAGGTTCAGAGTGTGATCAGAGAGTTTTTGGGTTCTAGGATTGCAGTGCCTTGTAGAACCTAGTACCACAGTACGGACAGTTTCCACGAGCTTAGCGTTAATTTCGTCCACAGTGCTGCAAGTATCTAGGCATTGGAAGCGATTATTAAGCTCGAGCTGAGCTTTCGGCATTTAGGATATGGGCATCGAGACGGACGTAGCGTGGACTTTATCAGACGAGACCTTTCCAGCCTGATGTTAGATTTAATGTGCCTCTTAAGAGTCGGTGATCACTGCCGGTTTTAACCCTTGTGATCACAGAAACATCATTAAATATTTGGCGTTTGGTCGTCATAATAAAAGTCAATCTCGTTTTGACGGAACCATCGGGGCTGATCCAGGTCCACTTCCTGTGGGCTGCTTTTAAAGAAAGATATCATAGAAGAGTCCTTCTTTTCTCATGGAAGTCAGCCAAGTAGTTGCCCCTTGGGTTCTGCTGCTTACTCCAAAATTGCCCACTCGCAGCCTCATCGTCTTGTCTTTTGCCCAGTTTTGTTAAAGTCCCCTATCAGCACCATATATTGAGTTTTAGAGGAATGATGGCTCGTGAGATGTCCTCATACATTGCCTCCACCTCATCATCGGAGTGTGTCGATGTTGGTGCATATACCCTGTAGACCTTCAGCGAATACCGTTTCGATATTCTGAGTATAAGGTAAGCAACCCTGACGACACACTTTCGATTTTAACAATGTTGCTAATGAGAGACTTGCGGACGATAAATCCGACACCTCCTTGGGACAGTTGGTCGCCCTCGCGGTGATAAAACAAGTTGCCGGATTCAGGATTATTGTATCCTCCCCTGTCTTCGGACTTCGGATAATCCTATTATATCCCATCGCAACTTGTTTACCTCTTGTTATAGTAACAAGCCTTAGCAAATTGGTCAACTATGCAGCGTCATCTATTCATTGCAACATCGATTCACACTGGTACAAATATGCTGCGTCAAACGAGTCGACACGAGGCAAATATGCTTCATCAACGGGAACGGTTTCGACGAACCCAAAGCGAGGCGCTGCCATCCGACGCTGCACTTTACTGGAAATTTCCATCGTGTGAATTACTACATTACGATAATTTCAATGTAGCTCGGTCATTCCATTTTCGCATCGAAAGGGAGTCAGACTAGGCTTAGCTTTAGCATAAGTTAAATTGTAATTTTTCATTTTATTTTAATTAAATTTATATCCAATAATTTTGAGTTTTTTTGGGTCCTCCGACGGCGACTACCATAATTGGCGCAGTCGGTAGGATACCTAGGGTAGCTTAGGGATCTAGAATAGATACTCAACGCGCCCGGTATCCTGGAACCTGGAGTCCCGTGCTGGAGGAAAAATCCGAAAATCGATCCCGAAGAACCAGAATGAAATCCATGTGAGTACACTTAAGATTATCCTTGTGTGTTGCTCTCAATATCCTTATAAGTGTCCTTTTTAGTTTCCAAGATTTTTCATCCTAAGTACACTACCCCTAAAGGGCCTGCACGTGCACAAATTGCTCGTAGGCTCAACTTGGATAGCTATAGAAATATTAGTGTAGATTTAGATAAGACCGTAGATTCCTCGTTAGACTCGATATTAAATCAGTCCCTCGAGATGGCTCGACTGTAGACGCAATTTTAAAGCCCTACGCCTGGTACCCGATTTTGACGGGAACCCGCATATATTACCTAGATTTATCCACTTATGTGACCAAATAGTAGCGGAATATTTAGCTGCAAATCCCGGCAACGAGCTAGCTAAGTTATGCCTGGTAAACGGTATACTTAATAAAATTACCGGGTCAGCTGACGGATAATTAACTCAAATGGCATTTCGAAAGTTGGGATAGCATAAAGAATACTCTAATTAATAATTTTTCGGACCAGAGAGATGAGACCGCTTTATATAACGACCTTATGTTGGCTACGCAGGGGAATAGTTCGCCGCAAGAATTTTACGATAAATGTTTAAATTTATTCAGTACCATTATGACATACGTCAGCCTACATGAGAGTGTCGATACCACTATTGAAGCTAAACGTACTTTGTATAAAAAGTTAACAATGCAGGCATTTGTGCGAGGTTTAAAAGAGCCCTTGGGCTCTCGTATCAGATGTATGCGTCCAGATAGTGCTGAAAAGCCTTAGAGTTCGTGCAAGAGGAATTGAATGTTATGTACTTACAAAACCGTAATGATTCAATTCTGGAAAAGAAGTCACAAGGTTTTCAATTACCCAAACAAGTGCCAATAGTTCCTAATATCTACCCGGTTTAAACCATTCAATTCCGTTGCTCGACCACCACACTACCCAATTGGCAGCCCCTCAACAGACGTGGAAGCCTAACTTCCAGCAGCCTCTGCCATCTAGACCAATAACTATGTTCCTACGCGCACGCAAAAATGTCCGTGGCCACCGCCTAACCATAATGCGCTGCAAAATAAATTCCAAATTGCCCTAGGTATATACCACAAAATCAAGGCCCTAAGCCTATGAGTGGTGTCTAGCCACTAGTTACCCGAGAAAGGCTTGGGGTAACTCAACTTACCGGTCATGATTGGCACAAATATGGCAATCCCCCGCCTTCTAACTATTTTAAAACGAAAGAAATGAATATTAATGAAGTTGATAACTATAGTGATCTCTATTACCCTGATTATTATATGTACGACCCCCATGGTTATTATTTGTGTGATCCTTACAATGTTTATCCCACAGGAAGTGATTTTTATGATTGTGCAACCTCGAGTAATTATATCGAGCCGGTTATGAGTGATTGACGAGTGCCCTTCAGGTAACTCGAGTGAACCTCAGCCCTCTAGTAGTTCGGGAGAGGAGCAGGATTTTCGGAATCGTACAAATTCGAACAGCTTAAAATAGAATTGAATTTGCAAACTCAGAGACAGCTTCCATACATACAAATTTTGGATCCACCGTTAAAACTATTTATAGATACAGGCGCAAACCAATCATTTATCTGTCCTGAAGTGCTATCGAAATGTTCTATTCTGAATTTGCCGCTTAACTTTGACCCGTTCGAAGTAACCAATGTTCATGCCACCTCAAGGAATAATTATTCTATTAATATTCCTTGTTTCAGAGTTCAATGAAACGGACGACATAAAATTATATATTATAAATTTCATAATTATTTCGACGGCCTTATCGGGTTGGATTTATTAGAAAATTTGAAGCTAAAATCGACTTAAAGGACAAAGTGCTTATCACACGTAACTCGACCAATCCTATTCACATGTATAATCATGCAACGAATTGGTCACGAAGAAATTATCCGCCAACTCATCTAAAATAGTTAGAATTCGATAAATTTACATGACGGTGAATGTTTAATTAACGAACAAACTATTTCTAATTGTATTATAAGGATGTCTAACCACCTGTATGCACATAATCGCGGATTTTTAGAAATCACTAACCCGACGCAGCACGATTTAATATTTTCCCTAGACCAACCAATTCAAGCCGAGTCCTACAACGTTCAATGTTCTCAAATCCGTCAGACTCGTCGCGCGCGGCCGATGTCCTATCTCGCTTACGCACGGATCATTTGAACGTAGAGGAGCGCGCTAACTTAGAGCGGTTATGTGCAAATTATGCTGATGTATTCTATATCGATGGTGAAAAGTTAACCTTCACTAACAAAATTAAGCATAGCATTAAGACAACTGATGAGATACCGGTATACACAAAAAGTTATCGGTACCCGTATATACATAGAGATGAAGTTAGGGACCAGATAAGCAAGATGCTGAATCAAGGCATTATCCGACCATCGGAATCCGCGTGGAGCTCACCTATATGGGTGGTTCCAAAAAAATCCGACGCATCCGGTAAAACTAAATGGCGTGTCGTCATAGATTTCCAAACTAAACGAGAAAACTTATGACGATAAGTATCCGATACCAACATAAACGACGTCCTAGATAAACTTGGTAACTGTCAGTATTTTTCGACTTTGGACCTAGCTAAGGGTTCTATCAGGTTGAGATGAACTCGACGACATACCCAAGACAGCATTCAATGTCGAGAATGGTCACTAGAATTTTACGCATGCCAATGGGATTAAAAACTCTCCGTCCACCTTTCAGCGCGTAATGGACAATGTTCTCAAAGACCTCACAAAACACTATTTGTCTAGTTTATTTAGATGATATTGTAGTTTTCAGTACTTCTCTTCAGGAACATATGGTTAACCTGGAGAAGGTGTTCCAAAAGCTAAGAGATTCTAACTTTAAGATACAAATGGATAAGTCTGAATTTCTGAAACTTGAAACGGCCTATCTTGGGCATATAATTAGTAAAGATGGTATCAAACCTAACCCGGATAAGATTTCAGCAATTCAAAAGTATCCGCTACCTACTACACCCAAAGAAATAAAACAGTTTCTCGGTTTAGTAGGTTATTAAAGAAAATTTATTCCTGATTTCTGTACAGTTACCAAACCCTTAACGCAATGTTTAAAGAAAGGTAGGAAAATCGTAATTAACGCCGAGTATACAAGTTGTTTTGAAAATGCAAGCAGCTCCTAATTAATGACCCAATTCTTCAATACCCAGATTTTTCTAAAGATTTCATCCTTACAACTGACGCATCTAACGTGAGCAATAGGCGCAGTATTATCACAAGGGCCTCTAGGTGCGGATAAGCCCGTATGCTACGCGTCGCGTACCTAAACGATAGCGAAACTAACTATAGTACTATCGAAAAGGAACTTCTTGCTATCGTATAGGGCGACTAAATATTTCCGACCTTATTTATTTGGACGAAAATTTAAAATCGTAACGGACCATAAACCACTCCAGTGGGTTAGGAACCTAAAGGAGCCAACTCTCGTTTAACTCGTTGGAAACTTAAACTCTCGGAATACGATTTCTCGTAGTATATAAAAGGTAGTAGTAATTGTAATGCAGACGCTTTGTCTCGCATCCAAATTAATAACGAAGAAATCAGTTCAGTTGTTGCAAACCCGTCAGAATGCCCACCTTCTGGGGAAAATTCGTCACAGCCTCGGCTCATACCAGTTTAGAAAATCCAATTTAGAAGTCCCAATCGTTGCCGAACCATTAAATAAATTTCATAGGCAGATATGTATTACAGTTGTCGATGATATCAAAAAGCGACCGACGGCTTTAAACCCTTCGATACGCATACTAGGACATCCGTACAGGTGTCCAAGTCCAACTTAGAATCAGATGTAGTGAATGTAATTAAAGAATATGTTAATCCAAAAGTAAAACCGTTGCTTATTAATCCACCGCTTGCATTTTACGATATCATACCTATTATTCAAAATAAGTTTAAAAACTCCGCTATGAATTTAGTGTTATCAAAATTCGAAGTGGAAAATATAAAAGAATACCTCAGGCAACAAGAAATAATAAAGCATTACCATGAGGGTAAAACCAACCACCGCGGAATAAACGAATGTTACCCTCGCGTTATCCCGTCGATATTATTGGCCTAAGATGAAGGACGATATCACAAAATTTATTAATAGTTGTACGGTGTGCGGTCAAGCAAAATATGACCGTAATCCCATTAGACAACAGTTCAACATAGTTCCCCCGGCTACGAAACCATTCGAAATTGTTCACATGGATCTGCTTTCAATTCAAAACGAGAAATATTTAACTATTGTCGACGTATTCTCTAAGTATGCTCAAGAACCACATTCTGCGACGGTACAGCAATCAGCACCTTGCAAAGCCTTACTTAAATTTTGTACGCATCACGGTTTACCGCTAACAATAGTATCAGATAACGGCAACTGAATTTACGAACCAGTTGTTTGAGCGAATCTGTAACTCTGCATAAAATAAACCATCAGTAAAATTTTGCCACATAGTCCAAACGATAACGGATCGTAGAGAGTTTCACTCTACATTGCTGGAACATCTTCGTATCCTAAAATTAACTCACAAAGATCAAGATATTTCCAATCTAGTCCCATACGGAATCTTAGCTACAATAGTTCGATCCACTCTGTTTACCAAGTGTAGACCGTCTCGATATAATAACCGGCCACTTTGATCCGCGCGATCCTTTTGATATTGATATGTCTAAGCATTTAATGCAACAATACATGCAAAATCACCGAGATAGTATGAAAATTATATACAATACTATTAATGAGTCATCGTTACATAATCGCACTAATATCATAGAAAATTTAAATAAGGACCGCGAACCAGAAATCGAATACCAACCTGATCATGCGCTCTTTATCAGCAATCCTTTGGCAAACCGTCAAAAATTAGCGCATGATATAGTCAGGATAAAGTTCTTGCGAATCTACCTATACATATTTATACATCCAAAAACGTGGCCCCGTAGCGAAAAATCGATTAAAACGAGTCCCTAAAAGTGCCCAATTGTTGCAGGGTGCTACTGGTCCTGATTGCTCATTCGATAACGGCCCTGGATATCAATCAAGGGATAACGCTTGAGAGTCTCGGCGATGGCCCCGGGATACTTCCTTTTCGACTAGGAGCAACCAGGCTAATTACTCACTACCATGCATTTTTACAGTATATTGAACTTAAAGATATACGCGATAAAGCTCATATGTTGCAAATTCAATTATCGGATTTCAAAAGTCAGTTGCATAATCATACGTACATGCTATATGAACTCCAAATAGAATATTTATCGTCTAAATTAAATAAAGTTTATACTCATTTAAAAACATTAGAACCAATGCGAACAAAAAGAGGTCTCATTGATGGTTTAGGCTCATTAATTAAGACTATCACGGGCAACCTGGATTATTCAGATGCAGTACGATATGACAATGCTTATCAAAATTCTTCAGAATAATGACAATAAAATTGCCAATCAAGTAAATGCACACGTAAGTCTAAACACCGAATGGATGGTCAGCATTCGAAAATTATAACTAAATTAGTAGAAAATCAATCCAAAATTAATGTAACCTTGCAGCTCATCCTAAATACCCAAGCTCAACGGGATTCAAGTCTTATAAAATACATGAGATTTGCTCAACAGCTAAGTATAATTACAGAAAATGTAGATGATATATTAGCCGAGTTAACAAGAATAGAGAATATTTGAGCGTTTATTCGTGCATCAAGCACATCATTCTATTATAAGTATTGAGGTTTTAGGTTACATGGTTAAGAAATTAGAATCAATATATAAAAAGCAAATCATATGTTAGACTTAGAACTAAGAGAATATTACGAAATAATTAAGCCAGGGTATTATTTTCGGGAGACAGAATAGTTATAATTTTAAAATACCTATATTTTCCCGCGGCACGTTCTGACTTATATAAACTGTCCGTCGCTCCCAATAAATACTGGCAGGCCCTCATCCTCCTTATCCATTGATAGCAACAAACAGGGATGGTTATGTGTACATGGAGGCTGAATGCCCGAAGTACGGTAACTGGTACCTCTGCGGAGATAAGATGGACCATCAACTTCGGCATCAACTGGACTGTACCCACGCGCTCATAATTAACCAATCTTTGACGGAAGCTGCGAGATGACCACTGTAACTCTATCAAGGATCGCCTTGGAGGAACTCGATCAGAAGCATTACGTCATATCATTCCCTAATATGACGAAGATACGTATGCAATGCTCACGTGAGGACTACAACAACGTCATCGGTACCCACCTGGTCACCATCCCGGCTAACTGTTACCTACATACGGCGGAATTTACCATCACCAACAGCAACGAACAAGTTGAAGGAACGCCTTTGAAGATCATGGGAATACCAGATGACACAACGAGCTACGTTAGCACATCTTCATGTTCACCTGAAATCAATTGATCTCAAGAGGTTGCAGGAAACTCAACATCATATTCTGGTACAACCGGCTCTACAAGTCGAACAAATCTCGTCGAATTTCCTATACCAGTACGACGATACCATTGTATGCTATTGTGTCCATAAGCTTTACTCATCATCCTGATCGTAGCAACACTAAGACATTGTGGGATGTTGCGATGCTCTAAAGAGCCCTCTGAGGTGCCAGCCGAGAGGACGTCTCATTCGCAGCCTGCAAAACCTGGACTAATAAGACGCAATACTTCCTCATCCTCAAGTCTCAGAAGTAGTTGCTGTTCCAGGGGAGGTGTTATATGTACAAGCCCTTAGCAAATTGCAACTATGCAGCGTCATCTATTCATTGCAACATCGATTCACACGGTACAAATATGCTGCGTCAAACGAGTCGACACGAGGCAAATATGCTTCATCAACGGGAACGGTTTCGACGAACCCAAAGGAGGCCGCTGCCATCCGACGCTGCACTTTACTGGAAATTTCCATCGTGTTGAATTACTACATTACGATAATTTCAATGTAGCTCGGTCATTCCATTTCTCGCATCGAAAGGAGTCAGACTAGGCTTAGCTTTAGCATAGTTAAATTGTAATTTTTCATATTTTATTTTAATTAAATTTATATCCAATATTTTGAGTTTTTAGGTCCTCCGACGGCGACTACCATAATTTCTCTTCCAGCTCCGTTATTCTCTCTGTCGGTCCTCAATGTCCGTGTGTTGTATGCCAGGTCCAGTCGTCGTTGTTGGTAGCCGAATCCCACCTGGGATTCTTAGCACCCCTGCCCTGCCGTTACCATGACCGCTACGTAGCCAGGAATAGCAGAGCTGCCGGGACTAGCCGTACATCACTGACACACTTCATTGGGTTTTGCGCCATGTTGCCACGCCTGGCAGCGGGTTGGCAATCCGCAGTCATTTCCAGATCCTTTGCACCTTCAACGCTGCTGCCCATTGATGGTCCTCGGATTTTAGGATCTGAAAGCGGAGATGGTTATCCCGCCATCTGTCGGACGCCACTGAATAGATGTGCAGTAGTAGCTTTATCCTGTAGTCGCCTCTTACGACACTCAAGGGAAGAGATGGGGAGGCTGAATTCTTATGCGCAGCCCCACAGCCAATTGGGTGATCGGCCCAAATTGCTCTAACCAACTAGGAAACAACAATGAAAATTTGTTGTCCCTCGCAGGATTCGAACCCACTGACCTCCGGTTTCTGAGCACACGCCCATACCACTAGGCTACGGAGGTAGATAGTTTTGCGGTTGTTTATTCTTTTGACTATAATCTTAGTTCTGTTAATGTTTTTTTATTATAAAATAATGTCCACTTTTATTCGCAGTGAATAAATAAGTTACTTATCTGTTAACGTCCTTAACAGATATCTAATAACAACGAATAAAACAACTTTCACTAAAAGATAATTTGTCTGGAGTGTCATTATTCATGTTTATGGATAAAGATCGTGATAAAGACAGTGTTCGGGATAGCAATAGACTTATCACAAAGAAAATTGTATTTTATTGGTAATTGGAAATAACTTAAGTATTATTGACTAGTTTGAACTTGTTTAACACAACATTAATTTATCAAATCCACTAATTTACGGATTTTTCGAGTTACTTAGGTATATGTCTACATATACCAACTTAGTCTGCCCGTGATCATGGATGCTGGAAAGAATCCGAAACGTCAGGAATAAATATATTTAAGTAACGCAAAACCGTAAATTAGTGGATTTGATATGATAATAATCGCGTAAATAAAGGAAATAATTATAGCATTAATTTTTCAAACAAATGTTTTTGGCTTAACAACTAGCTAAGTTATGATAAATGATACGCACTGCCTATAACACAATTTAATTCGCCTAAAATTCTCCTACTAGGAATGTTTAACTCATAAAGAAATAATAGATTTATATTAATGGCTTAACAATAACTAAATTATAAAATAATCTATTGCAGAATTAAAAAGCAACCACCGAAACGATTTCATTTAAGTTTATTGTTTATTTTTTGTATATAAATAAACGGTTGAAATACTTTACTCTCATAAAGAATGCCGTTATAATTGGGTGAAAAAATAAATATCTTGTGTCTTGATGTATATATTTTCTAAAATACGTATGTGTTCAAAGAACATATTAACCACAGAGTAAAAAAAAGATCTAGTCTTTAGTTTCTTTAATCAAAGTGAAATCAAAATGACTTTCAATATAATAAAGATTAAAACCGGAAAAGTCACTAATAGCAATACTAAAATAAATTCGAAAGTATTATATAATCAAATTAAAGCTGATAGTCATGTTGCAACTTTTTTCGAACAGTTTTTTTAGACATTCCAGTTTCTACTACTTAATCTCTTTTATCATCTTTAACAGTTACCGAGTAACTCCTAAAGGACAATGTTAATGAATGCACAGAACTTTTAGAGTCTACTGAAGTTTGACACAAAGATGTCATAAATGTTTTTAAACCTCTAGACATCAAATGAACGGCAAATCTACACGGGTTCTCTTTTATAGTGATATGTGCTATTATTGATTTAATATCACCGTACCTAGCAACTATTTAATGCGTGTATAGTAGTAAAGTAATACTAGTTTTTAAATCGAGTAGTATAACTGATCCTAATAATTTAGGACCAGTATCCGTACTGCCTATTCTAAGTTTAATCTTTGGAAATTGCTTTTCAAATTATTAGTTAAACTTCTACGGGAAAATCCTTCAAAATAATAAGCAGTACGGCTTCACTACGGGCCACCCCACAATTAACGTAGGCATTCGGCTTGTTAAAAGTCTAAACGAGGTTTAGGAAGAATCGCAGGATGTCTTAGGTATTTTCTGCGTATTTTCAAAGGCTTTGGATTGTGTTTATCATCCGACTCAGGTCAGGAAACTATGCCACCATGGTGTTAAAAGTACCGCACGTGTGTCCGGGTGTCCCACAAGGATCTAATCTTGAACCTTTTCCCTTCCTTAATTATATAAATGTTCTACCATTTATAGTTAAAACAACAAAAGGATAGTCTTATTTGCGGACGATACCTCTAGATTTTTAAAGTCAGATATAATAAAGTAAATAATGACGGTGTAAATAATACTCTCTCCAGAGTACCGCACTGGTTCAGTCTGAATAATTTATAACATTCGTGCAGTCTATAATCTGTACCCTAAAAAATAACTCAGAAAGTTAACTCGAATTGAAATAATGACTGTTAGTTTTCAACCCATTTATGAAAATTTAATGTACGGGAAAATCAAAAATTATGTTGAAGGCATTTTAATTCACATCATATAAATATTAGGAACAAGCAGAGACTAATTCTTTCAGGAACTAAACCGGCGAGTAATATTTAAATATTTTATGGCTCGCTCCAGACCTCTTTCAATACTATGATAAATTTATGCTTGTAATTTTTTATTTATTGTTAAAATATTATCATGAAACATAACAACAGAAAAATCCTGCTGAGTTTCTTTCACCGGTTCTTTTTAAATCAGGGCGTCCTTTTTTGAACCGTTGGTAGCATTTTGACAATCAATTGGTGAGTGCACCGCTCGCTTTATGATATAACTGTGAGCATCAGGTATAAAACACAAGGTAATTTAAAAACAATTTATAATACAGTTAAGAAGTTTCTCAAAGTGTTATTCGTAACAATCTAAAATTAAATTCCGTATTTTTTTTTGTTTTTTCTTTAGAGCTACCGAGGTTAAATACTGCTTCATAAAGTTTTAATAAATATTTTTTTAATTTTAATTAAATTTTAATTAAATACCATCTACAGTTAAAAAGGTTATTTTATTTGAATGAAAGAATTATATTAAAGAATGCAGACTAGCTCAAACGAAGTACGAGTCGGTTTGAAAGCCTGACATCTTATCCGTTAATAAAATAAAGTTTTTTTGATGATGGGGGTCATTGTTTGTAGGCCAAAAATTTTAATCTTTGTTCCATTCTAAACTGTTCTGAAACTTTACTGCGACAATAGAGAAAGATCAAAAGCAATACTGCTTAGAGCAAAGAAATTAAAAGTAATTTTAGAGATTAATTCCCATAACTTTATCTGAAAATTTATCCGGGGTCCCATCAATCAAAAATACTTTTTGCACCCCACCGTCGAGAACCATTCTTCAGCCCTTCGCGGCTGAGATGTTGTTACTGAGATGTCAATCATTGACAACAAGTAATATTTTCCAAAAAATATGACTTCAAAATGTAACAGTACATAACCTTTTGCTGAATTTAAAGTTTTCCATTGCTTTTAAAAAATTAATAGTTTCAAGATAATTTCTCAAAATGTCGTCTATGACATTTCTTATACACACTATAAAAGTTTATTAAATGCTATTTACTGTAACAACGACATACACTGTTTAACATTGTTTCTATTGAAACCGGTTCTTAGTGTGCTGTAATATAAGATGTATAGTTTCGTAACGCGTCAAATCATATTATTTGAAATATTGCTTACCATATTTCAAAGGGTCTTCCGCATAAATGTTATCAACATATTTGAGATGTCTCTTGAGAAATTCTAGTGGCAATATTTTAGCTTTTCCTCGAAAAGGTAATCAGAATGTTTTGAAACGTTAAATTACTCAACAAGGATTTGTCCTAATTTTGAAGTAAACCTTAAATATGTCGCGACCTCTAACATGCTAACGATGTTCTTATGAGACTTTTATGCGCACATTTAACGAGTAAAGCCTATGTAATATGCTTCGACACATAACAAAGAAATCTGATTTGATTTAGTTGACTCCACACACCACTTTGTGATTTTTTTTGCTTACAATTCATTATTATTGAGTGGAAATAAATAAATCTAAATCGCATCTCCTTAAATATCTTAAGAGAAAAAATATTTTATTGTTTAGATTTATAATAAACCTCGTAGACCAGAAGCATGCTTGCAGTAGTTGTTCGTTAATTGATTAGTTTTAAATAATTTATTGTAACAATTTTATTTATTACATGATTTATTATCAATATTGTTTATCTATAAAATATAATAACAATATTGTTTATATTGTTATAAAATCAAAATGATCATGTATCATCTATTGATCAGACGCAGTCCACTTTTTATTATTGTCGACGATTTCAACCCTAAGGATTGTTCCAGGGTGGCCTGTCCGTAGGGGGCTTATCTGGGTGTCATTTTGTCCTCTATTAAATCTTTTTGATGTAGAATTATTGTTAAAACATAAATCATTCTCTTAAAATTGTTTATTTAGTATTCTATGTAATTAACATAACTGAAATTAATATCATAATTTTAATAAAATTGACTGGATTAAATGATTACATATGTTTTATTTCGATTTAAATAAACATAATTATAATAAATAGTAAGTCGGCGTAGGGATTGATCTCGATGCATATTTTCTAGATCAGACACTACAAAATTTATTTCCAGTTGCTCTTAATTTTTTTGTAATAATTATATTTCTTGGATTATTTATTTATTATAGTTTTGTTCGACTAATTTATGATTGATTATATTTATATCCATAGAAGTTTTAGTGAACAAACCACAAATGTAAATTCGGAATGACTAAACGGCGGTTAAATTTAATACGGAGCTGAAAAGAAAACTATTTATTGCAGTAGTGTGGATATAACTTACTTTTCTGCAAGCTTGAAATATCACGTCTAGTCATAAATGGAACACTGAATAGCATTGGATACATAAAAGGTTAATACGTAAGTGTACGAGAAAATGCCTTATATAAAAGCAAGTACAATTTTCTTTTATACTTTTAACGTTCGTTTAGTTTAGCTTTATATAACATATAAAGCTAAACCCTGTTTATAATGTCCAAAAGAAAGAACGAATGAGTTAACTTATCAGTTCATATTTACACATACGTCTGTACATGTATATTTTATTTTAATCAGATTTTTAATGTACATTTTTAATGTAATGTGTACGTACTTAACTAAGTTTAATAATGTCACCTTATGTCAATCCTTACTTTAAAATCATTATTTAGAGAAATACATACTAATAAAAACTTGATTAATGTTTATTTAAATATCATTCTGACATCTTAGTGACTTCTTATTTTTATTCACTTGGAACTGTCTGTTAATGAAGAAAATTCTATCCAAAATGATCTAATAACCTTTATTTGCAAGTTTGGTGCACTTCCAGCTTATGCAACTCTAGTATCGTACAACGTTACAGCACATTGTCAAGTTGCTTTTATTGCTTATAATTGGTAAAGGCTTGAAAATTAAAGCGTTGAATCGTACAGTGTAAACTGTAACTATTATGTCCATTATCTTTGTGATAGACAGCCAGCTTTCAATATTAAAGATAAACTATCCACGCAGGATGTTTTCTGTTCTGTTTTAGTTTAACTTGGTAGGTTGTTTTTTAAATATGTTGCGTACGTTTGGTGGTTCTACCCGTACCACCAAAGTGCTTAATTCCACTGCAAATCTGAAGAGTTCAAACACTACAGTTTAGAACAGGGGTATCACCCACCTTCAGATGAAGGTCTAGCTCGTCTCATCGCTCTAAACAAAATGTTGAACATGTAGCTACAACAACATAATATTTTTTTTGTTACTGGCAGTGTAATAAGCTGAAGCATTTTAAAAGATTCTATTGTTCTAAGAATGTAATTAAAGAATAGCTCTGTATCAAACTCACAACGTGATTGATTATTTAATAAAAAAATGTTAATTACCAGATTTACTTTATCTTCCTTTACTCTCATGGTTCGGTTAGGTAAGAACAAATTCTAACATTTACGTTTGTCGCATAGATCATATTACTTTAGGGACAATCAGATAATCAAGCCGCATTGACCTAATTTTAAAATATATAGTAGAACTTAGAATTACTGAGTTCTAAGTGCCGCGTTAATTTATAGCATATAAGAGATTGATGATTATTATATGCGATGATGAGATCTGCTAACAGTTTTGCACCATATTGTAAAGATATATGTTGAAGTTAAAACCAGCCGCAAGGACGTGATTATTTTTCATTTATTCAGATTTTATTTACGTTTCACCAGAGAACAGGGTTGTTAATAGTAGTTAATATAGATCTGCAACAAATTTCTTTTAAAATCTCTATAAATTGATAGATCGAGAACGGGTATATTCGGAGGCTATATCATAGAAGCAGTAAATTTCCTACACATCACGCGTTGCGTAGATTTGTACTGGATCAAGTTGTTCCATAAACGATACTGACTCAAAACACCGAGAGCATGTTGACAAACATTTTCCCATTTCCCATGTAGAGAAAACTTTTTATGCGAAAACACATTGTAGGAAGCACGTGACAATTATAAAAACGACCTGATAAAGATATTTCGTACATTTTTTTTGGTAGGCTTATAAAATGTTCTATCAAAATAAAAAGCGAAATGGTGCAAAGAGGAAGAAATAAGATATTATGCGTTGAAGGCGCGTTGGTAACAGGCCATAAAACTGGTACTAATTGTACGGCACTGGAACGCCCCAGGCGTGAGGCATCTAGGCACGGACGGCGGATTAACCACTCGGTATCTACGCGTTGACCGCGAGTTGGCTGCGCATATGTCTTTAATTTTTCCTCTTAATCAAGCCAATGTGCGATTACTTAAATTTGAAGTTACCTACACTGGTAATAATTGTATATAAACTACTCAAAAATTCCTGTACTAAGTGAAATAAATTCTTTTACCACGTGTGGTCCACTGGTTCCTGACGCGGCGTCAACCTGTGGACCACGGGTTAACAATAAGTAGACGCCACGTTAGGCGGTGCGGTGTTGGTGCCGGATGTCCCTTAAAAGCGTTATTCTTTAAGTTTTTGTTCTCAAAAACAAAGTAAAGATTACGTGACGTATGTTATATGTTTAATTAACACCTAAAGTTAATTTATTTTGACAAAATTATTTAGTAAATAACTGAAAATAGAAAATTTTTATCATTGACCTAGTAGTAACAATACTGTCTTTACTGCTTTATATTACTTTTTTAAGGTGCGCTAATTAATAAGATTTATATAAAAAATTTTGCAAAGATGACATGACTCGACGTAGCAATTCTTTTAATTATTTGAGAGAGTCGAAAAATAAAAGAGTGTTACTATGCTAGAATGCAAAAAAATATAAACTCCTAACGGTAATGAAGAAAAATTATTTGTAATTTTATTAATAAAAAGTAAAATTAGAGAAACACTATACCCCCACAGTTTAGTTACTAGAAGAATCAATCGATATCAGTTCCTAGCAAATATACCAAGAATGTGATGTCCTTTTTAAAACAAACTTTAAAATTTACTAAAGTCAAAAATGTTTGATAAACTTCCTAAATATTAAAGGAAAAAAGGCATGGAGCCAAAAACTCGATTTCAGCTAACCTCATACGTGTTAATGAGTATGCACAAAATGTGTTAAAATAAAATAAACAGTTGGTGACTAAAGCTAACATCACAATACGTTTTGTTCTTCCTAGACATTTCGCAAGTTAGTGTCGAGTCGGCTTTTAATTCTCGTGAAGTGATACCTGAATAACTAATGTTTAATATTTCACGATCGGCCTTTATTATAAATGGTGATTCAGAATGCAACAATAATATAATATCATCCCCTTTCAGGATACGAACTAGAGTTTGAAAGCAAAGGCTATAATTATTCTTTTATCAATATCAACTAATAATTGAAAAATGTAATAGAAAACAAGACTTCTTATTGAACGTTTAGCAGTGCCTACTACATTATTCTCTCTTGTTGATAAATCAATATCTTCAAAAGTAATAACATAATATTGTAAATTTGTATCTAAATAAAAATAATATTATCTTTAATAATGGGTTTCACCAAAAGGAAATTGTTTGACTTAAGGAAAAATGCATATATTGGCTTCGGAGCAAATAAGAACGTGATTAATGGTAACCAATACGGATATTACTCATTTTTATGCGGAATCGAATTACTTTTTTCGAGGTCTACGTATTGAGCTGCCATAAATAGATAAGGAAGAAAAATAATAGTGTTGGTGGAAGTGGTAATAAAACAATATTTATAATTATATTTTGTCATGAGTTTATTATGGGCTTAATTAAATGCAAAAATCAGAAAAAAGGAAGATCTTTTTAAATATGTGGCAAAGAGTTGTAATCTAATGATACACGTGTATTGAGTAAATAAGCGCTCATACAAACTAAATTGTCGTTTTCCATTTGTATGAAAAGGCAGAGTGAAACTTTTACAATATTTATTTCAAATTCAAATTCAATTATCTTTATTCAAAATTAAAGTGTAACACTCGCTTATTGATTGTCATGGACGCTGGTCCGAAGACGCCCCTGACCTAGTGAAGATCCTCTAAGAAGAAGAAGTTCTTCCAGGTCAGCGGGCCTATTTTGTCATATTTTAAATAATCAAATATACATATAAATTTCATACGAACTACATTTCTACAACTACAGTTCTATCATACGTATATTAAATTTGAAAAAGCCTGGAGCTAGCATTCCATTACCAGGCTGTGTTATCATTAGCTGCCTCAGCCCAGTGGTATGGGCGTGGCTTTAGAAACCGGA
Source organism: Lamproptera curius (assembly GCA_029286875.1). Classification (NCBI taxonomy): domain Eukaryota; kingdom Metazoa; phylum Arthropoda; class Insecta; order Lepidoptera; family Papilionidae; genus Lamproptera; species Lamproptera curius. The sequence continues at coordinate 6,095,413 of JAGSMT010000005.1, read as the reverse complement.
GGTCGTGGGTTCGAATCCTGCGGGGACTCAACAAATTTTCATTGTTGTTTTCTAGTTGGTTAGGCAATGGGGCCGATCACCCAATTGTCTGGAAAGTAAGATGATCCATGCGTCGGATGGGCATGTAAAAGTCGGTCCACCCACCAACCCGCATTGGACCAGCGTGGTGGATACGGTCCAAACCCCTAATGGATAGGGGTGTATTAGGGGAGGCCTATGTCCAGCAGTGGACTAACAAAGGCTGATGATGTGTGTATGATGTGTTATCATTTATAAATTCATATATGTTATAATAACCTTTAACACATAAACGTTCCATCATTTTTTTTAATTTATTAATAGTTAAATTCTGAATGTTTACTGGGATTTTGTTGTAAAAGCGTATACATTGTCGTAAAAGATTTACGTATTCTTCGCAGTCTAGTTGCTGGATGAATTAAATTATGTCTGTTTCTGGTATTTATGTTATGTGCATCACAATGCCTGCGAAAATCATTTCTATTCTTCGGCACATGCATTAGGTTTTAGAATATGTATTGAGAAGTAACGGTAGGCATTTTAATCTCTGTGAACAATTTTCTCAGGGATTCTTTGGGGCTCTGGTTATAGACCGCTAGAATAGCTCGTTTTTGAAAACAACAAAGATTGTATTTGTATCAGAATGCTATACAACATTACACTTTGGAAATAGATAAAGTATACTAACCGGGCTGTCTCCACGTCATTGGCAGAGCTGAGTTTATTCGACAATCTATTAATATCAGAACCCCACTGCAATCTGGTATCTATTGTAATTCCCAGAAACACAGTTGACTCAACGATGTCTAACTCTTCCTAACGTATAAACACTTCACTTTTACTCGGTCTTACATTTAGAGTCATAAATTTAATACATTGTGTCTTCTTTTGGTTTAGTAGCAAACTATTGTCACTTAACTAGTGCGCCACTATAGAGAGAGTATTATCTACATCGTCAATTATACATGTAGGACGTTTTAACTTTAAAATCAATGAAGTATCATCTAAAAAGTAAGTATCATTTAAAAAAGTGAAATATCAGCAAATCTCTTCGTTTTTATTATAACATATGGTAAATCAATCATATAGATGAGAAAGAGAAGAGGTCCAAGAATAGACCCTTGTAGAACATCCATATTTACCGGGGCCCTGGGAGATTTTTTGCCATTCACGTCAACCCTCTGAGTTCGGTGACTTAAGACCGAAGACAGAAGATTGAGTGCGGCATTTCTTACACCATAGTGGCGTAATTTCCTGACAACAATTTTATTTAAAAAAGCTTTTTTGAGATCGCAGAAGATGCCTTAGGCATCTTTTGAGAAAGACTTCCCAGGCCACAAAACTGCTCTTAATGAGCATAACGCCAGCATCATTTGTTGAGCAACTGGTTGAAAAATTCTCTTGAAAAAAGTAGCAACATCTATGTTAACTTTAATTCTATGGTCATCAATATTTTTACTTTAAAATTCTTGCCACAAGGAGCAGCTCTAACAATTAAAGCTGCTCCTTGTGTCCATTTTCACTTTACCTGATGTTTTTTAAATTTTATTTTCAAAGTATAAACATTTAGCCAAATAACACACTTTTAAATATTTTAGAATAGGCGCTAACATGTGCAACAAATTCATTGTTATGATTATATGGTCATTGACTATAAAGCTCATATAATCTTCGCCTGCTTTTATGAATTCCGACTGTTGCCCATTTACTAAACGCTGCAGAACATTCAAATTTAACCGTTTTAAAAGTAAATATAGTATTATATTCTTTTCTTATTAAAGTGAATAATACGCTAAAACGCACATGTGGATTTTCATCATAATGTAAATAAGTAACTTTTTGTAATATATTTCATAGAAGTTCAGAAGTAATATATTACTTCTGAACTTCTCAATACTAGGCGTGAGCGTTATTTTACGTCATCAGTTACAATAACTGGTTACGCGGTATGAAATGTAATAACCGTTTTGTGTCAAATTAAAAGTAGTTATTTTTGTAAACACGTTATTGGGGCGAACTCGGTCGTCGTCGTCTTCTTTCGTCAGTTAAGTAAGCGTAGAGCGCTATATTTCTTTCGCATCTTGCCTACCGATGGGCCGAGCGAGAGCCGACTAAATGCGTTACTCGCTGTGAGTGACGCATTTAGTTTTCATAGGTATAAATAACTAAATAAACTAAATAAAATTCGTAGTAAAATCATCGTCATTGTAACAATAAAATTTAATTTTAAGTACGCCAGTAGTAATAATTTTATTCAAATCGTAGTTTCGTAGTAACACCAATCAATCAATAAAACATTTTATAATTGTAAACCGGAGTAAAATATGCAGAAAAGTAAATATATTGATGTAATTATTGGGCATCAAGCACGAAACCGTTATTTTTGTTTCGTATGTAATCGTATAGTTGAGAAACGAAAGTAACCGTATAGTTGTGAAAGTTATGCATGCACAGAAGCAGGATAAAAGTAGCTAGTTACAGAAATAACTAGTTTTAAAACCAGCGACGCCGTCCACGTAACTGGTTCCGTTTCGTTTCTTAAAAGTTTTTTAACGACCCACGTCTACTCAATACGCTTTTTATACATAGGAACAAACGTTTTTGTTTCTTGTGAATTTTTGTTATATAATATTTTATCTATTTGAAAGGAGTCCAATTGATCACAATGGTCATAATTTAACATTTAAATTATTTATTTATTTAATGGTAGTCAATCAGTGTATATATTATCTATACATATTGAAGAAGTCTCAGTAATTCTTGTTGGTTCAATAAATAAATTTAAAGGTTACATGGACAGGCTATTTCAATAGTCCGTTTAACAGAGAGGCTCACAATATCTTTACGATTTTTAAATTTTAAGGTACTATTAATAGTTATTAAAGAGCTACCACGTATAGATTTATCTCTACTGAACAGGCAAGCAACCTGGTGACATCCAAGATTTAACATTAACTGATACTTGAAGCCAGTGCTCAGTAATACATGATATATCAATTTTACAACTATTCAAGAAAAGTTCAATTTCAAGTTCTTTACTGGCCATTCCCTGAATATTTTGATGTACCAGGTTCATAGGTACACTGTCTGCTTTTATCAGAACGTTTATTTTTATAACATTGTTGACATGTAATAATAAAGTATTGTTTATTTTGCAACAGATTTCCTCCGTTATCTCAATATTTAATTTAAATTGTTCCTTGGAACAGACTCCAAATTAAAAGATGTCACAATTTGTTCCTGTTCAATAGAAGCAGGAGTCAAGTTAACATAAGTTATAAATATTTGGCTTAGTTATTTACAATACAATATTATACAATATAGCATACAAGCTAATTTTTTTTATAAAAATTTGATAGGTGCATTCTACCATATCTCAAATGAATGTTTTTTTTGTTAATTATATTATTAATGTCAATAATATTAGTTTTATTATGATTTTTGTGGGTTAATAGTTTATAATTATCATTGTATAGCATATACAAATAGTTATTTAACCTATATCTATGGTTGTTTTCCTGTGGCAACTCCTTAATGTAGGGAAATGTGAGTAACATTAACTTTTTTACATCTAGTTCATTAAGTCTTTTATGACATTGATGAAGGAGTTGTCTATTAACATTTCCCCAATTAAGATAGTTTTGGGGCAATGAATATCAGTCAGTATTTTTTCATACAGTAATTAAATACTGATTCCCCCATACACTAGTCTAGAATTAATGAACCTATATTTCTTCTCACTTCATCGCTATATATTTTAATATAATTATAGGGAGGCATATGTTTTTCTTTACTGTTATCTTTGAGGCTACCGTGAGGCACCACACTCTTAGACAAAGACTTATAATCAAATTCCAGCTCTCAATGAACCTGTATGCTTTGACAATTGCACATACAATTTCTGGTCAACGAATTAAAGCGGTCTGAGTTATTTTTACATAAGTCTAATAATGTCATTCATAGCCGAAATGTGTCCAGATATTTCTCTTTGAGATGTCTTATATTTTTTAGTTAGGACATTTAAGGATGGGTGCAATCTTAGCTCGTACTGAACTGACACTAGCCTCATGAGACAGATGAGTTATCTAAGCCTCATTGTACCATACATTTAATTTTGCTTTGAGTTTATTTCTATCTTCGGGGATACCATATCTGGTATTTCCTCAACTTTTTCACTATATAGGCTTTGGGTTTGTGTGGTCTTTAAGTTCTGTTTCTTAATTTCAAGTATGCTAATTCTTATGTGAGCCTCATTTAATTGAGACCCGTGAGGACGAGAGCTTCCTCAAATCCTAATAGGATATTATAATTTTACTAGCAATCAGAAACGAAGAAAAATTTGACGTAAGTATGACCACGTTTTGGTATACTGTTCCTAACTGCAGTGGTTACCTATATCGCCAGCGACGCTCGTTACGAGCTCTGACTACTATCTACTCCTTCCTCAATTCGTCTACAACGCCGTCTTTATATTCTACGCATTTTCAGTATCTATGTGAAGTCAATAAAGAAGCTTCGCTCGACACACGAATCGTCTTCTTCAATGCCCGTTCTGACTTCATGCATTCCTCTTTCTTTATCCAGTCTGTTCTTCTGCGGAATTTCGCTACCTCTTAAAAAGCAGAATGGCTAATAGTTTCATGACTTTTAAAAAATGGCAAAGAGTTCTGCTAAAAAGCATCGACAGAATAGTAATCGTCAGATTTACTATGTATGATATAATTATATATATATATATATATATATATATATTCAATTATTTTATAGGTTAAAAATAAATTTATCACTTGACTATGTATATTTGTGTGTAGGTATTTTTATTTGTATTTTACATCGTTATTTATTTTTAGAATACTTTAGTAATATCGACTTTTGCTGTTTACATACTCTATATGCACATCCACCTTCACTCTCTCGCACCACCCAAGGTTGACTTGGGAAAAAAATGCCTAAGGCATTAAAGACAGAGGCAGGCTCTGTACTACTTGTCAAGAAGTATAAATAAATAATAAACTAAGTTACATTGAACCCATGAGATTTAATTTCCAACTTAGTATTATTCCCTTTTAATTATTTTGTTATTCTCAAACAGAAAGCTTTCAAAATGCTAATAGGATATTATAATTTTACTAGCAATCAGAAAGGCAGTAACCGTAATTACAGTTAAACGGTCATAAATCGAGGGTCGCAATTTAATACACAGTATAGTATGGAGTTTAAATTACACTAATTCTGATGGAAATTTAATGTCGTCTAGTTAACTGCTTAGTTCTTTGACAAAAAAATATAGAATGTATTTTGTTATAGTGACATAAAAATTAGAAGTATAAAAACATTACGAATACAAATACTCGTTTGTTCTTAATTCGTAATTGACAATCAAATTTACACTGCACATGGTGATATTGAATTTTAAATATCCGAATAAAAGGTAGAAACTATTTCAAGACTTTACAAAATAGATGAAAGGTAATGTATGTAATTGAGTTTGAACGAACACGTAGATACCTCCTAAATTTTTTCTGATCATTATTTAAAAGTAAAATACTTTATGATTATCATGCGAATAGTACATGGTAAATAATGCAGCTTTTACGGATTTTATCGCGTTTTGCTTTTCAATTATTAAAAATTATACCTTACGTGTCAAACCATTTACAGGGTCCATGGGTGTCGGTCCCTTGAGTAATTGAACGCAGTAAAATCCGTAAAAAGTGTATTATTTATCAACTATAATAAAATCATTTAAAAATAATCAACATGGTGGTTAATAATCTGCCCGACGAATTAGTATTCATGATGCAAGCGTTACATCTCATACCAAACTTGAGACACTCAGACAGCTCGTCCTATATCCGTTTCTCATTGAACGTGCAACGTTTATGATTTATTCATGCTGTCGGTGCATATCACATCAATTTTACGTCCATGTCCATCATCAGTGGTATGGAGTATAAATACTAGAAGGAACGTGCACTTGGAAGTTCTAATAGTCAATAGCTCCAGAAAGTACGTGTTAAAGAACTTTTTAAAATGTAGACTCCTTATCCAGATAATATTTATATTTCGTATAACATCGTATTTCTTAGTAAACATGGTATTTAATAACTGATTTAAATTGGAAAACACTGCCAAATTTGGCCTATAACTTTAATTAATCTATTTTTGTTAATATTAAAAAAAAAGAAAATCGTATATTGCAAGCGCCTACTGCACGCAACACAGCAAAAAGTTGAGCTTCATATATCAGTAAGGTGGTTTAACTTAATTTTTATGCAGTAAATAATTTAAAGCAAACAAATCTAAGAGGTATTTAAATAAATCAAAATGTTAGGAAATTTTATTATAATAGTAACAATTGCAAAGACAAATTATATATACAGTAAGTAAGAAACTATTATTCTTACTAGGACTTATATTTACTTACACTCTCTAAAACCTCTAAAGAATTGATGATTAAATAATTTTCTATGAAAAATGCCTTACCTTGAGCTCAAAACATGTATCTTCTTTGTATCATTTTCCAATTTTTAATTTATTATCGAGCGGACTTAAACAATCATTGCTATAAAGTATCATCTGAATACGATTATTGCTTTATTTAGTAAATTACGTAAACAGAATCAAGTTTATAATTATAATAAATCAATTTTTATTACATGGAATAAATAACAATAATTATTAATTAAGTCCATTAAGTCATTAAGTTCGCCTTTGCACTCAATATTATTGTTTTGTGTGCATGAAGTTTTAAAAATAAATAAATAATTAAAGACAAAACTGACTTTCAGTCCCATATAAACGTTTTGTATTAAAGCATTACATTAATTTATAACATGAAAAAATTATACTTCACATGTCTCAGACGGACTAAAAGTAATTTGTAATAGAAAAAAAACAAATGTTTCTTCATTCAAAAAACTTCACCCTTACTTCTTTGGTTATAGTGAAACCAAAAAAAGATCTGTACAAGTTACCGAATCACGCAAATAGCCTTTCGCAACGCTCTAATTATGTACCGAGTGCTTGACGTAGCAAAACTTTTATTGCCGAACTTGAGGCTGGGCCGAAACACACAACTGCGTTTACTTTTCCATGATGCAAATATAATGATCGTGTAATCTCATTGGAACAGTCCAAGAAACAGTATTAAAACAAAATGTTTGTAAATCTTTATCATCTGTACAGTATACAAATGTTTTAATTTGTACAGATTAATGGAAGAATATATTTTTTAAATATACACTAATTGCACAACTATTAAAATAAATACAATGTTACAACTGATTATAATATGTAGTTTAATAATTTTGCATGTCGATATTTTGGATAGGTTTTAATTATACACCAGATACCGGGCGTGCCCATTTCGTTTTCTTTTCGTACAACAACAAACAAATTTGTTCAATTTGAAATATAACGCTAAATCTTATAATTTAACCAACAGTTTGTTTTATTACGCATACATACGTACTGAAAATATATAAAATAAATAAGTTTCATGAACAGAAATAGAACCTTTATGCTTACGACATGTTGTTAAATTATAATAATACATGAATCCTTTACATTTACCGACCCGATGTAGCGTGTAGACATTATGCTGGGTTAGCTTGCCATGAATATAGAAGGTATAAAGCAATTGTAAACCTACATGTAAGTAGGTTTTTAATTCATTAAAGAGTTTGCCGTAAGGTCCTTAACTTAACTCAAGGTTTAAATATCGTAGCCATAAATTGCATATTATATATACGTCCTTCATAGTACATCTTTTTCTAAATTACAAATTTTGGGCGTTGTTTCGTTTGTGAGTAATAAGAATTATTTAACCATCATTATTTTTTTTATGTTGGTTATGGTATTTAATTTATAAATTTTAACAATATAATATTTATTAATTAAGTGCATTTAATTATATAATAAATTATAATATAATGTAATTAATTTCAGTAAATAACAATTTTACTAATAATATTCAATTAGTTTTTTATGAACTTTAACTGCCTCCGTAGCCTAGTGGTATAGGTGTGTGCTTTAGAAACCGGTCGTGGGTTCGAACCCTGCGGGGACACAACAAATTCTCATTTAGGGAAATTTGGGCCGATCACCCAATTATCTGAAAAGTAAGATGATCAATGCGTCGAATGGACATGTAAAAAGTTGGTCCACCCACCAACCTGCATTAGACCAGCGTGGTGGGATACGGTCCAAAACCCCCTAATGGATAAAGGTGTATTAGGGGAGGCCTATGTCCAGCAGTGGACTATCAAGGGCTGATGATGATGATGATGTTGATGAGTTTTTTTTATTGCTTATTTCTTAAGCAGTATATGTTTGAAGGCAACTCTAAATACTTCAAAAGTTTAATGGTATACCGTATCTAAATACATGTAGAGATTTTAAACAATTGCTGGTGGAAAAAGTTAAAAACCTTGAGTTTAAATTTTTAAAACTGTAGAGGAGAGATCCTTTTTTTTAACTTGCAAAATCGTCCGTCGCGTGGTGCCAATTCTATAATTAAAATAAAATTTCGGCTTGTGGAGCGAATGCGACATTTTTAAGTGGTGCTACAAGTTACCTGTGCATGTGCAAATGAACAGTTTAATTCCATGTTCTGATTTAACAATATATAGGTCACCTAAATTCTAAAGATTCTAAAGACAAAATGAGTGCCTACTATTTTACAAAATACACTATTTCACACAATTTTACTTATTTATTAAGTCATGGTATTATTTTATATAAAAAAAATGAAAAAGTTATTCCTATTAATTTATTGCAAAACCTTAAAATTATTTTTACAGCCAAAGCCAGGTTAAAAGTCATTGGGCAATATCTCCCACTAAAATCGAAGCGTGTTATAGTGTTACTTAGAGTGGAAAAATATAATTTATAGGAATAAAAAAATATATATAATTAAAACATACATTCATACCTACATACATACATATGTATGTTACGCATCCGAACGTTATTGTTAAATTTTTAAAGACATACAACTACATATGTGAATTTTGCCCTCGTTTGAAATGTAATTGCATACAAAAGAAACCTTAAGCTTTGCATTGATCTTTCTTTTGGAAAGTCGGTAAAAAGCAGAGTATTTTGCTTACAAAATCAAGTCAAAGTCAACTATCTTTATTCATTATGGAAGCATTACACTTTCTTATTGATTGTCAAATAATCTACTGCCGGTTCGGAAATAGAAGCCTCTGACCTAAGAAGAACCGGCGTAAGAAACACAGCGGGACTTTTTTTCAATAAATTTTACAAGATTTTCAAATAATCCACTACATTTTAATACTTTGAAATAGTCTGGAGCGAACAGTTCATTACCAGGGTGTGTTATCTATCAAGTAGTCATTACAACAATAATATCCTTTAACACACAAACATTCCTCTATAACTTTTTTAAATTTATTTACAGATAAACGCTAAACATGGGCGTGTGCTTTAGAAACCGGAGGATGTGGGTTCGAATCCTGCGGGGACTCAACAAATTTTAATTGTTGTTTCTTAGTTGGTTAGGACAATTTTGGCCGATCACCCAATTGTCTGAAAAGTAATATGGGGTTTTGGACCGTATCCCACCACGCTGGTCCAATGCAGGTTGGTGGGTGGACCGATTTTTTACATCCCCATCCGACGCATTGATCATCTTACTTTTCAGACAATTGGGTGATCGGGACGCTTTTGGTGTCTTCTGGGACTTAACCAAGGCATTTGACTGTGTACAGCATGATACTTTGGTCAGGAAATTAAGCCACTACGGTATCAATAATGCCGCACTCGACCTTCTGACTGCGAACTTTAGCCATCGAACTCAGAGAGTTGACGTGAACGGCAAGGGATCTCCCGGGGTGCCGGTAGGTATGGGGATCCCACAGGGATCTTTTTTGGGGCCTTTTCTCTTCCTGATCTATATTAATGACGTAATTTGAAAAATGACTATGTTAATAATACCCTCTCGAAAGTAAATTAATGATATAGTGCAAATTTTTTAATGTTAAACAAAATTAAGACGAAATGCTGCTACTTTTTTTATTTCTTACACTTGCTTATCATCTGCCTTATTGGAAATGATACAAACAGATTCAATAAAGCCTTCTTTTTTACGCTTAAAATCTCCCCCATCCCCTCGCGACCTCAGTTCGCCCGTAAATAATTTTTTCTTTCATTTTTATAATATTCCCTTCCTTCTCTTATGGGTCATCCTCCTTATTTTTTTTTCCACTTTTTATTATTTTAAAGGCTTCTACCTACTAGTTATTTTCCCAGTATAATGTCTTATGGCATTCTATAGTGGGGAAACGCTGTTGATATAAATACTGTTTTCGTAATTCAAAAGAGAGCGATTCAAGAAGTCCCAAACCTGGGCCTCAAAGAATCGCTGAAAAATATATTTACAGAAATCAATGTAATGACTGTTTTTCTCAATACATATTTGAAAATATTATTTATGTTCATAAACATAAAAATAATTTTGTAAAACATTGTGACACACATAATATAAATACTAGGAATAAGCATAATTTTTTTCTTCCAAAAACAAGGCTTCTACAATACAATAAAATCCCAGAAAACGTCCCGCTTTTCATCATCATCATCAGCCTGTGTCAGTCCACTGCTAGACATAGGCCTCCCCTAGTACATCGCTATCCTTTAGCACCACTAACACCTACCCAAAAAACAAATTTAAATTAGTATCAGTAATAAAAGTGGTATTTGCTATTTTACCTTAACTGAACTGAACAACTGGATGGTATTATTAAAAATATTTTTATATCTGATAAAATTCTTAACGAAGTGAAACTGTCATTTTTACCTTCAATATTTTAGATCACCTTGTTAACGAGATTATCAAACCACGTTTTCAGTGCGCTCGAATAAGTGGTCGGGCCTTCATAGTCTTTTATTTTATTTATTTTATTTTACGTCTCGGTCTTGACGTGTCGAGCTAATAAATGTCCCTCGTTACAGATTCGCTTGTTACTTTTATTTCTCTTGTTTTCGCTCACTTAAGCCAGTTAAATTGATCTCACTAAAAAAAAGGCAAAAGTTAAACGGAACTTAAAGGATAAGTATCTTAACAGAACTTTTAAATTCATACAGTACTCTTAAAATTTGCAAAAGTATTTCATAATAAAATATAGATATATGGATGCTGTTAGAGTTCGTTACATATTATTCACCGCTAATATACCGTAGAAAGTTTATACTGGCTACCGAAAAAACTGTAATACACGAATACGCTAATTCCAAGAGACGCTTACTACAAAAGGACTCCAATAAACCGTGTCTTAAATGTGTGTACGACTTATCTCAGAGACAAGATATCAATGCGCCTGCGTCGTCGGTAGCTTCGGTGTAACAGGCCGATAAGATTCAACCACGCATACTAGCGTTTTGTCTATAAGAGCTTTGTAGGTATATAGGTGTGTTAGGTTCCTTTAAACTCCTACTAAAGTCAAATTACCTACAACTACCTACTGTTTATGTTATTTTGATCCGGCCTAAAATAAACCTATAGGACACTGTGTGTTTTAACAATTCAACGTGTAAATAATGTAGGAAGTTGCATGGATAGTTAAAATTATTTTAGTTCTCACCACTTTTTAGGCGAAATATAGTTTTTTTTTCTATTTACATTAATTATCTAATTTTAGGGGGCTTCGTGTCTTTCATCTTCATCATCATCATTATCAACCTGTGATAGTTCACAGCAGGATCTTTACTGCACGCCTTCTGTATTAGGGTTTTTGGACCGTAACATTGCATGCCCAGCCTACGCATGGATTATCTTACTTTTCAGACAATTGGGCAATCGGACTAAATTATCCTAACTAAACAGATAGCAACGATAACACAAAGTTGTTTTCCCACGGGATTCGAACTCACGACCTCCGGTTTATAAGGGCCAATACCGGTAGGCTACGGAGGCGATAATTAAGTAAGTCTTGTCCTTAGAAGAGTAAAGTTTAAAACATCTATTTAGAATACGCTACGCTAAAAATCGTCGTTCGTAAAAGCAGATATATAAAGCAAAGTAAATATTAAAATTAACCTTCAATAAACGATTACTAATATAATACAATATTTTAATTTTTCCGAGCAAAGTTATCAAAAACTCACATTTCACTTAAATAAACGCTCCCAAAATACTATTATCATGTACCCACCCTTACACATGTTAAGGAAACATAAACAAGACCTAATCAAATAATTTACGTGATAATTCCATGTTCGCGTGCTGGAAATACCCACTAAAGGCAGTTTCAAACAAATATACTTTTACCACGGGCGCAAATATGACAAGGGCAACACATATCTAATATGTATAAAACTTAAACGTTAGCTGTAAGTCAATGTTTTATGATATAATAATAACTATCCCTTTATCGAAAATGTATTCTTCAATACATTGTTTATCTCCTTGATTTATTGGTCCTCTTACAAAAATAAGGTTAATAGAAAGACAGAAAAAGTCAATTTTGGACATAAGTTTTATTTAAAAAAAATTATAATAATATTAATATTTTTGTATGCGAGAACAATACACATTTTTTTAATAAAAGGAATTCAAATAGATTATATCGCATTTATTCATATATATAATTATATTCTACATTATGATTATTTAATCATATTTTACTCCCGATTAATTAAAAATGTAAATAAACGAGATTAAACTCCATAAACATAATTTTATTCGATAAAATAACAATAACACTAAATGTATGCATTGTATATGTTTTAACTAGGCATAACATCGTAAAAATTATAAATTTAGTAATTTCTGGTTCCCAGTTTCACCTAAAAATTTGATAGACAACAAATTTTAAAAACATAATTATAAAATTGTAATAAAGCAAACTAGTGTAAAGTACTATAATAAATTAAAATATAATATATTAACATTAGTAGCATAAAACATGTTAAAATAAGATGACCTTTTTAATAAACGCAAACCTGGTGTGAAGTATTACCATAATGTGCGTTAAGTGCAAGTTTGCATACAACCGATTAAGCAATTAAAAATAAAGATTTCACGTGCCAAATTTCTTTATTTAAAACAATATATGTAAGAAATGTACGTTAAAAGTAAGTTGTATAAGTTGATAAGATTGATAACAAAGATAAGTAAACGTAAGATTGGTTACAAATTTATATTTAAGCAAATTTGAAATTTCAAGTTTCCTTGCAGATATAAGTACTGAGTCAATTACAGTATTAACGGATAATGTTAAAGGAATTTACCGTAAACTTGAAATCAATGGCAGGTTTGTGAACATACCAAATGCTCATCTTGATATTATGCTTAACAAGAACTTAGGAATTGAGATGCTTATTGTAGCGTGATATATATTTGCAATTTTATATCTAAGCTACATATTTAGTCAGTATACAGTATTCGGAAAATGTAATGGCGGTTAGTAATTTACTATTCGGTTATGAGGGTACGTACGTACTTGTGGAATATTAATCTGTAAAACTTTTGTTTTATTTCCAACATATCTTCCATATTCTAAGTAACATCCTGAATACAGATTTTCTGTAGAGAAGAATGATAAAATTTTACTTTATTCTTATAGTAAGTTTGGATTATTTAAATAACACTCATACAGACAATGACGTTAAATAAAAAAAAAACAAATACATCTGATACTATTAAGATACTTTTTATATATACAATTTAGTCATCATCATCATCATTATCAGGCTGTGATAGTCCACTGCTAGACATAGGCCTCCCCTAATACTACCCTATCCATAAAGGGGGTTTTTGGAACGTATCCCACCACTCTGAAAATTTGTTGAGTCCCCGCAGGATTCGAATCCACAACCTCCGCTTTCTAAAGCACACGCCCATACCACTTGGCTACGGAGGCAGTTTCAATTTTGAATATATAAAATATTTTAACATGATTGAGAGCAAACGTGCAACGTTTCAAAATTACTTCTATACAACCGTCCATTTTGGTGTAAATTACACCTTATTACATTCAAACTAACTAAAAAACGCGTTTCACTAATAATATATAAAGTATCCGCACTCTGCGGAATATTTCGAAATAAATAAGAAGATATTTCATAATAGGGTTCATTATTGAGGGTTTGCCATTTAAACACCAGCAGTTTTCACCGTTAGAGTGTTCTACCGTAAATCAGCAGTAAAAATCACGATTCAATATAATTGGTGCCGCTGCCTGCTTGCAGTTATTTTGATCGGGCATAATTTTTTTTGTTTACGGTACCAGGAGACTTCCTCTGACGTTTCACAAATCGAATAGCTAGGATTTCCTGGTTCAACTCGGGTCCGCTAAAGACCTTTAATGTCAAGTGCGCTTAAATTTAAATGATGATCGCATCAATAAAGTGCAAGGCTTATCGTCCACATACTCGTGAACGTGTACAGTGATGACCTCATATCGTAAATGTTTATCTTTTCCAACAAAAAAATAACAAGCTACCTGAGCGGCATCAGACGTCACCCTTCGTTAACGACATAAATCGTAACGTATTTAAATGACCTCAGAGTAAACGAGCATATTAGGATTTATAACCATATTACAGAAACATGTATTCTTAAGGTTAACGTTATGTAAATGAAGAGATAATGATTTTTCACAAGATTTTTATTCACAATCAAGAATAAAAAATATTCAACATATAACAAAACTCTTAACTGTAACCAAGAATACTATTTATTGAAAAAACTATTCAAAGAAATAAATTGACATGCTGGCAGTACAATTTTTACTATTCATATGGATGAAATATTATTCCTATAATATATTGTTGAAAATGTTCTTCGATATCAATGTTTTTGTTTCAGATTTAAATGGATGTTATTTCAACTTCGTTCGTATTTTAAAAATAAAATAAATGATTTGGGAGAGCATTGTTTTATTAAACATTCTAAATTTAAATGTCAAAATTATTTTATCTCACTGGATAAAAAATAAAAAGCACAAATTCTGCAAGTATTATATGTATCATCGTCATCATCATCATCGTCATAATCAGCCTCTATCAGTCTCCTGCTGTAGGCCTTTTTTAATGAACCACAAGACGGCCGATTCCCTGCTACCCGCTGCCAACTTGAACCGGATACTGCACGGAGATCGCCATCCCACCTGGTCGAGGTCGACAAACACTCCGTTTTTTAAACTTGGCCTCCAATCTTGAATCTTATTAGCTAATCCGTTATTCGGACCACGTGACCGGCCTACTGCTACTTCAACGAGCTGATCTTATGCGAGTTGTCAGTTACTGTGACATTGCCTCGGGAGAACGTGTTCGTTGATCATGACGTTTTTTCTTGTTCAAGTTCATCCTGAATAATATCCGTCCAATACGTCTGCGGGATTCATTTAAGCTGTGCAACATCTCCTGCCAGCACCAAACTAAGTGTCTATCTAGACACTTAGTATAGACATGATTTGTACATCTCCTTAAAATTTACTTTTTCAAAGAAACGTGTCTTGATCTATCTTTCAAAACAAACAGATGTTTATTTTACAATATACTGTTAATAATGTACTGATTGCATGCCAAATTAGAATATCAAGACGCCATAATTATAATTATAAAGTCTCTAAAAATATACGCTTTTAATAAAGTTTTATACTCATTATTACGAACTCTCATCAATGCTTTATAATGATCGTATTATTATTACTGAGCAGGGCATACAAAAAAAATACAAGTGAGTGAGACGTTCTAAATTTAAGTTATATCTTAGCTTTATCTGTTAGCAACAGCATACGCACAGTAATTTGATGATTACAAGAAATGATGTACAAAAAATTGTAATACCGTTTTGTAGTTAGTAACTTCGAAAAAATATATTTTATTGTTATTTTTTATACACTTGAGTTGATGACAACATGACCAAAATACAAAAGCTATTGTAGCTGATACTTTTAAGCCAATGATATTGTGATGTCAGGGTTAAAAAAACTTTGAGCACCCTATTTATTAGGAAGATTCACTCTCATCCGAACCCATTACAAGATAAGGACGTCACGTGACACTAGAAGACTTATGACAACCCTCGTCAAATGTTGGTGCTGTCACTTCCAACGGAACACGGGAAACGTTTTACTAGAATCATTTCCAGGTTTCAATTTTACCGCTGGTTAAAAACAGATAAACTCCCCAAATTCTACGTAGAGCAATCTCGTGAATAAAAATGAATAGTTATTTTCAATGCGCAAAGCATGTTACAACCTAGGTCTTGCGAATGTTTAACTGAATTATATATAATTAACGAACTTTCTCTTGCAGCAGCGCTCCAGATTCTATTCAAAGCAGATTTATTGCTTCTTGTTTCTTCAGACTGCGTAATCGCTTGTATTTAATTCGACTACATTAAAATTTAATAGTTAATCGAAAAAATTTTGTTGGATGACTGACATTTTTTTCATGAAGAAATGTAGCGAAATGGACGTTTAAGATGGATGGAATGGTAATAGTGAGATAAATCACGTTTAAAACCACGCCTAATCCCAACAGTCTAGAGCTTAGTGGCATTTAACCACGCCACCCCATGTCGCCCTCTTTCTGTAGAATGAGCTTTTAAGTTTTTATTGACGATATTTCAATCAGTTCTTCTGTGTTTGCGAAAGAAATTAATAAAGAAATGTGATTAATTAAGTGTTCAGCACACCAAGGCTTTCTTAAAAAGATTTAAAATTACTTTTATTGGTAAAAAGGGGACTATCTCCGTAGCCTAGTGGTATGGGCAAGTGCTTTAGAAACCGGAGGTCGACAAATTTTTATTGTTGTTTCCTAGTTGGTTAGGGCAATTTAAGCCGATCACCCAATTATCTGAAAAGTAAGATGATCCATGCATCGGATGGGCATGTAAAAAAGTCGGTCCACCCTCCAACCCGCGTTGGACCAGCGTGGTGGGATACGGTCCAAAACCACCTAATGGATAGGGGTGTATTAGGGGAGGCCTATGGCCAAAAGTGGACTATCACAGGCTGATGATGAAGATGATGATGATGATGACGGGAAAAAGGGTATTAATTCCTGTAAATAAAATTTGTCATAATATAATATAAAGCATTGAGAAGTAACAATGCGGTGCCATGTGCAGTCGAAAGTAATTACAATGCAAGAGTGAATAATACCCAAAACCAGGGCTGTAAGCGGATGCGACTTTTCTTTGCATTTTTGATGAGTGTGTGTCACTTACCATCCGCAAACGTACTGCTCATTGTGTTGCTTTATAAGATATATCTATATTGATTTGCTTTTGTTGAGTTTCGTCCAAAGTATTTTTATGTTGAAAAAAGATATAATAAATTAGAAAACAGAACACGCACGCCAACTTGCATAGCGAGTTTGTTCGTACCTTTTTTTGTCAAAAGAAATTTACATTAGTATTGCAGCCAAAATCTTTACATGTAAAGAAATGCGTGAAATAAGAGAATGAATAATCTTAATATCTGGCTTGTTCATATTTTTGGCTTCAGAACTTGCGTTGGCGGCCAAAGACATAATTTAGATAATTTTTATTCGCCTCTAAAATTTTCCTTTTAGATATTGTAAAATCTTTTGTTTAATATGACAAAATGATTTTAATAACAACTGTACTGCTTCCTTAAAAAGAAACCATAATAAAATAAGTTTTTTTAGAAATCGTTTGCTTAAGATAACGTAAATAAATACTTTTAACTCAAAAACTGATTTAGTTATTTAACATGTTATGTCTATACCAATATCAGAAAGAGGAAATATTTTTTTGTTTTGAATAGGCCCTGAAACTACTGAACTTATTTGACATATTCTTTCACTACAAGAGAGCTTTATTATACTTAAGTTAAATAGGTTACGTTTTACCGCAGAAAATTCATTCCAAAATTAAAATTAGCACGAGCAGAGCCGTGGACGGACTGCTAGTGACTTTTATATGAAAGTGTAAATAAGTTAATCTTATTGAGGTATATAGCCTAAGGGAGAAGGACGAGCAAACTATTCGAAAAACATTGCAATATAGAAACGAATACATCATTAAGTCATCGCAGTCTCTTAAGATCAATTTTCCTGCCGCAATTTTATCGGAACGTGTTGAATTTTGGAAAAATAATTTTGATACTATATTTCTTAAATTGATTTACGAATGTTAACATAATTTAAACAGTACAATGTAAGTAGAGAAAAAGATTAATAACCTTTTATTTTTATACATATAATTTTCGTTCACTGTTTTGGCCTATTAATTTTAAAACACGTATTTGATAGTTATAGCATCGTGTGCCTTTTAGCTTGTGTGTTAACAATTTATGTAAAGTAGGCATGTAACTACGTACATACATGCGATGTGTGTATGATTTTAACAAGAATAAGTGACTTTATATCTAAATCCATCACCTTAAAGAAGTTCATAGTTCAGTTTGTTAATGATTTAATAAAAATGATATTCTAAAACCAAAATACTCAACAGATTTATAGTTCTAATTATTGTCTTAGAGCTCTTAATTTTGAATAATCTTATAATCGAAAGGTAAATTTTGTTCTACCAAAAAAGATGTTATAAATCATATACATATATCCGTTTTAATAACAATCATGCTTGTTAAGAAAATGAAACAAAGAGGTTTCCTTCTGTAAGAAAAATGTATAAAATAAAACAAGTTGAAATTCGTTATAAAATTATTAAATGTTACATATGTAATGTGAAAAGTTTGAAATTTCAAACATTATTTAGCTGTCTTTGTTGGACGTAAAAAAAACAATACTTTTACGCTAAAAACGAGAACATTTTTATCATGTTTTATTAAGACATAATCTAAAATTAATAAAAGATTAACATAAAAAATAATATATTATAACTTACGACTATGTCAAAACAAATAAATTAGCATTTGTCATAAATAAATTACATCCGTTAATTACGTAGTTCATTAAGTACATTCACAAAGAGACTAGCATACACAAAGGACATATGATGCACCATACATAAATCTATAATTTACTTATGGCAATACACATGTAAAAATTATAAATGTATTCATTCTTAAGTCGCGTTGTAGGGTGTTTACTAGAGCCTCTTACGTTTGGTCGAAGGCCTCAGTTCATTATAAAAATATGTCTTCTTCCTTTATATATTTACATTCATTTACATAACAACCGCCTTCACAGTAGCCCCAAACAATGAAATAATGGTGAGACAATTTAGTAGGTTATTTATCCCGTGTGAATTACTAATCTGCAATAGGCAAATATAGCAATGAGATACAGCATTTATGTCTTGAATTGTACCTCGTGGATTTTAAGTCTTTTTAATTGAAACAAATGATTTGCATCAAAACATAAGACATATCCCATCTTGGTCTGCCCGTGATCGTGGACGAAGGAAAAGAGTCCGGAAAGTTCGGAATCAGGAACAAAATATACCATAAACGCGAGAATCCATAAAATAGTGGATTTAAAGGTATAAATAACCTACTTTTAGTGGTTTAAAGTAAAATAGATTTTTTTTTAATTTAAACCTATACACAATTAAAAGAATCTCTATAAGGTTATACCATAAATGCAATTGTAAGAAACTATAATGTGTTATAAGATAGCTGACTAAGCGAAATTAATCTAGTCTACGCCGTAAGTACACTACTTATTCACAGTCTAATGGATTGCTTTTGTTTGACTTGGGTTTGATTTATTCCTTTGTTTTGTTCATAACAATGCTTATACTGGTAATCTAAGGCGATACTTCGCGAATTATAAACACGTCAAAGAAGTGACAATTTTTTATTTCTATTACTCGTGTATTCAAAAAGTATATATTTAGTGTAAGATACAGAACGTAATTGAAGTTTTATATTCATAAACTTATTGTTTTGAATACATTCGTCAAATAAAACTTGGTATACACTGCATCCATTAATATTGTAAAATACAAAATAAATATTAACATTTCTTACCAGCCACTAATAGAAGATCCTTACGATACAATAACTGACCAAGTAGTATTCAATATTGCATGTAAATAAAACATAAATAATATTTATATCATAAAGCACTATTACAAGAATAAACATTACGAAGGAATTTCATAACGGGTGTACATAACCATTTCTTGAAAGGCGTTTATGAGGTCAAACAATGACCACACGGAGACTGCTGCGGAACCTGCGCCCGCCGCCCACAAGATCACCTCCAGGACCCAGGCAAGACCCATGATCACGGACAATATACAACATGTCCGGAAACTGTGATCGGAATACAAACAAATGTTAACAATGTTACCATATTTATTATTATTTAAATAGGTTCTTAAGGATTCTTTTTATTTATATAATGTCAAAGTACTTAAAATATATCTCTTTTTGGTAACAATTTTAAAGTTTTTATGTATTTCTGAAGCTCTTTGCTCTTTCAAAGAAATTTTTACAAAATTTTTATTCATGTAGCCGATATAATTGTATTTTATTACCATCCGTATGTACTCTACACCTTTTGTAGTTTAAGCAATATAACTTTAGCTTTATCCACTTATTTTTTTCTTTTATGAATAAAAATGTAACTGATTCAGTTGAAATTGTGTTGATGAATAGAAGAAGGTTGAATCAGCGAATATTAGATTATTCTAGGCTTTTCTTTGTAATCTTGCGCCTTTCAGGTGGTAACCGATAAATTTAATTGTAGATGAACTTGTTAGCAATCACTGCACCTCTAATTCAATTATTATTCCTAATTTTGAATTTTATAAATTTTAAATATGAAAATGAACTTGTGATAAACGTGCTAGTTTCCACTATGTTGTAAGATATAACTTTTCCTTTTTCTTTTTTTACATTCGTGCGCTATAATAAACCTTTCTTTGCGTTTATATTAGAATAAAGTGTCACAACATTTATACTTTCTTACAAATACACGGCATAGATATCAGGACGTAAAATGTTTTTATAAAAAAATATTCTAGGATCGTAAGAACAAGATTACTTTTTGCTCACATGAGGCATTTATTCTGTCTTTACAAATAGGTAATTTACTCAGCTCCTGCTACTTTGTCCCTCGTTGTGCGGCTATAGATGCACACTTTTCAAGGTGCCAGCGTTCTATGCACTACTAATATTTTACAATAATTATTTTGCAATAAATTAACTATTTCCACTTATTATTTTAAAAAATTAACACTGTCTCAGAAACCTGTTCACACCTCAAGGTGGTCGGAGGAAAGAGGAACTACTTATGGACTATAGATATATGTATATAGCAAAACTAGATTCCAAATAGATTTAAATAATTTATTAAATTTGTAATATTAGATTAAATAAATTAACCCATAGCAAAAAGGGGGCTTCACTTATGGTTTTGTTATTGGTCAACTCAGTTATTGACATCTTGGTGACAATCTAACATTAACAATGTTTGATTACAGACAAGGCTAAACCGTCCAATCAGCCTCCTCAACTGCATGGGGAAATTGTATGAACGCATAATCTTGTCGAGGTTAAAGGATTACGTTTTCTCCAATGGCCTCCTACCAGACGAACAATTCGGGTTCCGTCCTGAACACTCCTGCTCCGACCAGGTTTATCGCCTCACAGAATACATTCTGACGGGCCTAAATAAAACAAAGTCAGGCCTTAGATCCCATTACACGGGGGCTGTTCTATTCGATATCGCAAAGGCATTCGATAAAGTCTGGCACAACGGCTACTCTACAAGTTATACTCTTTCAATGTAGCCTGACGGCTTGTGCACATCATACAAGCCTACCTTTCGAATCGCTCTTTTCGATATCGAGTAGAAGCACCTCTCAACCAGACGCTCCTTGCTGGCGGGCGTGCCACAAGGCTCCGTTCTTTCTCCTCTGTTATTCACGCTATACACTCGCGATATTCCTAAAAGCTCTAATGTTAACCTTGCGCTTTCGCAGACGAAACCGCACTCTATTACTCCTCTTCCTTACCATCCCTTATCCCAGCAAACTCCAATGTGCAATCAATAGCCTGGCGATTGGTTTTCGCAAATGGAGGATTGATGTGAATCCCGAAAAGTGTAGCAATATACTTTAATCGGTCTTCTTTCAGAGCTGATCTCACTCGTCCTACCACGTCCGTTCCAAAACCGCACATAATGCTCGATGTGACAAACACTCGGGCAATTGAACCTCTACGGTAAACCGATCCCCTGGGAGAAGAAAGCCAAATATTTAGGTGTTACTTTCGACAGTAACATGAGTTTCAAAAGTCACGTCAAAGAGGTCAAGAGAAAAGCCGCTTACGTCTCGCATCGTCTCTACTATCTTACAAACACAAATAGCAAAATGCCTCTTAACTATAAACTTTTATTATATAAAGCTTGCATACGGCCGATAATGACATATGCTTGCCAATCTTTTGCCCATATATCCTCCCACCACTTAAATCAACTACAGGTGGTACAAAATAAATTCTTACGACGTGCCACTGGAGCAGAGTCTTATCAAAGAAATGTCGACTTGCACAGCGATTGCAAGATGCCGACATTACGCACTCATTTTAAAAACATTATCAAAAAATTCTATGAAAGAATAGAATCGCAAAATAACCCTCTGATGGTAAGCGCTGCAAACTATCACGCCGACCCAGATGCCTCTTGTAGGAAACGTCGTCCTCGTAATATACTCTTAGACCCAGATGAAGAAGAGGGCTTAGGAATTCTGGACCCTTCAAGGGTCCCGCCACACGATACTACACACACAAGTAGGGATAACACACACACACTTTTAGGTCTACCTCGCTCGAGAGCACGGCGAGACCAACACACCGCGTACACGAGATACACCCGCGTTCCAGGGCGGTTCTCACCACCCCCAGCAACCGATTAAACAGTCGACCGAACGTCGGCGCCTTGGTCCGTATACCGAGCGTCGATGATCTTTAAGCGACTTCTTCAAAATCAATCCACGCATCCTAAATGCGTGTGGCCATTTCTTTAAAGTTTTGGTCACCAAGTTCGAGGGATCTCGCAATCCTCCGAACTCAGTAATAGATGAAGCTTCACACAGACACAGGTCGAGAAGCATAACTTCGAATACATAAGACAAGGCTTAACCATAGGAAATCCATTCTTGGGATAGGCATGTAACGAGTCGGTACATGGTGTCAAGAAAATTTTTGGCAGTGGTTTCTTTCAATTATCGAAACTGTCATCCAAATGCTAGACACTGCTCAAAAATTTGTTGAATTTTGTTTATTTGAAACTAATCCAGGATATCATAATTGTTTTTTGTTAAGAAACATTCCTTCAAAAAAAAGTTAAATACGAAAGTATAACCCGATTTTTTGGAAATCCACGCACATTCAGGATCTTAGCGTCCATATAGCGCACATTTTAGTAAAAAATATAAGTTCATGGCTAAGATTTAAATTTTCCCTACTTATTATAAGATTTTTGATACAATACAAGCGAGTAAGCAAAATAGAGATCATAAAACACGACTTATTATAATTTTTTTAAAAAATCCATGCTACGTTTCGGCATAAAAGAGCGTTATGTAGGTACACGGCAAGTCTATTTGTTTGCGTGGACAGGATTCATTACGACAACATAATATAATGTAAAAGAACCGTCAATTCATGTCAAGAAGGGAAACAGGAAATACACAAGAAGTTTTTCAATGGCCCCCGGACATTTCGAATGACCCTTGAAAATAGAGTGCTCATTTAATTTAACATGAAAAATTTCGAGATTTTGTTTTTTATTTTTTATTTTCAGAAGTTTCTCGAATTTGTCCTCGCTTTTCGGAACGGTACTTTAAATGTGAATTAGCAAGAAATCTTACTTAATTTAGAAATTATTTCACGTATAAATTTTAATGTTATGAGTTGTGTTTATTTAAACTATCAAATATAATTCTTTATATACTTGAAAATTAACTTGTTTGATTTGTTTTACGCGAAAAATTATTAATAGTACTTAAGCAATTTAAGATAGAAGCTTCTTTAAAAAATTTTAAATCTTCTTAATACTAATATGAAATGATTTTTCATCATCATTTCATCTGATTCAAATTATAAAATAGACTAACTATATCTCTAAGCATTTACCATCCAAACGATTTACAGCGCTAAATAGATAGCAACTTAGTCCATTGTTTGTCAAAAAATATCTTGCCGGCAAGAATTAACTTTTTATCCTCCGTACCGACTCTTTAAAAGTCAAATTACCATTGCCTTAACCAACCTACGACCGTAAGCTATTACAAGCAGGATTAATTTTCGCCACTCAAAACAAAACACGGTAACATTGCATGTATTTATAATCTATGCGATGAATTCAGACAATCGGGGGGTTCAGGCAATTTTTGCTAATGGAAAAATAATAATGGACTGCATTAATGGAAGCAATGAAAATATGTACCACATCCTATTCAATATGATACGGGTGGTGGTGAACAATTAAAAACCAATCGATTAAGCGTCAACACAGGACTTTGTGCTTGATGGGAACTATCGAAACCTTTTTGGTGACCCTGCGCTTAGAGGGCATTCTTCTTTTAGACAGCGTGAAAGTCTAAAACACAAATGCATTTTCGGTCCCTCTCTTTGAAGCTAGTCTCTGCTGGGATTTTTTTATGTTTATATCAGTTCTGTTCAACTTAGACTAGGCAAGTGTCTAGTGGGTGATGTTCGTATTTTCGAGGCAAAAACTAAAGCAGAGGCACTCTATAGTCCGCAGGCTCAACCATCATAAGCAGATAATGTCCCAATACGAGCTGCATGTAGCATTATTATGTCTTTATATCCTCCTAGTACATGATAATTGCTGTATAGGGATCGTAATACTTATCAAAACAAAACCCATATTGCCATTTATAATTTGGAAATCCCTATACGAAGTTGTTTTTGAGGACCCGAGAATCTGAACCGTCTCTGTTTTTTACGCAAACGCATCGAAAACATCACAAGTTAAGAATCTGCGTTGTACTTACGTGTGACGTCTTTCAGTTTATCAAAGTGCCCTGCAAATTCTCGTAACGTGAAGAAAAATATCACCAGATTACTCAGTAGAATGACCGTACGGGCCCTTAAAACTAAGGAACCAAGGCTCCTTGGTCAAAATGATTGATGTGCTAAAGCTTATGAGTCTATAGTATTACTTCTTCTTATAAATAAAAACTAGAGGGCAATTTATAGCAATATTTTAAACTGACTCCTTTCTGTACACTATCATTTTAATTAATATTTACATATTAATTGAGTCTACGCACTCGATTCACAACTAGAACTAATTTCAACTTTACGTTAAAATTTAGATATTCCTAAACGCTTTTGTGACTTAAATCAAACACACGGTAATTCAAATATGTATATGCTTAGAAGTCCGTATCTGAATTTCAAACTTAGGACGATATGAACATTAAAATTCAATTCGCCTTACTCATGATAGTTGTTGGAAATGCATGTCCGGCCAACTGAGTAGTGGCTAAGCAAGAAGATGCAACCGCTAAGCACTATGCTTAGCGGTTGCATTTCTTCTCTTACTGTAACGAGCAAGCGCTTTTCGTGGGTATCCCTTAGCTCCGTTATAAATATTTATATAAACGCAGTCGCTATAAGGAACGGCACTGATATTACTAAACCTGAAAAATGTTTTAAATATGTATCCAAAACACACAAACATACATCATAAAGTTTGGTGAGTATACAACCATTAGATTGTATGGGTAATATAGTTTAGAGTTACCTGTACAATGAAGTAATGAAGCCTTACAATAGTTTCATAATTATTTACGAATTAAATAAGTAAACCTTATCATTATACATATATTAAATTTAAAAAAATATACTTTTTTAAAATCTTTAGGAAACTATAGTTATTGCCAAATCCTGTCTAAATTTTGTGCTAATTTACATGTTTTATCCAAGCTTGTAGTTCAACGACGAGCGCTGAGGGCCCTCACTACTCTCTTTTCTTTTCTACATTCTCCTTCCTCGCCATCTTACATGTCGCCATATTTCCAAAACCTCAGTGATATTAGCCTCAACGATCTTCGTTCGACAAATAACCGTCTTCTCCATTGTCCTGCTCATCGCACTGATTTCGTTCACAATTCCTTTCATATACAATCCATTATTCTGTGGAACGTGCTACCTCTGGAAGTCAGAATTGTTTCAATTTTTTTTTCAGTTTAGTAGATATTAAACTTACGTTATAGGGGACCGAGTTAGGAAGTATCGCCACGAATCGTATTGCTCTGCAAAGCAATAGTGTAATAACACTACCCTATTCGAGTTTAAACATTCCGCAGGTGATGTAATACATCCTAGAAATAAGTCTTGCGTCCAAAGCCTCAAAGCAAGGAGTGGACTAATGACATCAAAAGGTTCCTCATTGCAAAGTGTATCGCTTACTATTAGGTGAATGTCCTAATCGGCGCATTGCTTCATTTAATATAGAACATATATGATATCAAATCATATGACATCATTAGCCTGTTTTAGTCCACTGCTGGACATAGGCCGATCCTAATACAACCCTATCCATTAGGGGGTTTGGACCGTATCCCACTACGCTGGTCCAATGCGGGTTGGTGGGTGTACCGACTTTTTACGTGCCCATCCGACGCGTGGATTATCTTATTTTACAGGTAATAGGGTGATCGGCCCGCATTGCCCTAACCAACTAGGAAAAATTGCTTGAGACCCCGCTGGATTCTAGCCTACTACCTCCGGTTTCAAGTAGCGTACTGGAGGCAGCAAACACATAAATGTATACACCAATCAATCTATCTAAATGTTGCTAAGCAATTACCTGTGGCATAAATGATCAACGTGGCCGATGCCTTCGCCTTCATTAACGGTATTCTAAAACAAACTAAAGGAAGAGTAATGCCAGCGGGTTTCGTTTCGTACTAGAAAGCTTCCATGCAGTAATCCCTCGTAAAAAGCAAATGTGGTTCACTAAACGGCACGAACAGTGAGCCATTCACCAACAAGTAAAACTCGTCTTGGCTAATTTTCTCCGGAACCAATTTGTATCTAAAAAATATTTTATATAGATAAAAGTATAATATAAAAACGAGCGAGTATACTTATGTACACTAGGGTGGAGCGATAAATTTATTTTTTTAATTTTAATATTCCTGTATTATTAACTGATGGTACATCGTATTAAAAGTATTTAAGAAAAATTCTGGTTTTCTTAATATATATCTCAAGGTGGCGCGTTAGATTTAAAGTTTTAAAATATTGCAATATTTGATTATCACATATAAGAATTATTGAAAAATATTTATGGACCTATTTAACAATTTTAATCAAAAACTTTATTGAAATCATAATAAACTAGCAAAATAAACTCAAAAAATTACATTTTATCGTTGAAAGTCAGTACTTTCAGGGCGCTATTCAAAGCTGTGCCATCGCAACTAACACCCATCAAACAAGACTGATATTCATATTTACCCTCAAGAAAGTCAACAATACTCTTCTCAATAGTCGTCACCTTCCTATAATCAATGGAAAGATGTCCGGTGTATTCAGAATCTGGCTCTGATTATATTGGGATGTGTTCTTCTATAACAGTCTTGCAATGCGATGTATTGTCTGTGGTTGTCATCACTAAGGTTTTGTCTTTTCGACCTTCAAAGTAAATAGCCAAATAATAATCAAAGTAAATGGCGTACATTTTTTGCTCTCGACGTATTTTGCTTCGGTCTATAACTTTATTTCCGTTCTCGATCGATCGGAAATACCTATTCTATTGTACGCTGAAGCTAGATTTTGCAGCTTACATCTCATCTGTTGAGTTTCAGTTGGGTATCGTTCAGACGCTCTTTTTTCTGTTAACATGATAATATCATTTTTATCACATTCTGTTTCTGTAGAAGAACTGTCAGACGTCCAAATAGCCAAAAACAGGACACCTAAAATCTTTCGAGTTTTTGGCATTTTTTAACACTTCACTTTCAACGGGTACTTCTTCGCTATAAGCAATTAATTGTATTAACTTCATATAAAACTGATACATATACGGGATGTCACTTTGATACAATAAAAAACACCGCATTTATAAAATTAAATCGTAAATCGACTTTCATTAGTGGGAGCGAACTAAGCGAAAAATTAAAGTTTTTTGTAAACTACCTTCCAGGTGCGCCACCTGAAGATTAAGTCCTAGATGTCTGAAATTGGCCCTAAATTGTACACGTGTTGTAAGTTATACTTGTTTGGCATAACAAAGATAGAAATAAAAGAAAAATATCGTGAATACAGTTGTCTGTTGACTATAGCTAACTTCAGGGTGTTGGTTTTTCGTGATGGTATGCGCGCGCATCGTAAAATTTACTGCTGTCAATTTTCGTTAATGCGCCAAAAGGAGATTAACTTTAAAACTATTGTATTAAAAAAAGCTGAGTATATAACAAAAATCAAAAGGTAAATATGAAAAATAGAGTATCTTTATTTCGCCATCTAAAATTTTTCTCTACAAACGAAATACGCTTCGTTTAATTACAAAAAAGTAATGGACAAGAGGTACGTCTACACAATCCATATTCGCATTTCGTAGAAGCGTACGGTATTGGAAAAGTATTTTTGCTTTTGCAACCGTCTTATAGAAATGGAGCGCACAATTCGTGCATTTCATTTCAGTTTGGAATATGTCAGTTTGTATTATCCGTTTGTATACATAACTGCCTCCTTAGCCTAGTGGTATGGGCGTATACTTTAGAAAACGTAGGTCGTGGGTTCGAATCCTGCGAGGAGTCAACAAATTTTTATTGTTGTTTCCTCGTTGGTTAGGGAAATTTGGGCCGATCACCCAATTGGCTGAAAAGTAAGAAGATCCATGCGTCGGATTGGCATGTAAAAAGGCAGTCCACCCACCAACCCGCATTGTACCAGTGTGGTGGGATACGGTCCCAAAACCCCCTAATGGAGAATGGGAGGTCTATGTCCAGCTGTGGACTTACACAGGTTGATGATAATGATAAATAAGATATAATAACACTCATATTGAATATTCTTATAGAATAAAACTTTTAAAAAATATTGTAGAATACCACTACTACAGTCAATTTGAGCCATACAATTTAGTTTAATTATTTTGCTTTTTACTTCGCTAACAGATTATCAGTAAAAAATTGTTTGAATGCAACAACACATACGCATTACGTCATTAAAAGTTTCACTTTATGTCATCTTTATGCATATACAATTAATTCTAACGTTAACTAACGAGTTACTATTTTAAAAAATATCCAAATATTGACCTATAGTCGATATGACATCGTAGTATGGCGTTGTTATTAGCGGAGTATTGCTTAGTACTCGACATCTCAGTGACAGTTGACAGTTCATCAATTAGAACGCTAGACCCATGACACCACTTTGTTGCTATGTGATATATTTTTTAAATCAATAGTGTCTTATTTTTGACTCTAGTTATGGTAGGCAGTAAAGGCAATGGTCTTAAATATGGAAACATATAGGAAGTTCGTTTGCGTACTTTCCAGGTCATAAATATTTTTACTTGGGGAACGTTATAGTAATAACTGATCATGACGACAGAAAACCTTTATTATATTTGCAGTCCGAAACAAAATTTTAATTTAGACTTCGTAGTATTAAAAAGAAAAGATATAATCTAATAGAGTAAATAATATTTTTTTTCAATCATTATCAATTTACTTCAAGGTATAATACATTTTTAGAATAACTTATTCTTAATTTAAGTGTCATTAATAATAACAATTTATTTATGCAAAAAATAAAGTGATAAAGCTCTTCACAAAACGTTTAATAACTTATTCCAAAGAGGTGCTAACAATATCCTCAATAATTTAAATTTTATAAGCTATTAAGAAATATTTAACAACGGCCATACGTCTTTTTTTCTAAGAGTACTAGCAACCTGATTACAAAGTTGGTACAGTTTTAGCTCAAAGTATAAAAACAGAACATCTATAATTCAGGAATGGAAATTTCAAGAGATTAGCGTAATAAGACATTTCCTCAAAGTTCCATAACAATTTTACTCAGCACATGACGTAACATAATACAGAGCTTAACGTAGTTAACCACCTGTCATATAAGCAAGGATTGCCGACTATAGTTTCGAAAACGTTGCTTTCGTCACTCCATATATGCGTGTCGTTCGCTTTGTGGAAAATAGGCTGAAATGTTAGGCTTGATCGTATACAGACAGTCCTCACTACGCCATTCACGAATGTCACTGTCAGATTTTGACCGCTGGGACAGCATTTCGGGGCGACTGACAGCTGGTTCTTTACCTATTCGTTCTGTTAAAACCAAAAAAAAGCAACTACTAGGAAAAGTTTATTGTTAAATGTATGTTTTAATATTTTTATAAGATTATTTTTGTTCAAGTTGGTTAAAGTGGAGGACAATTATTTTAATAAAAAATATTAAAAATAACATATTTTATCGGCGACGGTATCTGTTATAGGTTTTGAAGGATCAAGGGTTAGTATGTGCTGATTTGAATAAAAATTATTAAAAACTTATGTGATTCGTAAGTAAACTTTTACAAAACGACTTATTTATTATCAACGAGTAATTGAAAAGGCAATGATTATGACTTTCTAGCTTTTTAAACCTGTGACTTAAAAAAAAACAAAGAAGCCATTCGCAAGTAAGAGCAAGATGACATTAAAACTAAACCCTAAACATACTACTCAATTGGATTGCAATATAGGAAAATTGTCAGAGTTCCGCCATAGTGCAATGATAAAAAAAGTCACGAGCGGTATTTGAGGTTTAATCAGCCGTACATTAATTTTATAAAGGTTAATTGGGCCAAGGCCTCTACTGTAAAAGTTTCAAGAGTAGAGTATGCGAGCACAATTTCGTTATGTACTTAGTGAGTACCCCTTTCCTTTAAACGGGAACACAGTAGTATTTAACATACTACCACTTTGCGGCAGAAATAGGCACCGTGGTGGTTGCGCCCCAGACAACCTCTGTAAAAGGAGACCTACCTAATGTATAATGTATTTGCATTCGTGGTTTGCAAAATTAATCTCGTTAAATGTCAGGTTAAGATTAAAATTCTAAAAATACTTTAAAATGTAGTGAGCAGAAATATTACCCCTGTTTACTTTAAAGTGACAATAACCGTCGCATTTATTAAAATCGTCAGTAAAAGCAGTATCGTTTCATTACTCGATCTCGTATCAAACCATGAATTAAACACGATGCTGGCGAATCTGCTCATTAACAATAAATTTTAAACAGGATAATATGTATTAGATAGCTAGGATGAAAAGTAACTGTAAATTACTTTTAAATTTAATATTTACATGAATATGACACAAAGATTAAACAATATTAATGCTTATTTAAACTCTTTCTGTTTCATATAATATGAAATAATAAATTAAGCTGATGTTATTGTTTCTTAAATACTACAATTACAAACACGTTCAATTAAGAACAGCTTTAACTTTTTTGAAAGAGCTAAGCGAAATTTTAAGCTTTTAATTATATACATTTTATGTATAATATAAATTCATCATGTACAAACAAATAGCCATACAAATAGCCTTGCAATGTGGATATCCGGTTTAACAACAGGAAGTAGTAAAATAAACGAGATTAAAACGTTACACCAGATGATATAAGTTGTTTTAATTGCTTTTTAATGTTTTCCCATGCCGAGAGACAAATTTATGAGTCGGGTTGTGCTTGTGTTGCCTTCGGTATCCCGCTATGTTTATGCATAATTATGGCATTGGATAAATTTTTTATATTTCTGGTAAAATTTAATATTTTTGTATTGGTTTAAGGGATGCCACGAGCAGAACGATTACCTGATAATAATAGTGATACGCCCTGCCTGTAAGAAAAGCAGCGTCATCACAAATGCGCTAATCGCCTTAAGACACTGGAAGTTAGCTCTTATTACGTCGGCCACGGTGGCCAACAAACAAAGATACAGCAATCTTATATTAGTAACGTGTTTGCACGTTAATTTGGCGCATAAACAGGCACCACGTTGATAGTACCCCTTAAGGTCCGTCAAAAAGAGACTTACCTAAATTACAAATATAATTTTATTATTTCTTTAGGTGGTAAGATTAACAATACAAAATGCAAAATTTTACGGATCTGAATTTACCTTATGTTGTTATTGGACAGGACTACAAAAATAATTGACTTCATTGCAATCTTTTACTTCGCATGACAATTAGAAAACATTTATAATGTTCGTGGACATAACAACAACGAGAAAACCTTTTTAAACACAAATCTGCATTTTATGAAAAGCATCGTAATCCAGTGTGCTTTCAAATTTACTGAACAAATAAAACACATTTTCAACTTCATGATTGTTTCGCGCAACAAGGCCGCGATTCGAATTCAATTTTAAATACGAATACTTGCGCTGGTTTTAGTTAGACTTTACTGTAAATTACTGTTAAATTTAATATTTACATGAATATGATACAAAGATTAAACAACATTAATGCTTATTTAAACTCTTTCTGTTTCATATAATATGAAATAATAAATTAAGCTGATGTTATTGTTTCTTAAATACTACAATTACAAACACGTTCAATTAAGAACAGCTTTAACTTTTTTGAAAGAGCTAAGCGAAATTTTAAGCTTTTAATTATATACATTTTATGTATAATATAAATTCATCATGTACAAACAAATAGCCATACAAATAGCCTTGCAATGTGGATATCCGGTTTAACAACAGGAAGTAGTAAAATAAACGAGATTAATACGTTATACCAGATGATATTAGTTGTTTTAATTGCTTTCTAATGTTTTCCCATGCCGAGAGACAAATTTATGAGTCGGGTTGTGCTTGTGTTGCCTTCGGTATCCCGCTATGTTTATGCATAATTATGGCATTGGATAAATTTTTTATATTTCTGGTAAAATTTAATATTTTTGTATTGGTTTAAGGGATGCCACGAGCAGAACGATTACCTGATAATAATAGTGATACGCCCTGCCTGTAAGAAAAGCAGCGTCATCACAAATGCGCTAATCGCCTTAAGACACTGGAAGTTAGCTCTTATTACGTCGGCCACGGTGGCCAACAAACAAAGATACAGCAATCTTATATTAGTAACGTGTTTGCACGTTAATTTGGCGCATAAACAGGCACCACGTTGATAGTACCCCTTAAGGTCCGTCAAAAAGAGACTTACCTAAATTACAAATATAATTTTATTATTTCTTTAGGTGGTAAGATTAACAATACAAAATGCAAAATTTTACGGATCTGAATTTACCTTATGTTGTTATTGGACAGGACTACAAAAATAATTTACTTCATTGCAATCTTTTACTTCGCATGACAATTAGAAAACATTTATAATGTTCGTGGACATAACAACAACGAGAAAACCTTTTTAAACGCAAATCTGCATTTCATGAAAAGCATCGTAATCCAGTGTGCTTTCAAATTTACTGAACAAATAAAACACATTTTCAACTTCATGATTGTTTCGCGCAACAAGGCCGCGATTCGAATTCAATTTTAAATACGAATACTTGCGCTGGTTTTAGTTAGACTTTACTGTAAATTACTGTTAAATTTAATATTTACATGAATATGATACAAAGATTAAACAACATTAATGCTTATTTAAACTCTTTCTGTTTCATATAATATGAAATAATAAATTAAGCTTATGTTATTATTTCTTAAATACTACGATTACAAACACGTTCAATGAAGAACGGCTCTAAGTTTTTTGAAAGAGCTAAGCGAAATTTTAAGATTTTAATTATATACATTTTATGTCTAATATAATTTCATTGTGTATTTTTGCATTTGATGCATAAATGGATGATGAATGATTGATTGATGAAGATGATTTGCCGTTAATTAAATTTGGCTGCGCTGAATATTTATAACCTTTTATTACTTTCTCTAGAAATGCTGATTGTGTTTAACATTTTAGTAAATAAATTTTTAAAAAAAGGACAAATTTAAAAATAATTAACTGCTTTTTAAATTTGATATGTAAAATTTGCTTATAATTTTTTTTAATTAAAGGTAGATTATATAAGGAGTATAACAAGTAGAACAATACAGGGGCAATTTGAAAGTCCTATACTCTTATTTTAAACTTCAATGCACATTAAACTATTTAAAATAACATTTTTGTTTTAGCGACTTGAAAATTAAATCTGATTTAATGTGCATCCAGGTTAAGTTTAAAATCCAGAAAAGCACGAAAACCCTTCAAAATTCTAAAAGATATGGCTCCTGTCCTCTTTGAAGTAACGTTAGCTGTCACATGTAATAAATTCGCCCGGAAAAGCAGTATCAATACATCACTCGTCTCGTATCAAACCACGAAACAGATTAAACACGAAGCTGGCGAACCTGCTCATTAACAATAAATGTTAGACGGGATAGTATAAATTAAATAGGTATGGTGAAAAGTCATAAATATTTCTGTAATAACTAATAGTTAAGAACATTAAATTTATTTATATAAAACAAAATTACTGTGAAATTTCATTTACAAGCAAAAACTTTTGTGTAAAATACTTTTGTGTAAATATTTCTATTTTAAATGTTATTTAAAATAAATAAAATACTAACACATTGTAAGTTTAATTCACTTAAATGAGGTGACAAGATAACATTTGCAATTAAAAAAATGTGCGTCGTCTGTGTGTACCTATGAAAGTAATAAGTACTACGTACAACGTACAAATAGTACGTGAGTTATAAATATAATAATAAGTACTACGCACAACTTACCTAGTACTTCAACATTGTACGTTGTACTTATTACTTCCATCGACCTATAAGAATATAAGACTTGAAAGCTTTTTAGAAGACAATATAATTTGAGAAGATGAAATATTTTTATACCACGTACAGGACAACTTTGGACTTCTATATCGGTACCTCTGAGACATTGAACCGTAAAAGTGTACTGGTGAATGTGAACTATTTGGCGCTAACTAACTAACTTTGTAAAGGTTCGCAGATTACGCTATCATATACATATCAGACACAGATGTGAACCAACCCTTTCTCTTGACGACTACAATATCTAATGTAATGTTATGGCTTCAGAGTTTTTGTTGTGTTTGAATTTTAAATTAATAATTTATAATAATGTTTCTGCATTTGTATGTTTTGAGCCGCTTTAACGACACGTTTTTGAACGTAAATAAAAATACTAAACGATTTATGTACCTATGATTTGCCGTTCTTCAATCCGGACCATTAAAATGAAACACAAAAGTTTTTGCTTGTAAATGAAATTTCACAGTAATTTTGTTTTATATAAATAAATTTAATG
Source organism: Lamproptera curius (assembly GCA_029286875.1). Taxonomy (NCBI): domain Eukaryota; kingdom Metazoa; phylum Arthropoda; class Insecta; order Lepidoptera; family Papilionidae; genus Lamproptera; species Lamproptera curius. The sequence goes on along the minus strand of JAGSMT010000005.1, from coordinate 6,060,135 downwards.
TTCTTAACATTAAATTATTATAGAAATATTATGACCTTTCACCATACCTATTTAATTTATATTATCCCGTCTAACATTTATTGTTAATGAGCAGGTTCGCCAGCTTCGTGTTTAATCTGTTTCGTGGTTTGATACGAGACCAAGTGATGTATTGATACTGCTTTTCCTGGCGAATTTATTACATGTGACAGCTATCGTTACTTCAAAGAGGACAGGAGCCATATCTTTTAGAATTTTGAAGGGTTTTCGTGCTAAAAATTGAATGTTCTTAACAATAAATTTATAACTAAGAAAACTTAAAACAAGCGAGTTGTTATCGGTTATTGGTTAAAGTGGGCCCGGAATAAATACTTTGACATGAAATATGTCACTTGGTCATCCCTCAAGCATTTATCTTGTTAGTTTTTCTTGTTCTGTGCTAATTTAATACAAACGTTTCAAAGATGTGTTGTCAATAAAATAAAAAGCCCCTTTGAATTATTACCCGAGTTTTAAATGGGCAATGTACCATTTTAGGAGTGAAAAATAAAGCTTCGCTACTTAACATTTAGTATAAAATAGTTTTTTATCATATTAAAATAATTATGCTGAATTATGTCATTTAATTTTATACAGATTCTATTCTTTTAAAATGGTAATTTCTAACGTGGTAAGTTTAATGTAGACAATAAAGATAAATGATAATTTTTATAGTATATTCAATAATTTACACTAGACTTTAACTTATAGCTATTACGTTATATCTTCTAAAAAGCTTTCAAATCTTATATTCTTATAGGACGATGGAAGTAATAAGTACAACGTACAATGTTGAAGTACTAGGTAAGTTGTACGTAGTTCTTATTATTATATTTATAACTCACGTATTATTTGTACGTTACTCCGATGTAAAAAGCTATGTTATTTTAAAGTTGCGTTAAATTTTAGCAATAATTAAAAAAAAATAACAGATTTTGCGTTAAAAAGAGCAACGAACATGCATCGAAACATTTTTAAAAACCTTTAGCATTTATTGTACTATTTGTATCTCGTATTGTTTCAGCTTTCTAGTAGACTAGCTAAAAGTTAAGACAACTTTAAATCTTAACTGGGTATTAAATACAATTTTCAAATATTAATATTGACGTTTCCGTTTTTCCGGCAATAAATCGAAAAAATGTACAGATAAATTGCCAGACAAAATCACTTCAACAGGAACTTTCTCGTAGAAATCTCCGTAAAAATTACATGAACTGAAATGAAATGCACAAATTGAACGCTCCATTTCTATGCGATGACTGCAAAAGCAAAAATACTTTTCCAATACCACACGCTTATTCGAAATGCAGATATGAAAAACGTAGATGTTTTTCTCAACCATTTATTTTTTTTGTAGTGAAAGGAAGTGTGTCTATTTTAAGAAAAATCCATTTTATACTATGACTATGTCGTTTTGATTCATTACTTGTACGATTCGTGCTTTGGTATGATTCGTGGGTTCGAATCCTGCTGGTTAGGGCAATTTGGGCTGATCACCCAATTGTCTGAAAAGTAAGATGATCCATGCGTCGGATGAGCATGTAAAAAGTCAATCCACCCACCAGCCCGCATTGGACCAGCGTGGTGGGATTCGGTCCAAAACCCCCCTAATGGATAGGGGTGTATTAGGGGAGGCCTATGTCCAGCAGTGGACTATCACAGGCTGATTATAGATCGTACGATGATGGTCAAATTTTGTTTAATAGTTTTAAAAGCTTTCAAACAATATATCTCTGAGATTTGATATAGATTTAACATGAGAACAAAATATCTTGTAACAAATAAGGTGTTATATTATCTTCGGTTAACGCTACCTGTCAGGTTGCATAAAAAAGCAATAAAATCAAATAAATTATCCAGAAATTGCGTGTAATATGTATAATGTTACATTTAAGATTTGCTGGGTGAATGATACAAGCAACATCAAATGATACAAGCTTCAATAAATCTATGACTAATATTATTTTTTTTTAATTTACGCTATTAGAAAAGAAATTTTTAAAGAGTCAGAAGATTATTATGGATTTGCTTCTTAACTAAATAATGTATTCGAATGTTTGCTATTGGCGGTGATCATAATACTGCTATTTATATAATTTTAAACATAACATATAATTGCCAATTAGAGATAAATTTTACTGCTTTAGTCAGGTTTACTTTCTTTTATACCATGAAACGGGCATTATTCACTTCTTTATTATGATGCTATAAAAGAAACTATAAGATATGATATAGTATTAAAATGTGCAATTTAGCTGCAGCATCCATTGTAAATTCCGTACTTCCGATCACAAATGATTCTATTCGTGTCATAACAAGGCAACTCATTGCATAAAGTTACTGCTATAGAATAAGGAAAACTACAGGAAATTACAATTACACTGACGACCCTTGTTATTTCTGATTCGTTTGTTTTTTTTTGCTGAATAAAGGAGCTGCATTTATAAGTATGGTATTATATTTAAGTAATTGTCATTCGAATTTATTTAATGCATATAAAAACCTTGTTCATGCGTTACTCAAGACTTGAAGGTAACTAAAGTAAACTGTTATAAATAACAAAGTTTAAGGTTTTGAAGCGAGTTATTAGAAAGAGTAAGATTAACATAAAACTTTATAATTATAACTCTGATAAAGTTATAAACTTTACGGATAAATCTTAGCGCCTCCGTGTCCTAGTACTACTACTGGCGTTTATTCAAATGCTATTGTAACTACTGCACTATGCTACAACAACTTTAAGAAATCTAATTAACTATTAATTTAAGGAAGCATAGACTTATGACTAAACCATTTTTTTAATAAATGTGATAGTTATAATAACCAAACCATACAAGTTATATATGTATGAATTAATAATGTAACCGTTAATTTTGCCCATACAAATATATTTGACGATATTGATTGTTTTAAATTGCTTGCTAATGTTATCCCACGCCAACGCACAAATTTAGGAGGCTCAGGCATCCAGGCTCCGTTTTATAAGCTTGTTCGATCGGCATCCCGACTCACCGATCATCGTCGATCATTAGAAGACACGAAAGAATTCCTTAATCACGTTTCTTCGTTGACGCTAACATCCGTGTTAAAAAATGGATAATATTCCTTTATAAAGAATTATAAGATACACTTTACAGTACCCACATGTCCTCTTTACATATCTTCGGATACTAGTTCAATAATAGTACAAATATTATATCTGTTAAGCCCCCTTTGTGGCCTAGCGTTATTAGCCAATGCTTCGCAGACCGCAAGTTGTGGGTTCCATTCCCACGAGGAAACAAATTTGTATTATCATTATTTTCTGGTTTATTTGGGCAATTTGTGCCGATCACTCAATTGTCTGTAAAGTAAGATGACCCATGCCCCGTATAGCCTTGTTAAGAGATCAATCCCGTTTGTTAAGGCCATCTTTGTTTGTGGTTATAAGACGACATGGGCATTTAATTTACCAACAACTAATTCATATAACATATAATGTAGATTTTCTTAGTATTGTATAAAAATATCAACGTGTATATACACAAACGATAGTTTTAATATATACAACATAATTTTAGGCGGAAAGGTTTTAGGTATTCAACAATGATCAATCAATAAGATTGTATCAAAATTTACTTAGAGTTAGTTTCTACGGACCTCGTCCATTGTATGATAATTTATTAGCATTTTTTGGTTACTAAAAATGAAAGAAAGCAGAGTTTTTGAAATATTTACAGACTTTACAGGAGTTTCTTATGATAGTTTTTAGTGTTTACTTACATATTTTATTTTAAAAATTATCATGACTGTTTATAACATAAAATCAGATATAAATGTTAGCTAGTAAATAAGTGAAGTACTAGATTTTGGCATGTGAATGGAAACTTGAATCATATATATTTTTCGTCTTTTTGTTAAGGTGTAGCATGAATAAATATAACTGATGCCATAGAACATTAAAGTACATTAAAACAAACACTATTTATACCGCATGAAACTTTTCTACTTACTCACAGTACATTAAATGTCAAAGATTTCTCTTTCGAACGGTTCATACAATATTCAATTATTCATATCGAGATTCAAACCATTTCCACTCAATTCTTTTACGAATAAAACTCACGGTGGCTTTCAACTAAAAATCACATAATGGGTGATTTACAAGTACGATACATTTCTGTCAAGAGCTGATGCTTATAAATGTCCCTGTTTATGTGCTTGATGATTTTAGTTCGTCAATAATAGTTACATTTGCTTAATGTGAATAGTTTTAGTGCCAGCTTTAAGTACGATAATAATAACTCAAAATAATTACTGAATAAAAATAAATCAATTACATTGAACAACGTTTATGATTTAGTCCTTGTAATCTTTAAAACAATTCATTAATCAATAAAACGATTACATAAACTTTAAAACAGCATCACACTTAAAAGACCAAAATATTGTTGGTTGGATACGAAGAGATAAATGGCACTACGATGTAGTTTCCTGCACACAAGAACTTTCGTTCACTTTGTTCCTCTTGTAATATGTTTATTAATGTTCAAGATCTTGGTCTTTGTCTATTGAATCAACATTAGCTAGAGTAACAAACTATCAACTATTCGCTAAGCAGTCATGCAAATAAGCTGCATACGTTTCACAAGTAGCAAGCAATTTGATAAGTTCGAATTTTCTATAGATTAGGCGTTTTATATTTGTATGTAGTATATATTAATTATATGTGTATGAATTTTCAAAATGATATTCAATGTTAATTAATGTTATATGTTTTTATGATGAATTGTTTTATGTTACCAAATACATCATAAATTTTCTTACCTTCATTTAATAAATTACCTGTAACAGTTTAAATTCTCTTTCGTAGTGACGCTTAATTTTAAATCACAGCTAGAAAGCAAAATGTTCATTTGCAAAATTGCAATTATTTCCCGAACTAATAAAGATGTTCTAAGCTGAACGAGCGCCAAACTTCAAATTAAGGCACTCGTCCGTTTCGGATGCAATCGTCTATATTAACAGAAAGTTCCTATATTTGACATTTGTATTTTTATTCAGAATATTTTAATTATGTTTTGTTTACGTTACGTTTTTTATCAATTGAATACTTGCAATAGAATAAAAACATAAATTTAAATATTACTGAGGTAGACAGTGATGACATAACCTGAACAATAACATAAGTTGTTATTGTTTTTAATATTAATTAAGCACTTGCTGTCGTGTTTGCCTTCTTTGATGTGCTTGGAATTTGGAAATAATTAGCCAGTTCCTCTTCAGTTGTAATTCGTGCATTGGTGCCACTGATGCTCGAACAATTAAAATACCGTTCGTGAGTCCCACAGAACGCATACTGAAAAGCTGTCAGGTTTCATAAAACCTCTTGTCTGGCGTATGAAATTCTTTAATGTTACTGAAGATCCCTTTAATTTTGTTTACATTTCGAACAATGAACTTGATGTCAACGCTGTAATCTCGACAGAAAGGCCAGACCCTGACTTATTAGAACCAAGGTCGTGACATAATTAAATCGATGATTTACTTATTACTAAGGCCCAGGTTGGTATTTACACCGTCAAAAATTAATTGGAAGTCACCACAATCTTTACCTTGATTTTCAGGCAAACCGGACACAATGATAGCATTTCTGTGATTCCACATATCGAAGATATCAACCTGCTTAGAACAGTCCTTGTTAGAGTACATTTCTCTTTTATTAAGTGCAGAACGATTGGGTTGAGCTGGCAGGTGGTAGAGGTATTAACGTTTTAACGGTGACACATTAATGTATAACTAAGATAATAAACCCTTAGTTTACTTTAACGGTTGAATATAAAGCGTAAATTAGTCGCAATCATAATGTTTATGATAAAAATCCTAACAGCTGTTACTAATCACGTCTATACGTTAGCTGTCACATGTAATAAATTTGCCAGGAAAAGCAGTATCGTCAGTACATCACTCGGTCTCGTATCAAACCACGAAACAGATTAAACACCAAGCTGGCGAACCTGCTCATTAACAATAAATGTTAGACGGGATAGTATAAATTAAATAGGTATGGTGAAAAGTCATAAATATTTCTGTTTTAAATGTTATTTAATATAAAAAAGAAAAACTAACACATTGTAAGTTTAATTCACTTAAATGAGGTGACAAGATAACATTTGCAATTAAAAAAATGTGCGTCGTCTGTGTGTACCTATGAAAGTAATAAGTACTACGTACAACGTACAAATAGTACGTGAGTTTTAAATATAATAATATATATAATATAATATAATAAGTATAATAATATGTAATATATATATAATAAGTACTACGCACAACTTACCTAGTACTTCAACATTGTACGTTGTACTTATTACTTCCATCGACCTATAAGGATATAAGACTCAGCTTTTATAAGATAATATAATTTGGGAAGAGATGAAATATTTTTATACCACATGCAGGACAACTTTGGACTTCTTATATCGTTACCTCTGTGACATTGAACGGTAAAAGTGTACTGGTGAATGTAAACTATTTGGCGCTAACTAAGTTTGTGCCATGTAACTAAGTTCACAGAGTACGCTAACATATCGACATATCAGACACAGATGTGAACCAACCCTTTCTCTTGACGACTACAATATCTAATGTAATGTTATGGCTTCAGAGTTTTTGTTGTGTTTGAATTTTAAATTAATGAATTTATAATAATGTTTCTGCATTTTTATATTTCTTGAGCCGCTTTAAAGACACCTTTTTGAACGTAAACAAAAATACTAATCGATTTATGCTCCTATGATTTGCCATTCTTCAATCCGGGCCATTAAAAATGAAACACAAAAGTTTTTGCTTGTAAATGAAATTTCACAGTAATTTTGTTTTTAACAACATTAAATTTATAACTAACAAAACTTACAAACTAGCGGGCTGTTATCGGATATTGGTTAAAGTGGGCCCGGAATAAAAACTTTGACACGAAAAATGTACCTCGTGGTCATCCCTCAAGCATTTGTCTTGTTAGTTTTTCTTGTTCTAATTTAATACAAACGTTTTAAAGATGTGTTGTCAATAAAATAAAAAGCCCCTTTTGAATTATTACCCGAGTTTTAAATGGGCAATGTATTAAACCATTTTAGGTATGAAAAATAAAGCTTGCGCTACTTAACATTTAGTATAAAATAGTTTTTTTTTTATATTATAAATAATTATACTGAATTATATCATTTTAATTTTATGCAGATTCTATTCTTTTAAAAATGGTAATTTCTAACGTGGTAAGTTTAATGTAGACAATAAAGATAAATGATAATTTTTATAGTATATTCAATAATTTACACTAGACTTTAACTTATAAACATACGTTATATCTTCTAAAAGCTTTCAAATCTTATATTCTTATGGGACGATGGAAGTAATAAGTACAACGTACAATGTTGAAGTACTAGGTAAGTTGTACGTAGTTCTTATTATTATATTTATAACTCACGTATTATTTGTACGTTACTCATACTAATAATTAAAAAAATAACAGTTTTTGCGTTAAAAGAGCAACGAACATGCATCGAAACATTTTTAAAACCTTTAGCATTTATTTACATTTGTATCTCGTATTGTTTCAGCTTTCTAGTAGACTAGCTAAAAGTTAAGACAACTTAAAATCTTATCTGGTGTTTTAATACAATTTTAAAATATGAATATTGACGTTTCCGTTTTTCCGACAATAAATCGAAAAATGTACAGATAAATTGCCGACAAAATCCTTCAACAGGAACTTTCTCATACAAATCTCTGTAAAATTACAAGAACTGAAATGAAATGCACAATTAAACGCTCCATTTCTATCCGATGACTGCAAACAAAAATACTTTTCTAACACCACACGCTTATTTGAAGGCAGATATGAAAACGTGATGTTTTCTTAACCATTATTTATTTTTGGAAATGAAAGTAAGCATGTTTATTTTAAGGAAAAATTGATTTTAGTCTATGACTGCTTCGTTTTAATTCATTAATTGTACGATGCGTGCTTTGGTATGATTCGTGGGTTCGAATCTGCTGGTTAACAATTTGGGCTGATCACCCAATTGTCTGAAAAAGATCATCCATGCGTCGGATGAGCGTGTAAAAAGTCAATCCACCCACCAACCGCATTGGACCAGTGGTGGATTCGGTCCAAACCCCTAATCGCAGGGTGTATTGGGAGGCCTCATGTCCAGCAGTGGACTATCCAGGCTGATTATGGATCGTCGATGATGGTCAAACTTTGTTTAGTAGTTTTAAAAGCTTTCAAACAATATATCTCTAATATTTGAGATTTACTGAGAACAAAATATCTTGCTAACAAATAAGGTGTTATATTATCTTCGGTTAACGCTACCTGTCAGGTTGCATAAAAAAGCAAAAAATCAAATAAATTATCCAGAAATTGCTATAATATGTAAAATTTACATTTAAGATTTGTTGGTGAATGATACAAAACAACATCAAATATAAGTATAAAATATCTATAACTAATATTGATTTTTTTTATTTTACACTATTAGAAAAGGAATTTTAAAGAAGAGAAAGACTATTTTTGATTTTTTCTTACCTAAATAATGTATTTGAATATTTGCTATTGGCGGTGATCATAATACTGCTATTTATATAATTTTAAACATAACATTGCCAATTAGTGATAAATTTTACTGCTTTAGTCAGGTTTACTTTGTTTTATACCATGAAACATGGGCATTGTTCACTTCTTTATTATGATGCTATAAAAGAAACTATAAGATATGATACTATAAGAAACTACTAAAATGTGCAATTGAGCTGCAGCATCCATCGTAAATTTCGTACTTCCGTTCCCAAACGGTTCTATTCGTGTCATAACATGGAAACTCATTGCATAAAGATTACTGCTATAGAAAAACTAAAACTACAGAAATTGCAATTACACTGACGCCCCTTGCTTATTTTGATTCGTTTTGCTAAATAAAGGAGCTGCATTTATAGGTATGGTATTATATTTAGAGACTGCCTCCTAGCCCTAGTGGTATGGGCGTGTGCTTTAGAAACCGGAGGTCGTGCTTCGAATCTGCAGGGACGCAACAAATTTTCATTGTTGTTTCCCTGGTTGGTTAGGGCAATTTGTTCCGATCACCCAATTGTCTGAAAAGTAAGATGATCCATGCGTCGGATGGGCATGAAAAAGTCGTCCACCCACCAACCGCATTGGACCAGCGTGGTGGGATACGGTCCAAACCCCTAATGGATAGGAGTGTATTAGGGAGGCCTATGTCCAGCAGTGGACTAAAACAGGCTGATGATGTATGTATTATATTTAAGTAATTGTCATTAATTTATTTAATGCATATAAAAACCTTGTTCATGCGTTACTTAAGACTTGAAGGTATCTAAAAAACTATAAATAACCAAGTTTTAGGTTTTAAAGCAAGTTATTAGAAAGATTAAGATTAACATAAAACTTTATAATTATAACTCTGATAAAGTTATAAACTTTACGGATAAATCTTACACCTCCGTGTCCTAGTACTACTACTGGCGTTTATCTTCAAATGCTATAGTAACTACTTGCACTATGCTACAACAACTTTAAGAAATCTATTAACTATTAATTTAAGGAAGCATAGACGTATGACTAAACCATTTTTTCAATAAATGTATAGTTATAATAACAAAACTATACAAGTTATAGATGTATGAATTAAAAAATGTAACATAATTTTGCCCATACAAATATCTTTTGCAGTAAAATATCTTTGACGATATCGGTTGTTTTAAATTGCTTGCTAATTTTATCCCACGCCAACGCACAAATTTAGGAGGCTCAGGCATCCAGGCTCCGTTTTATAACCTTGTTCGATCGCATCCCCGACTCACCGGTCATCGTCGTTCATTAGAAACACGAAAGAAATCCTAAATCACGTTCCTTCGTTGACGCTAACATCCGTGTTAAAATGGATAATATTTCTTTATAAAGAATTATAAGATACACTACAGTACCTACATGTCCTCTTTACATATCTTCGGATACTAGTTCAATAATAGTACAAAATATATATCCGTTAAGCCCCATTTGTGGCCTAGCGTTATTAGCCCTTGGTTTGTAGACCATAGTTGTGGGTTCAATCCACGAGAAACAAATTTGTATTATCGTTGTTATCTGGTTTATTTGGGCAATTTGTGCCGATCACTCAATTGTCTGTAAAGTAAGATGACCCATGCCCCGTATAGCCTTGTTAAGAGATCAATCCCGTTTGTTAAGGCCATCTTTGTTTGTGGTTATAAGACGTCATGGCCATTTAATTTACCGACATCTAATTCATATAATGTAGTTTTCTCTTAGTATTGTATAAAAAATATCAAAGTTTATATAAACAAACGATAGTTTTAATATAACCAACATAATTTTAGGTAGGAAAGGTTTTAGGTATTCAACAATGATTAATCAATAAGATTGTTTCAAAATTTATTTGCGGTGGTTAGTTTACTTACGGACCTCGTCCATTGTATGATAATTTATTAGCATTTTTTGGTTACTAAAAATGAAAGAAAGCAGAGTTTTTGAAATATTTACAGACTTTACAGGAGTTTCTTATGATAGTTTTTAGTGTTTACTTACATATTTTATTTTAAAAATTATCATGACTGTTTATAACATAAAATCAGATATAAATGTTAGCTAGTAAATAAGTGAAGTACTAGACTTTGGCATGTGAATGGAAACTTGAATCATATATATTTTTCGCAGTGCCATAAAACATAAAAGTACATAAAATACAAACACTATTTATACCGGCATAAAACTTTTCTACTTCTACTACGAGTACGTATAATGTCAAAGATTTCTCTTTCGAACGGGTTCGTACAATATTCAATTAAAATTCATATCGAAATTCAAACCATTTCCACTCAAATCTTTTACGAATAAAACTCACAAGTGGCTTTCAACTTAAAAATCACATAATGGGTGATTTACTGAAAGGTGCGCATATACATTTTCGTCGAAGCGCCGATGCTTTATGAATGTCCCTGTTTATGTGCTTGATAATTTTTAGTTCATCAATAATAATTGCATTTGCTTTAATTGTGATAGTTTTAGTGGCCGCGCTTTAAGTACGATAATATTAACTAAAAATTATTCTGAATAAATATGATAATTACATTGAACAATGTTTATGATTTATGTACTGGTAATCATTTAAAACAATTGACAACAATAAAAAACGTAATTTACATAAACTTTAAAACAGCAACACCTTAAAAGACCAAAATATTGTTGGTTGGATACGAAGAGATAAATGGCACTACGATGTAGTGTTCGCTGCACACAAGTACTTTCACGTTCACTTTGTTCCTCCTGTAATATCTTCTTTTTTTTTTTTTGATGGATCTCGTGCTCTGAGGAAGAAACCTATTAGAACATAACCGGGTTCAGGGGCCCGTTGCCAGGCGCGTCTCCCGTAAGTGACTAACTTCACCAAGGGCCCCAGAAGGGAGCCTAGGCTTAGGTTGTCACTCTTCTGGTTCCGTTAGCATGCTGAATCGAGGGCTGCCCAGGTGGGCCGACGCCTCGGCTCGATTCAGACGCTTTGCAATGATCATTTAATAGCTAGAAGAGCTCTATCTAAATTTTACTACCACTTCTTAAAGCGTTGGCGCTGGGAGAAAAGTGGCGCAAACTCCAGCAACGCTCCTATCTAATATATGTTAGCTACAGTGTCATATAGCAAAGGGTGTGTAAATTTCGACCTCACCGGTGGGGCCGATGTCATGAGTGTGTGTGTATGTCCTACACTCTAAGTGTAGGGTGTGTCTGGCTACTGCTAGGGTGTCGCTACCTAAGCCTTAAGGGCGTTAATTAAATTCTTGTATTTAACAAGTAAGGAAAACCTAACCATCGCGTCGCCGGCGGCGCCGAACTCATCTGCTGCCTGATTAAATTCATCTAGATTAAATAAATCTAGCGATTTAAGGAAGGACGCGGCGTTATTGCCAGTGCTGCCATTGCTATGGCTGCATGCTGGCTCTTTGAGGCGGCGGCGGGCCGCTGTGCGCTCGAGTTGGCTCCGGCGCTGGCTGTTCCACGCGGGGCGGAACTGCCAAGCGTTAGAAGGACGGAGGGTGGGAATGCGGTGGTATTGGACGGGATGGTGGTCGCCTAGAAGGGCTTCCTTGGGATCGCAGGAACTCTGCGTTTTGGCGCTTAGGGCAGCCGAGGTAGTTGCCGTGTGGCCGGGAGCGCGGCAGTTAACGCACGCAGGAGGTTCGTAGGTGGCGAGGACTTCTTTGTCCTTGGGTCTGGGACAGGATGCGGTACCGTGGTCCCCGAGGCATTTAACGCAACGGGGCGTGCGAAACAGTTCCGCGCAGCGTGACCAAATACGGCAGTTGTGACACTGCCCTGGCAAACCGTTAGAGTGCGGCCGCTCAAAGTGGACAGCCGATCCCACAAGCTGCTCGACGTCGTAGATGCGCTTACCTTCCTTGGTGCGCTCGAGCGTGACTAGCACCATACCATAAGGGCGTTTGGTGCGTGGGTGGTCATACGTTGTACCCCTAGGACTGGAATGTCTAATTCTTTAATCGCGGAAGTTATCTCCGCGCATGGGATCTCCTTAGGCGCCTTTGACCACTGTCCTAAGTACGCGCTCATCCGGGAGCGCAGATGTTGATACTGGTGTTCCTTTTCCCGGAGAAGAGGTCACCTTTCTAAAATCGTCAGGAGTCTCTAATTGTAATTTGATCCCTGATTGCTATCAGAGGCCTCAAATTTATATCTATTGGATAAGGACCGAGCGTATGTCTACCATTTTCCTTCTCGCGAGGTATATCGGCGGTGGGCGTTTCCCTACAGGTAGCCGTGCCTGGGAAGGCTGGGACGGCTGGGCGGGCGAGGGCCAGGGTGCGCCTGGGATCGGCGGGATGGATGGTTTTGTCGCCTGGGAGGACGACGGGATGGGAACCTGCTGAGGGCAGGTTGGCAGGAATGTCAGGCTTTGCAGCCTTGACGGGAAGGACAGGTGTGGGTGATGAGGTGCGCACCTTGCGCTTCCTCTTGGATTTGACGGTTTTGAAGCCGTCGTCGGATTTCGGTTTTGAATGGCCTCGACCTCCATGTCCGATTCCGTGTAGATGCTAACGTCGACATAATTGTCGTCATTATCATCTACAGGGAATAGCTCAGAAAGGTCCAGGCGTTTCAGCGGGAGTTGGAGCGGTGGGACAATGTTCTGCGATAAGGATGTGCATCGCGTCTGTTAATTTGAGGTATACTTTTCGGCCGAGCTTCTCTCTCATCGCCTTGGTGTCGAGACCAAAGCGAGTAGATAGCTCCAGTCGACCATCGTGCGGCTGTCTTTGTCTAGCTGAGGCGAGACATCTGCGGCGTCATCTGACGCAATCTGTGTGTCCGGCGGTTTGCCGGGCGTAGAATCCTACCGCCCTGCCGGCTACGGCGGGAGGCGTATCTGACTTGCTTCTGAAAGCAGGAAACAGAATATAAAACGTTCGGTGGCCTGGTTAAGTCGTTAAAACGACTTGTTCGGCCAGAAACAGAATTAAATAACCCTAGAAACAAGATGATGCGCCTGGCTACAAGCGGCTGAACACAATTGTGTTATGCAAACGAGTTGCAAAACACAGCTGCGTACAAAGCCGACCGCTGAGGTAGCGCAATAAATTCCCACCGCGATTACGTCAGCGGTGCGACAAAACTCTATGAGCGCAGGTGCACTCATAAAACGCAGATGGCGCAGCGAGACGGTTTCACGGCGGCGGACGATGACTTCTGCGAAGCGAGCTTGAGACTTAGCGGCGAACACGTGTTGACGGACCGCTGCTGGAGGCGCTCTGTTGTTGAGTGTTCTTTGTTTGTGTTGTTTTGTGAATATGTTCTATTAATGTTAAAGATCTTGGCTTGTCTATTGATTCAACATTTAGCTAGAGTAACAAACTATCAACTATTCGTCAAGCAGTCACAAATAAGCTTGCATACGTTTCACAGAAGTAGCATCCAATTTGATAAGTTGAATTTTCTATGAATTAGGCGTTTTATATTTGTACGTATGTAGTATATATTAATTATATGTGTATGTATTTTCAAAAAATGAGCAATTGCAAATTTTTCATAATACGGTGCTGAGTGGCTATCGTTTTGAAAAAAATGATATTCAAATGTTATTTAATGTCATATAAATTTTCTTACCTTCATATAATAAATTACCTGTAACAGTTTAAATTATCTTTCGTAGTGACGCTTAATTTTTAAATCACAGCTAGAAAGCAAAATGTTCGTTTGGCAAAATTGCAATTATTTCCCGCGCTAATAAAGATGTCTAAGCTGAACGAGCGCCAAACTTGCACATTAAGGCACTCGGTCCGTTTCGGATGCAATCGTCTACATTAACAGAAAGTTCCGCTATATATTGAATGACATTCGGATATTTTATTCAGAGATATTTTAATTAAGTTTTGTTTACGTTACTAGCAGTGTGGTTTCGCTTTAAAATAATGTTTGTTAAAAGCGGAACTGAAAAAGTAACCTAGCATTATAGTACAAATATATATTAGTAGATTTGATTTGTTGATTGAATTTGATGATATTTTATTATAAGCAGATTGATGCAATTAGCAAAATGAGCTTCAATAATAATTTATATTCTTATAGAAAATAATTATATTAAATTCCGAAAAAGAGATTTTGCCTACTCTAAATTAAATAAACTCAGCGATAGTTGTATGTGATTTTATAATACACATCCGCATGTACGCTTACACATGAACTTCTTAACTTTTTAACGCGCGACTGGGAGGAGTTAATTTATCATTTTATCAGGATATTATTATAATTTTGAGTTCTTCCTAATACTGCTTTAGTCCTAGACAACATTCATATTTTTTTTCTTTGTTTACTTTTTCTATGCTTAATGATTTCGATAGCAAACTGATAATAAATTTCCATAGGATAATCCAACCCGTGATTATACAAATTACAACGGAAGTATTGAAAAATTATTGGCAGTAAAAAAATTATTTACAATTATTATTTTAAATATAATATTTAATTTACATTTGTGATAGTATATTTTGATTAATAATAACGTTAGTAAAAAAAACAAGTTGCTATTTATTTATTTATACTTCTTGCACAATTTAAGTACAAAAGCGGACTTAATGCCTTTTCATTTAATTTAAAGGCATTTTCTCCCAGCCAACCTTAGGGTGGTTCAGAGATCAACGTGGGTGCACATGAATTACAAAGAACATATATATATATATATATAACGTAAATATATATGTATAAATAAATACAAATAATAATGCTGAGTCTGATAAGCACTAAACTGGTCATCCAAGGAACAGGAGGACGTCTACTTTTTGAAAGGAGCATTGTGTCATATAACTTGGTGACAGCATTATTAAAATAGACACTTTCTGGTCAATAGTTTCCGCAGCCAATAAAATTTCCCACTTGATGTTCGTTGCATCCATAATAAGCTTCTCGATATCTAAAGTTTTAATGAACGGACGTCCAATACCTTGGATTTAGGTGTGGGAGATTTGAGGAAGTAGGAAAGGAAAATTAGATCGTGACGAAAAAAGCTTGGGGCTGGATATTGGCCATGAGCGTAAACCAAGGAAGGATTAGAAGTCAGGATTATATCAAGCCAACTGTCTTCACAAGTGAGGTTGTGGTGAGTAGCTAGAAGCGGTAAAACATGAAAACTAGATGACTTGATAATATTTAGGAATTTGGAGGTTCGGGATGAAACGGGTCCAAGGAGGTTGGTATTAAAATCTCCCATGATAACGTGGTGAACATACTCCGAATCCAAAGATTCAAGAACCGATTCAAGATCAGTGAAGTAATCAACCTACAATTCTCTTGGCACCTTTACCGTAACTTCAAGGAAGATGTACTCAGCCGATAGAAGATGAATTAGGGACGAAGAGGCTAGTACTTGCTCTAACGTATGTTGCGACACCCCTCCTCCTTTTCCTATGCGTATCCAGGGAGTGAATATAGGGTAGAAGAAAGAAACTCTCTAAAATCAAGATGGCGTGAACATTACATTTAAATAAGGTGTTATAAAATCAACATAGTGACTAGGTACACTTTGGGCGTTAATGTGGCATATGTTAAATTTGTTTTGAAGATTTGTATTAAATTTTTGACATAAAATGTCACCGAGTGTATCACTATACAAGTTCAGTTCAGTTCTTTGGCTTGATGGCGTTTGTGGATTCTTGTAGATTTCGCCAACGTCAAGTTATTCGATTAGACTCTGCTATATGTAACGAGGCTTCGTAAATGAACAAGGTCACAGTTAACAACTAAAATTGATTATGGGCTGAGATAATCCACCACAATAGTTTCTGTTGATGTATTTAAACCAAAAGAGACACACAATAAACACAGGGTTAGTTGGTTAAGAGACAAACAAACTAAAGTTTAATGTTATTATGATTAATGTAAGAACAAAAATATGAACAAATGGGGAATCAACATAGGATAATAAAGTTTTTAAATTAGTTGGACGCGGAATTTGGGGAAGGAGCAGGTCATGAGAGACGAGGTCTGTCTGGGTCAATTGAAAAATATGTGGTCAGTGTTCCTTCATCTAGTCCACATTCACAGAGGAGTGTCTTTTATGTGTAGCTTTGCAAGATGAACAGGGTACACGTATAGAGTACAGTATCATATGCAGATTAAGACTAAGACATGCAGTCTTAGTCTTAATCTCAGATATACTAATTACGTTTGTAGTTTTGAAGTTGCAGAACCAAGGACGAGTAGGAGTAGAAGCACTAGCATTAAGCCAATATTTGTTCCAAGATGAGAAGAGCGCTGACTTGCTAATGGCAGTAAATCATTTGAATACAATCTGTAGTTGTCCATGCATTCAGTTTTTGCTGCATCTTTGGCATAAAGTCTACAGCTTCATTGCCATGAATGCCACTGTGCCCTGGAATCCAGGCCAGAACTACCTGAATATTTTAGTATGACACCGTAAGAGGACTTCTTTAATTTTTAATATGTGGAAACTTATGTTTGGACCTAAATTGATTACATGCAATAGCCTGCAGGCAACTCTTAGAATCAGTGAGGATAACAGAGCTTTTAAATTTGTGGGACTCAATAAAATTCAGAGCTTCCAGTACAGCTATGGATTCACCTGAAAATACTGATGTTTCAGGGAATTTATAATTTAATATTACTTTGTCTTGGTATCCAAACAGCACCGACACAACTCTGCTGAGACAACTTTGAAGCATCAGTGTACATGACCAGCCAATCAGGCCAATGTTGAAATAGAAATTGATTAACTGGATATTTCAAAACAGGAGTTTTATCAATACCAATATCCAGAAGAATTTGAGGTTTAAAAATAAGTGCATCAAAGGTGTTACATAGAGAAAACTTTTGACACTAAAATATAGGAGCAAGGCAGATGAAGATAAGTGACAAAACTTTTGAACAGGCAAGGGTAATCTTTATCGGACCAGTATTTATTTGAAGAGATAAAATCGGATAGACTGTGCAGCCTAGAAATAAGAGGGTGATAAGAAGATTGAATAACCTTGAATAGGAATCGGTCAGATAAATATAAGACCCTCGAGAACCAATGAAAGTTCTTCCCAAGAAAGGGGCCTCGAAAGGGTTACATGTCTTAAGTGATAAAATAAAGAGGTAAAGCTCATCTAATGAGGGACATATGGAGGAGCTAATTTGCTGAAAACTGTTCGATCCAAGAAGATGGCTCATTAGATATAATAGCAGGACTGCAGACAGAGCTACGATAGTGTCTAATGCAGACTTTAGATGGTGGAGTAATAGGAGAAAGTTGCTCACAACAAACGGAGCCACTCGGATCTTTTCGTGTCTGCTAGAACTCTAGTGGTCTTCGCAGCTACTTTTGATAGGCGGTGAAATTTTTCATCGTCATGTCATGAACGTAAGTTACTTCTGCCTCAGGCGTCTCTTACAGGCCTCTGTACATTCAGAATTCCACCATGGTGGGAAGATGGTTACGTTTAGCCAAACTTTTGAGAGGGATGGACTTGGTAGCAAAATAAAAGAGCATTTTGAAACAAAATATATGCATGTTGGACAT
Source organism: Lamproptera curius (assembly GCA_029286875.1). Lineage (NCBI taxonomy): Eukaryota > Metazoa > Arthropoda > Insecta > Lepidoptera > Papilionidae > Lamproptera > Lamproptera curius. Next base: position 6,042,016 of record JAGSMT010000005.1, on the reverse strand, counting down.
TGTCTGGTTCAATGAAAGTAATGTTTACCATTTCTTCATTTAAACACGATTTGAACAGGGATCAGTCTGCTTTGTGAAAATTAAATTTTAGGGTGGGTAAGGTTAACATTAGGAACAGATCTAAGTGAGTCAGGGCATAAATAAAGATAGTAAAATGATCACTTTCATAAGTGGAAGACAAGACCGTCCAGTAGAGACTAGAGGACAGGGAAGGAGATGCTAATGTGAGGTCAACTGCAGTCTTTGGGTTTTGGAAAGGAGAGACTCTGCAGTTGGAGACCCATTGTTTAAAACACACAGATCTAATTCATCGCAGAAATCGAGGAAAGGGAAGAATTGGCATCGCTATAATTACAGCTCAAGAGGTATGGTGAATATTAAAATCACCTAGGATAAGTACAGGAGAAGGAAGACTAATTATGATATGTTTTAACTCAAGAGGAAAGCAAGATTAGGATCAGGGATGTATATAGAGAGGAAAGAAATATTGTGCGCTCTAACAGCAACGGCAAAAATACCATGACTGTGGGAAGAGATCTATTTGGCAAAATACCATGTTCCTAGAAACTAAAATGGCAGACAGCATACCCGTCTGACCTATCATCCCGGAAGATGAGTAGCCTGGGATCCTAAAGATGAATCCAGACTTCAACCACGTGTCCTGGACTGCAAAGACAGAGGTTGGTATTTGTTAATAAGAGTAATGATATCATTTTTATAACGAAGTACTATGGTAATTCCATTGAAGGATGTTTAGAAACTGTCATTAGGAGACATTTTCAGGTGCAAAGCATTCCCATTAGGAGACAAGAAAGAAGGTGTGCTAGTAATCGCCTGATGGGCTTCTTGTCATAACCTGAAGCTTGATGAAGGCATTGGACAGGTTTGCTAAGAGAAGAATGTACGACGGTAAAATATTGTTTGATGAGGGTTGTGTAGGAGTAGGAGATTTAGATGCACTCTGGAAGGATTGCGTAGGATGGAACTGAGGCGAGGTTGGGAAATATCAGCAAAGATTTCCTCACTAGAGGCAATCTAACTGAAGCTTCTGAGTAAGATATATTTTCCTGAGACATTACTATCTTAATGGACTTCTGTCTGGAATGTTCAGGGCACTTTCTATCAGTTGCTTTATGGTTCCAGAACATAAGACACAAGTAGGAATATAAGATTGATTGGTACACTCAATGCCTGCATGAGGTTGTGACAAATAAAACACCTCTCTTTTGATCGACATTAAATAGCCACATGCCCAAATCTACAACATTTATGGCACTGAATCGTTGGAAGAACATATGTTTGGACTGGAAGAGCTGTGTAAAACAATAAACTTTTCTGGTAGCTTTTGACCAATGAATGTTGAAACAACTGATGGGGTCAGGGGTCCAGATAACTGTATTGTTTTCCATGGATTTTCTATTAAGGCGGCGTGCTCTAATAACACTTCCAAAACCATCAGGTACTTCGATGGACGAAACTAATTCCTTTAAAGTCCATTCAACTGGAACATCTCTAACAATACCCATGGGGTTACATTATAAGAAGGAATAATGGCATCATACTTACACGGCAACAAGTCCGGAATGATCTAAAATAGGTTAGCGGCCTCGGCAGATTTAAATTCCACTGAAACAGGATTACAGGCCAATACGTTTAACACATCCTTAACAATACCCTTAATTTCATTGCGATGAAAGTGACCGAACTTAAATGGTCTTAATGTAACGAATAACAATCACAATGTATGTATTGGAGCCGACCAACTATTAACATCATATTTTCACTTTCTTCAGTAGTTCGAATAAAATATTTTACCCTTCATACTACTTGAAGATGAGACTCACACCACCACCACCACACCATTTTCACCTTATTTCTTAAGGTTGCTGTAACAGTGATTCATATTAGTTAGTTTATTGTACCACACCAGCGCTTGCCGCCAAGCTGGCTTCGTCCTAACCTATGGCCTATTCATCTTCATATGTTTATGGTGTCTGTACAGATTGGCAACAGATTTCCTTAAATTTGTTACTTAGCATACCATTGGAGCCAGGATATCCATGCCCGTATATGACCAAGACTCTTTGCCCTAGCGGTTGCCTTGATGTAAAACTGCATTGCTAAAAAGAAATTTAATTGATTTATCATTACCAATATCAACCTGTTATAGTCCACTGCTGGACATAGGCCTAATGCACGCCATCGCTTCCGATCTTTGGCTATATCTGATCCGGCCCACACGGGCCACTTTGCAAATGTTGTCACTCTTGCCGCAGTAATTGATTACATTCTAACGAATATCCCCTCCCCACACGGCCTTTCCACTTGATATCTGCAGGGTGACCTCGCCAAACAGCGAAGGATTCTACGGGAGTCCTACTGAGAATAGGGACGGCAGCGCGTTCAGCGCCTTTATTGTCCCGCACATCTTCTTGGGCCCAAAGCCGACATTTTCAGTTAGCTTTGAGCAGCCTTCACAACCGGCAGAGCTTCTCTTGTCTTCCCTTTTACGATATCACATTAGAAACCTGTAAATTTATTAGAGATTCTCTACAAAATATGCATGGATTCTATACAGAGTAAAAGGTAATAGGTGTAAAAGATTGGAACGGGCTAAAGAATAGCGTGTATCCTGTTTATCTGTCCAAAGATTAGCCCATCAATGGTTCTGGAATTAATAATTTTTTAATATTTAAATAAAAATCATTTTTCTATGAAAAATACATACTTAATAATATTTAATAAGTAAGAAAAATTTCTTACTAAATAAGTAAGAAATTTTTCTACTACTACTACTATCTACACAAATTTTAATGTACTAATTATTACTTAGAACAGCTGATCTTCCATCACTATGTGCAAAACAATACATAACATCAGCATATTCTTTATTACTGTAATTTAACATTGAAATTTTTTTTTTTGTATGGAAAGGAAAATAATGTACGTCCGTCTATCTTTAAAAAAGCAGCTTGAAAATCGACGAAAGATGAACACGGAAGTTTAATATATTTTGTTTCACTTTTAAGTCTTAAACGTTAAACTAATGTTTTTTCTTGTAATTTTGAAATATTGCCAATATTGCATACTAATTAAAAAAAGTACGGCGAGTAGACTTAGTTTACAGCTCAGAAGGGCTTTATAAAATAAAGTACAGGTATTATTTTTACTATTTTTGATACTTTTTTTATATTTAATCGACTTGTGCCATACGGAAAATTATTCGCTGAATGTGTGTTTCCATATAATTATATACAAATCACACTTATCATACAATTTATTATAATATTTTACTTATTTTCTATAAATAATATTTTGTTAACGAAAGATACAAGATATTTCACTGAACAAAGATTGAGATGCTAAGGATATAGGTTTATATAATATTTGCCTCATTACAAATAAAATGCTTTATAATTAAATCCGCATTGCCGGAAATATGACTGAAATTTTCATCAAACAATCCGTGAAATGATGCTGAAAAGTACTCTCGGGAGTGTCGTTGGCAGAACATGCAATTGAGAAGTGTTTTGTTTAGTAAATTGTTTTAGAAGAACATGATGAAATGTGTGCACGGTTTAAAACAAAAACGAGTATATTAATATTATTTAGTAACAATTTTCATTTATATAAGCATTATATGTAAATATAAACCAAAGACATTTTGTGAAGAAATAATTTTAGTTTTAATTGCCAAAAAATTGTTCTGCAGTATTTTAGAGTAACAACTACATTAAATAACTGCTTTAGAATATGATAAAACTAACATCAATAACACTTTATACTTATAAACTGATTTACTTTAAGATAGGTTCGTCGCCGATGCACAGTTAATTAAAGACTCTATAATTTAAATAGTATTTCTATGCAGTATTGTTTCTCCAAATAGCACCCCCTCTTTTGTTTCATTATTATAATTTTAGTGCTGACATGAATTTTAAATTTTCATGCATTTTATATGGCCTGGCTATCCGGTGAAAAAGATATATCAGCAAACGCTACAGACTAATACTATGAAATTTGCGCTTTGGAAACCGTAGGTCTAGAGTTTTGCTGTAAGTATTCAACAAAATAAGATTAGCCAGGGAAACTTGAACAAGCAACATGATCACCTATTTCCGGTTTTTAGAGAAGATCTATTTTCGTACGTATGTACGACATTTGTCAATCACATGTCCGATATGTATCAAACGTCGGTTAAAAGTATAGAACAACTCAGGTGTTTTTTTAATGTTGTTTAAGAATTTACATACAAGCAATGACTTCATTATTACATTATTTATTAGTGGATTTGTGGTATGCATTTACATGACATTTTATTATTTTTTCGTACCACACAATAGTCAGTTATCATTCATTTTGATTCCATTGAACTAATTAAATTAATGCTCGGTCAATAGGCGAAGGCGGTGGAACTATCTTCCCCATAGAGGCATTAGTTAATGTTACAGGTTGTTCTCGCTAAGATTTAATCTCGATGCAGGGTTGCGGGGCGCTAAAATAAAGTGAGATTAACTACTATGGGTAAAATAAGTGACTCGCTTTAAAAAAAATATAAAATGTTTGTTATTTGTTGAGAGGAGCTAAATATGCGCATTTATTTTTAAAGGAGACTGTGTATTTATCATTGTGATTTTAAATTTGACGGTAATAATCTTCTTGTGCCATAGTAGGAACATTTATAAAACAAGTGAAATCTTAACAAAGAAATATGATCGACTTCTAACAGCGTTACTTTTAAGCAATACAAGCAGTTAACACGTGCTCTCCGTACGAAATTGCGTCGTGTTCTTAAAACATAGATATACGATATCGCGAACTTTATTGTAGACCAATTTAAGTAGTACCGTTATGTAAAACATACTTTAGGTGTGTCTTTACGGTTTTTGGCAATGTTTTTAATTTAATCACACGAGCTTGTGATTTTAGGTGCCGGATTTTTTTTTACTTCTTAAATATGTTTTAAACTAATTATCACAAAAATGTTTAAAAAATGTGACCAATGGGAAGCTTTAAGGTTCTATCATTTAAAAAAAATGAACAAAATCGGGCGACTAGGAGCGGAGCAAAAAGGTAGCATATATAAAAAAATCGTTTTAATAAGTTAGTCAAAATAATGATATTTATATTTTTATGAAATTGGTGACAATTTTCTAGAAACAAGGAATTATCTCAGCAAAATCAAACAGCCGAATAAAAATAAAAATGTGCCCAGTAGTATAGATCATCAACTGTGACCACTGTTGGAAGGCGTCCCATACTGACCTTTAATTAGGGGGTTTCGACCCATCCCACGCTTGTTTAAGGGTGGTTGAACGATTTTACGCCAAATACCATGGATCATCTTGCTTTTCAGACAGGGTGATCAACCCAATTGGTTAACCAACTAGGAAACAAAAATAAAATTTGTTGAGTCCCCTAGGATTCTTACCGACGACCCTCTGTTTGAACGCCACCACTAGGCTTCGGAGAAACATGGATCGAGATTACATTAACTAGTTTTATTTAATTTTAATTATAAAATATTACTAACTAGAGATATTACTTTCTCGAGTAATTAATATTTTGTAATTAGATGCTAATAGGGCCTTAATAAAGGGCTTTATAAACTATCATTGATGAGTAAGCTTACACATTCTATTTCATTAGATTTTTTTCTATTTTAGTAATTATTTAAAATATTGATATATAAAAAAAAGTAATTATTTATGATGTCGATATTACTTTATGATAATATTTATTTATAATATATTTAATTTAAAAAAATTTAAAATTAAAAAATGTCACCCCATCCAGGAAATCACGATAACATAAAATTACTATAGTTAGTTGTATCTTATTTGTTCCAGAAATATTGTTTGGTAAAATACACGTAAAAATTATAATAATAACAATATCATCATAACATATGAGTGGCGAATAAAATCTTTTAATATCTAAACAAAAATCACTTCCCGTCTTTAGTCTATAAACATGCTTTTACGTTTTCCACTCGTTTAATTTTAATTATGGCTTCAAAATTGAATGTTAATAAGCTCCTTCTAGCAACGTCGTGTTTCATCAGACGACGGTTTAAAATAGATTATACGGCGAACAATGTTGCCATTAGAAACCCTTGCAATGAAATTGATGTGGGAACACGTTCGTTTATCACTGAGATTACAGATGAGAAAAATTGAGTAAAAAACCCTATATCAAAGCCAAATAAGATATAATAATAATAAAACTTTTATTTTGTAAGTTAACATTGTATGGAAAGCCTGAAGCCTGTGCTATATAAACTGTGTTACAGGCTCAGATCTTCCCAAGTAATGACTGAAACAAAAATTATATTGAATATTTAATATTTACAATCATAATTTTCTCCTGTGTGTGTGTGTTAAGAGAGAGAGAAAATAGTGCATGTGTTAATATTTTGTCCGTATGAAGTAAAAAAAAAATAATAGTAATAGTAATTTATTCTATCTCGAAAAGTTTTTCTATTGAAATATAATCTATTGATTATATATTTTTATCGTAATATTATTAAAATTATAATTATTAAGCCTTTTGTTGCATTTTAAAAAAGTTGTTGTGTTAAAAATAGTCATAGTTGACGCCCTTTTATTTTTACTTGGTAGAGGACAGGATTTGGACACCAATATAAATAAATAATACTGCTACAAGAAAATCTTTTTTAACATTAATTTTGCTAAAGACCCAGCCAAATCTGTCCAAAATTTACTTTAGAAAAAGTTATTTTGTTTAAAAGTCGAGGTTTTGTTTCGTTCACCGTGCCTTTTTGGACCAAAAAGAAGATTCTATTGTCAGAAACTAACAATAAAGAAAGATCTACGTGCCAAACAACTCAAATTGGTCAATCGCTCTTTGCCTATACAATTTCACGACAACGCAAGAACACATTAATAGATAAATATAAAAGTACCCAACACGTTGATTATCCAAGATAAAAAAAATAAGGACCTTGTTCAGGTTCCAACATGTCACATCGATTTTTATGTATCGCGTTCCTCTTTCTACAGGATATTCTAAATGAGGCATTTGAAATATTTGAAAAGTCTCGGAAAACATTATGATTTAAGATTCCTATCGTTTGTTTTATCTTATAGATAAGAATTTTTTTGAACGATTACCCAGAAGAGGGGGTTTCACCCTGAGCGCACTTTTTAATATGTTACTTCGTTTTTTCCGCTTTTAATGCATCTAATTAAAAGTTTTGTTTTGGCTCAATAGGTGATCGTATTTGAAATGAAACAAGTGTTTGTTAGATATGAAGAAATAAAAAGGGTTTTTGTGTTTCCATTTCATAAAAAAGTTATTGGTTTGTAAGTTTTTTTATTAAATGTCTGAATTGTTCACTTTTTAGATTTTTGTAAAAATTTAGACACTCAACCAATTTAAAACTTTAATGCCCGGATTTGCTGCTATAAATATAATAGGTTTCAATTGAGGCATTAAATATGAAACACATATTTATTCGGAAAAATACTACATGTATTTCTATCAACCGTAACCCAAAGTGTTTATTTACGTAACTTAAATATAAATTAGATTAAATTTAAAAGCTAGATATCAACTCATAAAGATCTCCCATATTTATTTGCCTTTTTACGGAAACGGTAGGTTCATATAGGTATAGGCTAGGTTGTTTAAATATGTCATATCGAAAAAATATTAGGTATAAAATACAGTTTAATAATACGGAATTACTGATATCCTAATGTGTTATAATTTCTTTTTAAAAAAAAAAAAAATACGTACATAACAATGACCACCAAAAACTATCTACCATCAGTGATTATAATTGAAAAAAGGGGAAATAATTTAAGAACTTAAAAGAATCATCAAAAAACAAAACCTAATTTCATTCAGTTGAAGCAAAACCGGAGAAAACTGTTAGTTTTGTGAAATTCTAAAAGAATAAACAAAATTTTTCGAAAGGCATATGTATCTCAATTTGTTTTCTAACCCGATAATTAGATTAAATTAGTCTAGAATTTTTATTGCCATTTGCTTTGTGGTTAACGAATTTATGTCGGATAGTGAAGGATTTTTTTAGTAGTTTGTATACAAGTTACAGGCAACTTAATGTTTAGGAACCGCGAATTGGTTTAATAAAGAAAATTTCTAATACGAAGGCCCGTTACGAGAGGAAAAAGAAAATTAAAACCAAATTGAACCTATCGTCCTCTAAACGTATCCCAAAAATAGAAAATCACATATATACATTGAAAACTTATGACATTCACTGAATGACCTTCTGACCCTTACTAAAGTTAGTGAGCTGTTATATTCACAGCGTAAACGTGGAAATATCTTACTAGCATCATGTCGAACATTTAATATTAACTTTTACATAGAACATGATAAAACGATTTACTGTTAAAACTGCTAAAAAGCAATAATATTAAGAGATAGCACAGAATGCATTTGATTAATTTGAAAACGCCAACTTACTCACGAATTTCTGAGTGATTTTATTAAAAAACTTATTGGTAGGTTATATTTTAAAGTTTAAGTTAATTGTACGTTAAAGTAACGTTGTCAAACCAGTCCATAACTTTTGATAGTTGTTGGATAAGTAATTACCTTTATATATTTAATATTGTCTTAAGAAGTGGTAAACCATTAATTTTGTTCACCACGGTTTATTTGCTTGTTTAATTTTACTTGTGCACCTACTTTAATTTTAAACCTCCTAAGGTTGGCTGGAAAATGACTTTGGGCATTAAGCCCGCCTTGTACATTTTTTTTTAATGGGGGAAAAATAAAAAAAAAATAAATAAAATTGAAGAGGTAGATCCTTTAAAAGAACGATTGGGTGTTACCTGTGGCCTATTTTACCAAAAATCTGTAATGGAAACTTTTATGTCTTCTTTGAAAGGCATCCCCAGAAAAAACGGTAATTTAAGGCTTTAAAATGGATTGTAATGGATTACATCATTATCATTATCATCATCAGCCCGTGTCAGTAAACTGTTGGAAATAGTCCCCCTAATACACGCCAGCTTCTGATCTTCGGCATTCTCATCCGCCCACACCAGCTTTTATAAAGATATCAGTTATCTTTGCCGAAGACTCGCCTTTAGTTTCCGGTATCCGCCAGAAGTTAAACAACTTCAAAATAATAAACAAGATGATTGATGATTTTGGGGTACAAAAATAACCACCAAGTTTTTTTTCTATGGAAATATTTAAAGTTTTCAAAAAAAATTAAACAGACTTTTAACTGCAAACCGTTCTATTTTAAACGTCACTCAATAAGGACCCTTACTTTTTTATTAGTATAATAATTTAACCATTGCTTTGAATTATTCAATTTTTTGTTGAAAAATAATTTAATAATCTTTGAAGCAAAATTGATAAAAAATTAATGCGTAAAATTATCGATTATATATCAAAAGCGTTTATTTTGCATACCTTAAGGCCATTTTCAAGCGTAAAGTTATGTATAAATTAAATTTATCACCAAAATCAAGATGTTGAAGTACACGTACAGACATGGACGTATAATACAAGAGAGAAACAATATTATAAATTCAACATAGATGGAGTTGAAGAATTTCGTTTAAATCATAATTTGCACACGAATGACCGTTTCACATTTTCAAAACTTTCAAAACAATGCTACTACTTCGTCATTCATGTAACTTAGCCAATAAGGAGTGCTTATCCATAATTTAAACTGTAGAGGCTTCACGCTTGTCGTATATTAGATGTCTATCAATCTTACCTATGATGATAAAATGTTAAATAGCGTTGAAACCCACAATTTTAGCGAAACAAACATCTGTATTCCTGTTTTTCCCGGAAACTATACATAAGAAATAAGTAGTCTTACAATATTATGGCACTAAATTATTTTAAAATTATCTGTCATCCTTCAAGGAACAGACTTAGATTTTAAACTTTTATTATTATTAAAACTTTATGCACAAGTTTTACAGTCGTGGACTTAGTGTCGATAGCATTTTGTACCCGTCAACCGTTAACAGTGTTACTATCACCGTGGCATAGTATAAAACCTGTAATTTAAATAAAAATGAAAACAAAAACATTTTTATCTTGTAATTTCAATTTACATAATAATGTTGTTTTTCAAATTATAATACCTATACGCGCCACTATGAACCATTTCATCCATTTCAGTATGCCGAAGACAAAATGGTTTTTTTACAAAAAGACACTAGTAAGTTTTTTATAAAAATACATTTAACCACGTACGTGTCACATTTACCTGTGTCCGCAAATGAAAGCTGACACGAAATAATCTCACGATGCACTCTGAAAGGTTAGGCAAGATATTGCAGTATATTTATTGAATGTCAAATATATTCAAAAATTTTATTTAAATAATTTCAAAAGATACAAAGGGGTTTAGGTCACATTTTACAAAACCGTTAACACCCCACCCATCGCTCTAAATCAAAAAATATATTTAAGTAGATGAAAGTTCAAAAACTGTAAACTTTGAGAGCTTGGTTAATTTTTTCGTCATATTATTATAATGTTAAATTGATAAATGCTTAAGAATTTTGTAAAATATTTTCGTTTTTATTAAATTAAAGAAGTTAAAGGTATATATTTTGTTACCAAAATTTACATAATTTTGTTGAGTTTTCACCCCATGATTTTTAGATTGTTTCCAGACGGACTACAAGGCCGGTTTTTCTTCCCATATTGTTTTGATATCTGTTAATCACGAGTATTTTATAAATTATTCAATAAGAATATATTGCAGCGCAATAAATTTGGTATTTTCTTTTTATGTATTATAAAACAGGGGATAATTTTGACTGAGTAATATGGTTTGAGTTACTTTTCTTTTTTATATTAGGTCAAGATTTTAAGGTTTGATTTAAGCCGAATATGCCAATGATTGTTCAACAAAACTGTTTTTCATGCAATCCTGCATGTATTATCTATGCAGACAATTAGATGATTGCCATATTGCTCTAAAATTTCATTAATGGGAAATTCTCCTTTTCAACTTTTTCAAAAAATTGAAAAACAAAATTCTTTTAAATTTAATAACAAAAAAGCAAAAAAATTTTAAAATTTTCCCTTGCCTAAAAACTTTTCTAAACTTTTAAATTTTCAAAAAATTTTATGAAACAGTTTTAGCCCCAAAAAAGAACTTTTTTTGGAAAAATATTTTAATTTTACTTTAAAATTTAATTACAAATTTTTTTAAATAAAATTAATTTTTGAAAACAAAAATTTTTTGGGTTTTACAAATTTATTAATTACTGTAATAAAACAAGTTTTTCGATTCAAAAACTTCCTTTTAAATTCGTTATTGGGATAGGGTTTTCCCCACACTGTAAAGAAACAATCAGTTGGATTTATAAAATAAAAATCTTTTTTCCGTACCTTAAGAGAATAAAAAAAGGGCCTTCAAAAAAAAATTAACGTTCAGCAAAACCGGGCTGTTTAAGGTCTCAAAGGTGAGTTTGGCCAAAATTTTTTGCAAAAATTCCTTGGTTATTTTTCCAAAATTTAGGAATCCTTACTGGTATTTTATAACCAAGGTTTTTGCCTCTTAAAAATTTGAAAAGTCATTGAATTAACCACCGCTTTTTTTTTCTTTTTCGAAAGAAAATCAGTTAAAGGGCAAAGAAACTTTTTTAAAATTTTTTACGTACTATTAAAACATAAGAAAGGCCAAGGAAAACAGATTTGCTTATTAAAAAATTAAATTTTCCTTTTATTTTGAAATAAAGGGGTCTGAAGCAAAAAGGAAAATAATTAGGACTTACTTTCCTTAATTACTTATCCAAAAGGGAAATTTCATTATAATAGATTTTGAAATTTTATTTTCGACTTTTTTGTGTTGAAGATTAAAATATTTTAAATAACATTTAAATGTAATTATAAAGAAATAAATGGTATGGTTGCCACCGGAATAACCCCTTGAGTTTCCTTATTTTTCGGATTGTTACAATAAAAAATATATTTTTACCTGTTTAAAGTCATAAAAATAAAGCATTAATTAATTTAAAAATTTAAACCTTAAACAATTGGAGGGTTTAGTTAAAAAATTAAAAAAATTTAAAAATCCCCAATATTTCACAAATTAGAATTTATTTTTATAAAGAACAAGCTAAAATTTTATGTTCCATTAAAAACTTTTATAAAATATTAATAAAGTTTGATAAAAATAAATTAAAACAACTTTTAAAAAGATTTTTATAAAGCAACAGAAAATAATTTTTTCCCAAAAACAAAGCCCATCTTCTAAACATAATTAACTAAAATCAAAATTTATTTATTTATTTTATCGTTGGCGTAATTCTTTTAAAGGCTCTCGTTTTTTTTTTGATTGATAGGGGGAATTGTTTTGAAAAAGTACAAGTTATTAAATATTAAATGCTAGTAAAGAGTACAATTGTATAAAACGTTTTGCAAAAAGTTTGGATCATTATTTATTAATTTTTAAAATATAGTTTGAGAAATTTGAGGAATAATAAATAGTGTTAAAATTAACATTTAATCTTAAGAGTAACTACAATGTTTTCAAGTTATCGTATTATTATTGCAAAAATTAAATTTAATAAGGGTCGCATATATCATTATTTTAAAATGACTTATTTCCAAACGTTATTTCCGGTAATGTAAAATTATAAAAAAAAAACTACTTTACGCTACCGAAGATACATTGCAAAAAGATGTATACAGATACAAATATATTGTTGGTGACAGGTTGATTGAAATTATATACAGAAACTGCTTGGTTTAAAAAATGGTCTTATTCTTTTTCTTGTATTGCTAATAGTTCTTTCGCTTGGTCGATGACTTTTTTTAATATTCTTCTTCAAATCGATTGGCAGAGATTGACCGTGATTAAAACACTTGGCATCTAGATGTATAATTTCAGTTCTGATTCAAGCAAACAACTGATAATGGGAAATCTGTTTAAATCTGTCATGATCTGGTTGAGTTTAAAATTGAGATTGCGATTTATCGACATTTAAATTGGATCTTTAAGCTAAAATCAGAAAATTAAATGCTAAGGGTGTTAAATCTTTTATTTGTTATACAAAGGGCTTTTTTTTTATTATTATTATCTGGGCCAAGTCGCTGAAGAATGATTGAGGAAAATTTACATACGGGCTTAAATTTTCCCAACAGGGACCCAAGTCCCAATTTTTCCGGCGGTGACTCTATCTCAAAGTGCGGCTAAGTTAATGCCCTTCCGTCTGGGATCTTGGCCCTTTACCAACCTTTATACAACAGACATTCCTAACACAAAGGCAAATTAAAAACTCCCAATTATCTGCTACCGATGGAGATTTTATATTTTAGACACGGCAGTTTTGGGAGATACTCATAGAGGAATAACACCACTTAGGCAAATATGCTAAGAAGACGGCCCATGGATTTAGCAATGCCTTGAGCCGCCCTGAACTCAGACCTGAGAAGGACAGGCGAACAAAACTCGCTGGGGAATTTTGTTCGTCATTTTAAAGAACAAATAATTAAAAGTATATAATGGTCATAATTTAAAAAGTCATTCAAGTCAAGTAATTTAAATTAAGCAAAAAACTTTTAAAATATATTACTATTTAAAACTTTTTTGAGATTTGGTTGTAAAACAATGCATGGTCCCCTAGAAAATAAATTATTCTTTGCCTTCTTGTTTGTAGAAGAATTAATTTTTTGTTATATATATGGGGGCATAACATTTAAAACTGATTTATTTGAACCATTTGGTTGGGAAATCCAAATTAGACCAATAGGACCTCCCCATAAATTGGCCTCTACTATTTGTAGCCGCCGCAAACATGAAACATTGATAATATAATCCTATGTATTGTGAAACACAGGTAACAACTGAGTATTACCTTAGTTTCTGCGTCTTTGTTCCTTATTCCCTTAATTATGTTTTCCTACTAAAAAGCTATGTTGTTTTATTAGTGATGTCAGATTTAACACACCTCTTCCATTGAATAATAGGTCACACAAAGTCTTCAATATAAAAAAACTGTTGTTATGATCATTACTGTAACAAAACGCACTTATTAAGTAAAGCTCGTAGCATTTATAACTTGAAATTCTTAATCAAAAAATAATACTAGCCCGTTACAACTAGGACGCATCTTTATACCTTCATATCTTAAAATCATATTTAAAGCGTGTGTAATATAGCTGTCTCCTGCAGAATAGGATGAAAAGGAATGAAAATTAGGACATTTCCTTACTGTGTGTGTCCAGAACAAACTCGTTTTATTTTAAATTAAGCTCAAATACTTCCTTTTACGGCTTCAATATAATCCTAGCGGGGTAATTAACATTGTTGCAAGGAACGAATGTTTTCAATATTATTTTGTCTTTTGTTTATAAAGAAATGGTTGTATTTAAGGTTCATTTTATTTGGTATTACAAAACCATTACTTCTGTTACATACTTTTAGTACAAAGATTAAGCATTTTCATTTTGGGAATAAACATTTATTAAAAAAAGGTCCTTTTTATCAGTAATCGTGGATTCGAATCATGCAGGAAAATATTTCTTAGCTATTGTTGTTTTATTACATTCATTGTTGACTATAAATATTCACACACACAAGTTACCTTAAATTAAATCAAAAAGTACATATTTTATAATTGCAATACTTCGAGTAAGCTTTATATCTACTGTAACGGAACTTTAATCTTAACTTCTAAATAATCACTAAGTCATTTTAAACATAAAAATGGAGAGGTTTAACGATTCAAGCTCTCTATTATCTAAATTGTCTTTGTGATTTGGTAATTGGAGCAGCACTGAGGAGGCGTATTCTCAAAAAAGCTTTTTGAAATTAAATAATCTTATTATTTTATTGATTAAAAAATTGTACGATTGTTTATCTAAATAGCACCAATTGCCATTGTTTTATTTCGTGAGAGATACCCACGCACAATCTTGGGCCTAGCCTCATGGAACATCGCGGGGGCAAAGAAAGGTTATTTCCCTAAACCGAATGTGAATCACACTGGTTCGCGGAGGTTATGAAGAGTGGTTTACAAAATACCGACATACCTTTTCCCGCATCGAAAGTAAATTTACGGCTTACTGGAAGCGGTCTCTGCGGCTGGGCTAACTCCCTATGCTGGCCAGGTTCCTTTTAGCTTTCGCGTGACTGGATCAGGTCGCAGTTATTGAACTCTACCACCGTGAAAAAATGGGAACATAGTCGGGAAGCAGAGAAAACATACGTTAACTACCTCCGTTGCCTTGTAGTATGGGCTTGCGCTTCAGAAAGCAGACGTCGTGGTTTTAAATCCTGCGCGGAGACTCAACATTCAGTCTTGTTTATTACATCAAGACACAACGTGATTCTTGTTTCATAGTTGGTTCAGTACTTGTTAGTTTAAACCAGTAACGAGTTTTACGTTGTTTTATTATATAAGTCTTTTACAAAACATGAAAAAAAATATTTATCAAAAAAAGTTTTATGTTTTAAAATGTATTATGGTTCCTGTAGGCTTATCATATCATATTGGGAAATAGGAGAGAAATAGAAATAAAAATTACAGGTGACACGTCTGTGCGGCCCTACCACCGTGCCAATTTCCGCCGCAAAGCAGTAGTTTCATTACTTATCGTGTTTTGCAAAAGGTCATCAGTTGGGTTTTATGTGACGTAGACTTAACATCCTATATCTCACGGTAGGGAAGGGCGTTGGGATACCCTACTATTGCCTTTCTCGATTTTTCATCAGGTAGCTGTGCTGTCTGCCTCGTCAAAGTAAAAGTTTATTCGAGTCTAAAATATAATCATTTAATTACTCTGCTTGCTTTTTGCATATTGCATTTCAACAAAATTTTTGATTAAGAACCCAGCACGGAACTCACCAATTGTTGGAAAACAAAGCGAATGAATATTGTAAATTAAAGGCATTTGGGCGAACCTAGGTTCAATTCATAGCTTTGCAAATGAAGGAAAAGTTATGGACGGGATATATAGTAACTTCAAAATTAAGATATATTTTTAAAATTATTTAGTGATCCCATGTCAATTTACATCAACTTAGGTAAATAGTATTTATGTGTGTGTGTATATGTTAATAAATATGTATATTTATATATGGATGTATACATGTATATATTTATATTAAAATTTGTAATCACATGTTACAATATTTCTTTTCTCCTTCTTTCCACTGTTAATAATTTATTACTTGAATTATACATATAAAAATATTCATTGGGGGAATAATTTAATAGAAAAAAAAAATAAAAGAATAATCATTTGGGATCTGATAGGATTTTATTACAGAATTTAATATGGAACTCGATCATAACAGCTAATTTAGCAAAGTTTGACATAAATTTGTGCGTAAAATATTCCTTGTATTGTTTGTATGTTCCATATTAGGATGGGAATTAAAGATTATCAAGAGAAAAAGAGGAATTGCAAAGACAACACTTGTTAAGGGCGGCAGGAACATAGGCGGAGAGCTGCTCCGATGAGGCCAAAATTCTTGACGAGGCCAAACGAAAAGGTAGGTGGGCGTTAACCCATAAGGTCGACCATCTGATAAAGATTGGGGAGTTGTTAGATGCAAGCGCCGGGATGAAATGGATAGGTGAAAAATATATCCATAAGTACATGAATACCGGGGTAGGTCCCCTTTTCAGGAGACCGCTGGTGGGTACCATGCGGGTTTCTTTTACCGCAAGGGAAAAACAGTGATGTGTTCCGGTTTGACGGGATGCAGGTATTTACTGGGTAACGAGACCAAATCCATTAAATAGGATAGGTGGCGGGCGATGCCACTGGTAAAGCCCCGGGGGTCGGTGACTACTTCCATCAAGGGGCCCGATCCATCGTTCGGTTTAAAAAAGTAAATGAATACAATTTAAATTTACAATTGCTTTTGCAGAAGTCCAGAAGTTAAAGAAAGCAGTTAGTCTTCAACTGATTATTTGTAAAGGATATACATAACTTTCTAATTTCAGTTTTCCTCTATTATAGTTTTTTAATTATTCGTCACATTTTATCTTTTATATCAGATATATCTAGATTTTAAATCTAGATAAATTGATAATATTACTTGCAGTGACGTATAATGGATCTTAATGTTAGTCAATTAAGACGACGTACCTTAGACTTAATATACAGCTTAATAAGATTGATATAGTTTAAACTAACATGGATTAGTAATGCAAATTATCTGACATATACCTAATTATTTGAGATAAACATGAAAAAAATTCATTAACATTTTAAAAATAAAAACATAAGTAAATAGAATGCTTGTTAATTCAAAAGGCAAGCAAATGGTTTTTGTTTATTACTTTTATAAAAAACATAGCTTCTAACTTTTTTCCAATACCTACGTATTTCCTTATTACATAAAATCAAATGCAAAAACTGCAAACTGATTTTAAAATATAAATTAAATCTGATTTTTATGATTTACTAGGTATATATTATTACGAGTAAGAAACTGATTATTATCTAAAGCATACATCTAAAATGTTACAGTAAGTTGAGTTGAGATTAAAACGGCATAATAGATTATACATATCAGACGACAAGCACTGACATTTATTTTTAGGAAACATCGATTTTATTAATTTAACTTTCTTTGATGTCCAATAGTTTTTAAATATTAAAAATACTTTTAAATCGCAAAAAAATCTGATTTATTTATTAGTTTTTTTGTAGTACCGTAAGAAAAATATTTTAGGTGTTATGCTTTCTCTATTGCTATTATAAATATCTTTATTGCTCTCTATAAATTCTCTATTGCTTATAAAAGCAAAAAGACATGTGAAGTTAAAAAACAAGATTGGGTTTCATTTATACAAACTCTCATCGAACCCTGACAATCGATTTCATCTGTTTGAAAAGGATTAGAATTTCAATTAAACACATCCGAAAGAGACCGGAAATAATTTAACTTTACCGAGTTCTATCAATAATGGGTAAATACCTTTGTTTATTTCCGCGATAACTTTGACGAAAGTCATGATTGTTCGTTACGGAACAAATACCATTGTCCCCGTTTTTTTTGATTTTCCTTCGAACCTTGTGTATTATAAAAAAAAAATAGTTCCAGGGCAAAATGAAGAATATTTTTAAAGGATTTTTTTAAAAACGACAATATTTATAATAGAGATCAGATTACAATAGTATTAATTATTATTATAAAATCAATTTAGCTCATAACTTATTTTTATAACGGCTAAGCTAACCTATATAAATATCGAACACAAAATAATGGTGACTTTTACACCATATGTTGTTTCGGAGTAAAAACTATAACACTTTTAAATGTATGCTGTACAGAGAAGTAAACATACATAGAATCCAAGCTAAAACACACTTTGGCAATTGTAGTAATAAAATAATTATGTGATTTTATTTGCAAATATTGGTCTTAGTTCCAAAAGTAAAATGTTTTAGGTTATTTTAAATGTACATTTACTTTAAGTTTATTAACTGATTTATTTATATTAGTTATAAACTTGTTTAAAGTTGACTTTATTTTTTGATAAAATTATTGTAACTAGTATTAATTCATATACAACCAACCTAGAAAACCTATACAAATCTAAAATATGTGTACATTTTTTAAGGAACAAGTAGTTGATACAAACGTGCACATATAAGGACATTTCGAGATTATGATGAATATTTTTTTTCTATTTATTTAAATTTACTGACTGTCCTATATATAATAATATCTATTCAACAATACAGACATCGATAAGTTAAATGAATCGATATAAATTTATGAGCTACGTAATTTTAATATAACGTTACAATCTATTTACATTGAACATGTCATTTTTTACCTAAACATATAATAACTACTTTAAGACCAGGTATAACTGTTTTAGCGTCCTTAACAAAGTCTCATCTCACAAGAATACGTAAAGTAAATTACTAATAATTGTAAGATATTCATTATTATGTGACTAACTTTATGGCATAATATTGTAGCTCTTAAATTAATCTACCAATTTATTAATTTCATCAAAACAGTGGTAATATTAACATTACTTAAACATAGTACAAAGAAATGTTAAATGATGTTTTGCTTATTCAGTAATACTACATGTAACTACATTGGTCCAACTTCGTCTAATTACTAACACAAACATTATAATAAACAGTAGAGTGTACTGAAGAAAGAAGTTTCTGACAGCGAAAAATAAAGCTTTTCGTAGATTGGCCGTCCAAACGATTCATAAAAAAGTACGTCCAGCATGAGATTACTAATTATTAACTGAACTATTCAAAGCCAAATTTAAAGACCCAGTCATCACCGGTGGTAGGTCCCCTGTTTACAGGAGACCGTTTGGGTGGGTACTACCGGCCCATTTTCCCGCAAAGCAGAAAAGGAAAACACTACGTGTCCGGGTTTGGGGCACCGTAGCCAGCGTATTTACTTAAAGAGTTTTAAATCCCGGGTCACTGTAGGCAGGCGTTGGTGATACCCGCAATGTTCGGGCGGTGACCACTTTCCATCAGGGCTTGAGTTTGTCTGCCCCAAAAAAAAAAAACAAATAAGATGACTTGCATACTAGATTAAATAAGAATTCATTATCATGCAGACTAATTGAAATATTTAACAAGTGGTATAAAGTAAAATTTTGTGGTACAAAACCAAGTGAGTTTAATAGACAATAAATATCCCGAGTAGCCAGTTCTACAATTGAAGTCTTTTTGTTTTTTCTTAATAATGTATTTGCAAATACTTGTAAAAGAAAAGCATTTAAGAAATACCAAGAAGGATGGTAAAAAAGCCAAAAATAATTGAAATAAGTCCAAGATCAAAGAATCAAACATAGAACGTTAGATACAGAAAAAGTTGTAAATTTGTAATTTTATAGCCCCCCTTAGAAGTTAACCTCATTTCCCTTTTAGCATAACCGAAAAAGAGGGCTCAAAGTATGCAGGTGGAAAATAAGAAAGAGGGCTGTACACAGCCAAAACTTTGATATTAAATAGTAGAATAAAATATAAATTTATTGGAATAAAAATTGAATCTTCAACATTTGGCTAATATTTAAGATCTCTGCTATCACGTTATTACAACGATGCTATGCAATAACCAAGTCAAAATTTTATATAATAACAATAAATGACAAGTATTACCCATTTTTATATAATTCATCTTATATTTGAATATTTGCAATGATTCTTGCCAACATTGAAATTTTTTAAAAATTGAGATTTTTAATTAAAATAACGATAAACTTTTTGACTTGAGATATCGCTTAAAACATTTATAGATACAAAAGTAATTATAAACATGTATTTATATTATAAACATTTTAAAATGAGAGTCACGCCTATTCCTTAAATAGAAAAGATTTCTGATTCTAACAGTCGAGGGTCCTTCTATACTGACTCCGTGAAACGGTACTTAATATTAAAGTATGGGAAATTTATCTCTTTCTTAAATTACATTATACAATGTGAAAAGTTATATTTATTACGAGCACAAAGTCAAATACAAAACCACCAACAGTTGTGTGTGTTGTTTAACGAAATTTGAAAACGCATTAGAATTCGTTTATTCATATAGCTACTACAACAACAACACTTTAAGTCAACATTTGTTTAACATTATTATTTGCGTGTTCCTTTATTTTATTTAAAAAATACATAGTTTATTTAAAACGAAAATCATCTGTAACAGTTATCTTTTTTGTAGTCTTGTGTTAAAAAGTGACAGCATAATGATGTTTTAAGTGCCCAATAAGAAAAAGAGTCAATATCAGAGTTAATGTAGTGTCACTTTGCGAACACGTCGAAGTTGCAGCTTCCGCTTATCAAATTTTTTTTTGTAGAATGCGAACCATAAATTTTGTCGTGATGCGAAATTAACTATTTTTTTTGAAAAACTATTGTATGATAAAAAAACACAGATAAGACATTATAAGCTTAAGAAATGATCATTCAATGTGTCAATGTGGCTTAACAGAGGGTTCCTGAATTTAAAATTTTTACTTGCAGAAATCTTACTATCCCCCTTTATGACATCCTGCCTCCTTCCTTTCCTAGACCTGTTAACATTTCTTTTCCATTAACCTTTACAGAACCATACATTATAAAAACTGGAAACAAATTTGTTACGGTTAACAATGTTACGATCTAAAAGATTTTAACCATTTCAATATCTACCAAAATCATTATTATGTATTCTACAAAGCTCTAAACAAACTAAATGACAAGAACCGATCATTTTCAAGCAGCCATTAGTACTAATAGAAGAAGAAGAAGAAGCTTAAGAAGCACTAAACATAAAACAAATAAAAAAAAGTAATGTAAGTAATTAAAAATAAATATGATTTACACAAACATAAATATGTGTAACTCATGTATATTTACTCATTTTATCGAAATTCCCTAAATTTGGCTTTGATTAGTTTAGCTTTCCTGCTTTTTTTCCATTTTCCATTTAACTTCAATTTTCTATAACGACAGTCCCGTGAGTGTATTAACTGTATTTAATATGTAGAGATATATCGTCATTTATTACTCGAAAAGTACTCGTTTGAGTCATGGCGTGAAGTGTATGCCATTAAAAATGGGTGCTGTACTTATGTACGCGCGTGAGAAGTTATACTTCTTTGGCATCATTAAAAATAGTTTTTAATTGCATGCAAATAATTAATTACAATAAAATAATAGAAGGATTGGAAAAGGATAATCAACAAAGTTCAGTTTAAATTTGAAAAATTAAATAAATAAATATTTATTTTCTTACATTAAGTCTAATCATAAATTGTCTTATTATTCGAATTGTATTTTAATTAAATGATGTCCACTTCCATAGTATCTTCCTGTAATGTCTGAATCGGAACTTCAGTTATCATTTTTATCAAAAGTTTTCATTAAGTTTATTTAGTTATTTTTATAAATATTTATTATTTATTCAATTTAATAGCAAATATTAAAAATTTGTATTATAATTTGATGTTCAATTTTAATTTTTATCACAAACTTTTTATTAAATGTTTTATTAAATTTATTTCTTTATTTTGTGAATATTAAATAACCAATAATAAGTATTTAACATTAATAATTTAATAATATTTAGTGTTAATTATATAAAATAAAAAGTATTTTAATTTATATCAATAAATATACATACGGATAGTTAACCTCAATTATATCGGAGCACTTAAAAATTATATAAGCACAATTTTTTTCACTAATATTCACAAATAGTAAGTAATATCAATCAAAAATAATTAAGACAATTAAAGATGATAGATTTACAAGAACTAATCATAAATAATTCGATTAAGAATTTATGGATTCACAAGACGTACTTTGATATATCATATAACTGTAGTTCAGCGCCATCTGTTGCTTACAAATGTAGAATTCCTAAGAGACGTTGGCTTACTTGTACAGCGGTACTATAAATCAGAAGCTTTGATTATGTGTGAGTAGATGGCGCTTATCTAAAGCGTATTACATAGATAAATCACAATGTTGATATATTAAATGAATAAAAATGTTACCATTATATCAAGTTGAATAAACATCATTACAAATATTAATATATTTATTTAATAATATATTTAATATATATATTTAAAATAAATTTAAATAATATAAAATATATTATTAATAATAATATATATATATATACCAAAACGAACCTTAATCCTAACTCATAGAGCACATTATGCAACAACTATAGCAAATAAATAATATTTAGTGTTAATTATATTAAATAAAAGTATTTTAATTTATATCAATAAATAATACATACGGATAGTTAACCTCAATTATACTGAAGCACTTGAAAAAGTATATAAGGACAATTTTTTCCACTAATATTCACAAATAGTTAGTAATATCAATCAAAATAATTAAGATAATTAAAGATGATAGATTTACAAGAACTAATTATAAATAACCAATAATAAGTATTTAAAATTAACAATTTAATAATATTTAGTGTTAATTATATTGAATAAAATTATTTTAATTTATATCAATAAATAATACATACGGATAGTTAACCTCAATTATATCGGAGCACTTGAAAAGTATATAAGCACAATTTTTTTCACTAATATTACAAATAGTAAGTAATATCAATCAAAAATAATTAAGACAATTAAAGATGATAGATTTACAAGAACTAATCATAAATAATTCGATTAAGAATTTATGGATTCACAAGACGTACTTTGATATATCATATAACTGGTAGTTCAGCGCCATCTGTTGCTTACAAATGTAGAATTTAAGAGACGTTGGCTTACTTGTACAGCGGTACTATAAGGTAATATAAGAAGCTTTGATTATGTGAGTAGATGGCGCTTATCTAAAGCGTATTACATAGATAAATCACAATGTTGATATATTAAATAAATAAAATATTACCATTATATCAAGTTGAATAAACATCATTACAAATATTAATAGATTTATATAATAATATATTTAATATATATATTTAAAATACATTTAAATAATATAAAATATATTATTAATAATATATATATATATGGAACTCAATCCTAACTCATAGAGCACATTATGCAACAACTATAGCAAATAAAAACGACAACTCCATTATCACTACACAAAAATCAACCTTATCACTATGTAATAAGGACCTTATTAAATTTTCACCGTTTTCATTTTTCGGTTAATTTTGTGTGACAAATCGTAAAATTTCACTATCATCATTTTTTTCATAACGCGCCTAAAGAAGTATAACTTCAAAATTTAGATAACTGTCACCTATTATCTATGTTATTATTATTATATTTGTAATATAACACGTAGTAAATTCAAGAAAAAGGAATTGAGACCCAAAACATTTCAATTAATTTGGCGCGCCTATTCTCATTAATATTAAAGCAGTCATAGTCATATTTCTAAATGGGTGGAAGAAATTATGCTCAGTACTCGAGAGTCTAAGCGCGCTCTAATATAAAATAAAGCGTGGTTCATGCAAATTAGTTTCCAGAAACATATTCGAACGTCATTCTGAGAATAAAGAGATGTTAAGCTTATTTCCTAAAACGATTTTCTGCCGCAAAGAAAATGTGTCATAACTCTTTTACTGTATCTACTATATAAATATTTATAATTTAATTATAAAATTAAATTCAATCAACGAAAAATATATTTTTAATGTGACGTTTAATGACGAATACTTACCACGTCATTCTCATTTGCTTCATATGCATAAATATTATTTTATCTTATAAAAAAATATAAGGAATACATGTTTGTTTTTCTAATATAGGTCTAAATAAAAAAGTAATAGTGACTATACAGTTATCAAAAAGAGTAAAAAACTACATTAAGCTTTGATACGTTTCCTATTCTACAAACAAGTGCTATGAATGAAATTCACATAACTGATTGGAACTCTGTAGGGAATGAATATTCAAAATTTAAGCGCATTATATGCATAACATAATATGAATATGTATTAGACTAAAATTTGTAAGGCGTAATTAAAATAAGATATGAATATCCTTTGTAAACGATGACAGAGCTGAGTTGCTATGTTCTATTAATCAAATATTTTTTTATTTTTTAATTTCGTTATAATTATCAGCATTTTGTGTCATAGTGTCGTCCACTGCTGGACATGGTTAGCTGTTATTAAAGTTATAAAATATCCTGACAAAAACAAAAATATTTTTATACTTTACGGTATTCCTTAATTGTAGGTTAGCTAAAATATAAAATAAAATAAATCTATGTAGTATATTTTTTTGTTACATATTAGCAGGTACTCTGGCTACGTTATGCTTTAAATTCTTTATTCAAAATTATTTAACACAGACTTTAAAGTATAGTATAGTTCATAGTTATGTTAATTTAAGACCGATTTCTCAAAAGTAGGTTCTCAATAATTATGTGATGAGAAGTTTAATAGACATTAAAGATATTAAAAAAATTACGGCGTCAAAAATCACAACCTCGTGCGATTAAATGGCAAACTGGCTGTCTCAACCTAAATAGATAGACTTAAACTTTGTTCGAAAAAATTGTGCTACCGGAATTGGCCTACAGTAAAGTCCAAAATACCATAATTGTCTATAATTTAAGAATAACCACAATAAGGATTTTTATGAAAACATATTTAACAAGTAAATTTTATGAAAAAATATGACTGACTAAAACAGAATATAACAATTTTGCGAAATAAAAGCGGTTGTCACCCGCTTATATAAGGTAAAAACAGAACGTGCCCTCTGCAAGAAATTATCCTGTGATTTCAGCTACTGCATTTTCAATCTCATATATATTCTAAGGTATTTATGATTAAATTAAATTTTAATCAAATTTTATCATGTATGCACACATTTTGTGCGAATAGAATAAACCCATTATTTAAAAAAAGAATGAACTAAATTGGAGCTCCAGAAGCGGAGCAGTCATGTAAGGCCAAAGGTAATGCAATATTTAAAAACATACGCTCCGAATTGAGTACCTGCTTTTGGGAAGTCGGTAAAAAATTACAATCA
Organism: Lamproptera curius; assembly: GCA_029286875.1. Lineage (NCBI taxonomy): Eukaryota > Metazoa > Arthropoda > Insecta > Lepidoptera > Papilionidae > Lamproptera > Lamproptera curius. The sequence goes on along the minus strand of JAGSMT010000005.1, from coordinate 6,016,559 downwards.
GTCGTACTCAAATAATTCAATTTATAATTAAAAAATTCTTTATAAGATGTGTCCTAGATGTCATTTTGGTTACACGAAAGCCTTAAAAGATATCAGAGATTTTAAATACAGTGGTAGAAATCGCGACTTCGTATAGAGAGCTCATTGTGGCCTGCTAATTGCGTAAAATAGTTTTACACTGTGAAAGTCGGTCATATTTTTTTGTTGAAATTTCACTTGTCAATTGTTATTTTTAAGACTTTTGTCTTTTAAGACAATTCATCGATAAGAGCACTACTTAGGATGTCATTTAAATTCTATGTAATCCTTTCTTTACAAATACTCCACAGTGGTATACGCCTAGAAAAACCTATTTTTGAACTTTTGAAGAAAAAGTATCTTTTTCTTTTCTGAAATTGACTTCTAAAGTCGACATTTAGTATTAAGTCATTTTCTTTTTAACACGATAATAGTAATAAATAAATAGGCTGACGATCAGTCAGTCCATCTGATGGAAAGTGGTCACCCACGCCCATGAACATCGGCAATACCAAGGGTATCACAAACGCGCTGCCTACTAGAGGCAGAGGGAAGGTACTATCACCTATAAAAAATTATGCTACTTGAACTGATATGCAACTGATTAAAAGTTTTGCTTAGGTGGTTAGCACGTTACAACTGCAGGCGTTAGGGATAACAAATTACTGAGGAAACTTCTCTCGTTTCATAACAAAGGAATGTTTTTTATTCGAGACTAAAACAATACCCAATTACAGTTAACTTCAAAAAATGTAAATATAATATTTACAAATCATGCTAAATGTTTCTTTATGCTAGACATTTTTCGATTCGTCGGGTGGTTTGATTCTAGTTCACCGAAATATAGCCAACAAACATAACAATTTTCGTATACTGAATTCAATAATAGATTTAGTTATCAATAAACTGACGACAATTACCGATGGTTAAAAGATGGTATTGTCAACCCAAGACCGAATTTACATGCTCATCCAATGAAATGATGATCCTACTTATCAGATAATGTTTTCCGAACCGATATTACCATTAGTTTAAAAGAACAAAATTCTATTGGATAGTGTACAAGAGATACAACTGCTTACATTTAATTTAGCTCCGTAAACATAAACACCAAAATAGATAAATATAAATCTATGCTACTGCAACTTACTGCAACTTCTCTTTTTGAACTCTATTCTCATTAATTTTATTAGGTTTAGCTAGCGATTTCGGTATAAGGGCCCAAGAATATATTTTTACAGGGTTTTAAAAGTAAACGCAAAATTAATTTTCTTTTTATCACTTTAAATTTTCTTTGTTTGTACCTGTGATAAATTATATTGGTGCAGCATCCAGTGTAAAACTCTTGTTTGATTTTTTGTTTATTTTTCTGGAAATAAGTTTTCAATCTTCGTAAATTTGATAAAAGTAAATTCTTTGTATAATACCTTCAGCCGTTTAGCTATTTTTAGCTTACTTATGGGTTTTTTAGTAATTTTTTTTATAATGACAATATTGTAGTGATGTCAAGAGAGAAAATACAAGCTCAAGATAAAAAATATTATAGCTATATTTACCGCAATATAAAATGTACATAATACGTTCAAACTTGTTACACTTACCCTATGTGTCATATTTTCCGACGAAAAGCACTTTGAGTATTGGTACCTAGCAATATAAATTTCAAACTAAGACCTTTTTAGATGAACCAAGGTAATACGTTCGTCATTATCTGAAATAGAAAGTTGTCATCAATATATACTATCACATTTCAAGAACAAGTTAAGCATTACATTCTGCTGATTGTATTGTAATTTGACTATTACCCAATTTATAAAAATTAAGTAATTTATAGTATAAAGAATTAATATAACAGAGATATTGTGAATAAGTGATAGAGAAAAAAGGCTACTATAAAGTAGAAACACATTTCAATCCCCGAGGTGTATTGATTAATACTATGTCATTATCATCATCATGAACCTCATAGGCCACTGCGGGTCATAGGCCTCCTCTAATGCACGCCTTCTTCATTAGGGTTTTTGGATCGTATCCCAGAACGCTGGTCCAATGCGGGTTGGTGGGTATACAGTATTCACTACTGTGTATTATAAAACCAAGGTCTTATAATTGTATGTACATATTATTAAACACAAAGTTTTACGGGTTTTGCTTCGACGATGACGAATTTCCATATTGAATTTTATTCCCATTTCAACCACTTCTTCATCCTCGTACAATTTAATACTACAAAACTGCTAAAAAGTCACCATTTTTGGCTCGTTTTTAGTATCTAGACACTACTTGTCACTGTTTTATGCTCAACAGATACGATTTACGTTGAAATTTTCATCCCTCTTTTAACTTTTTCGACCATTTCTATTGCAAAACTTGATATGTCTTTTTTTCCAGTCTATTCTTAGTATCCATATTTCACCTAATCGGCTCAATGGCTTAGACAATAAAGACGGGTAGACAGAGAGATTTACTTTTGCATTTATAAAATAAGTATCGATAAACATAAAAAATATAGTTTTGTACGTATGAAAATATAAATTTAAATGTAGTTAAATGGTTATGTAATGTATACTTCTATAACTATTTAACCACATTTAAATTTTTGTTTAACAGTAAAAAAATAAAAACATGGTAAATACAGGTGCTCCTTAAACTTGGCAAGAAAATCAAAATTTAGAAATATTCAGAATGTTAGATCGGGTTAAATATAATAATTTATTAAAAATAGGCAAATACCTAATAACAGTGAACTTTTTATCTTTTTATAAATCGCGTTCATGAGAATGTCAGCTGTATTTTTAAACCTTTGGTGAAACGAATTTTATCTTTTATTCAATTTCACTACTATGAAAAACCAATTTTACATTTAGCATTTGAAATGTGTTTTCATAACGTAATACTGCGAATAGAATTAAACTTTAATATAAATTTTAAAGTGCATCTAAAAGAATAGAAGAAAGATAATTTAATAACCAAAATAAATAATAAATTATTTCATGAAATAATGCTTATAAATTATCAATTATCATGAATCTAAATCTTGAAACTCAATAATCCAATTATTTTATGAAACAAACTAGTATTTGTAAACCCCTCCTATTTGTCGAGAGACGGTTAAGCATCTGATTATTTGTATTATGATGCCATAATGGAATGTTGTTATATTAAAAAAATGGAACTTGAAAATCTTTTACTTAAACTCTAGATGTAATAACACAGCGTGAAAATCGAATTAAATCATTAGTTAACCAAAAATAGAAGTTTAACAAAAAAAAATTATGCTCTTATGACGTAAATTTAGTTTTATGTCGTCAATTATTTATAGGTGTTTACTGTAAGCACGTTTGTTTAATCATATGCTGGTACATTATTTCCACAGTAACTTCTATTACATTTTAATCGCTAATATCGTTTTTCGACACTTTTAAAAACATAAAATAAAATTTTTAAGTGCATTTATTTGTATAGGGACTATTATTGCTAAAATGGCAATGGTGGTCTTATTGTATTTTTTTTATATATTATTAGTATAGATTCTTGTCGTCTAACTATATATTATATGGTAGGCCATTACCTTGGTTCATCTAAAAAGGTCTTAGCTCGAAATTTATATTGCTAGATACCATTACTCAAAGTGCTTTTCGTCAGAAAATATGACACATAGGGTATAAACTCAAATACTACTGCAAAGATTGTCACGCAATTTTTAGAACGATTCTCCGGGTAGATTTAAGTATGTAATTTGTATACTTTCAGTGCACATACACACACATTTCTGTGTAAATATATCGATGTTTGTCAGAGATGTAGGAATCCTATGAGATATAACAAAACAATGTATGATGGAAATATTTTTCTTTGTTAGATCTATAAAAAGGGCGCGAAAGCTTATGTCTATCTCTGAAGGTTAATGTGCTATGCCCTTTATTATTATTATTTATATCTAAAAATTGATCGTGTCTAATGCGGTAATTTTGAAGCTAATAAGACGGATGCAATTTTAATTCTTACAACAATACAATTTTAAAAGGTTAACCTCAAGCATTGAAAGCAAATTCTTTCACTTTTTTACACTATATAATTTAAATGAACAACTATAGAATTATCGCAAAAATGTAAAAGCATGTAAATAAATAGCTGATTTTTGAAGTGATTTTGGCAACACAGCATTAATCCTTAGCGAATTACGTAAAATACACTTTTAATTTGACATGATCGATATGGCCCTTTGCAGCATCTAATTTACAAAGATGTTAGAGATTTAAAATGCAGGGATATAGCGGTGCAATGGTAGCGGGAATCAGCATTGCACTGAAGCAGCGGAGGGGAGCGGGTTGCTAGATTTGATATATAACCGATTATTGTTAGTCTGTCTGTTTGTTTATTCTAGCTAGGCTCTGGAATGGCATGTCCGATTTTGACGGGACTATCTTTAAAAAAAGAACTGATATAATAGGGTGGAAAAATAGCCATTTTTTTAATAGTTTTCTTTTTGGGAAAAGTTATTTTTTACATGTTACCACGTGGACGAAGTCGCGGGCAACAGCTACTAAATTATATATCAGAAAATTTTTAAGAGAAAATAGTTCTAAACTTGTTATTTACATTAGTTTTTAATTTGTGAAAGTGAAAATAGTAACAAAAATTTGTAAAATATTTCCCATACATTCAAGACATCAAATATTTGTCAAATATTAACATTGATATATTATACTTAGCGGTTCGGGTATTTACGCCAATAACACTATTGACACCAACTATCTATATTTGGACAGAATTACAATGTATGCTTTATATTATTCTACCGCCATTAATTTATGACTCAATAAGATATCAATGAGAGTAATATATTTCTGCTATTGAATATCAAGCAAGTAATTGTACGTAATATATACATAATTAAATACAGATTAAACATATTCTATATAAACAGATTTATGTGTATTGACAATTTTATTTATTTGTTCTTCTTGCACAAAAGCGGACTTAATGTCATAGACATTCTCTCCCTTGGTGTATAATACCTAGGTAATAAGTAAGTGATTTTTCGTTACCAGCCCGACCTTTTTGATAATTCCAACCCATGACAAGACAAGCATATAGGGTAGCTGAAGCTGCGTGGCCTTAGTAGCTCTCTCTGCCAAAGCCACTGACACTCAAACTTCATAATGATCGGTTGTTCTTATTTGCATTATGAGCATATGCTTCTAAAAAATGATGACGGTCTGGCATCCAGCGGCACTTAGATAACTCATATCGTATCATATCATATCGTACGTCTGCTCCTGGTGCTCAGATTTTGTTCATTCTTTTTTTAAATGATAGATTTTAGCTTTTTGTGATATTTAGTACATACTTGAGAAATAAAAAATATATTGCGTAAAATAGTTTAACGCTGTTGGAATTCGGTCAAATGTTTTTGTTAAAATTTCACTTGTTTACATTTACAATTACTTGATAGAACATAAATAGAACATAATCCTTCTAAGTTGGCTTAACCTTTATAAGAATACTGTTTATAAATCTGTGTATATACGACAACACGAAGGTAATATTCGAAGTACGTTTTAGTACGGATTATTTCATCCATCAGAGTCCTGAGTTCATTTGTAGCTAGCCGGGATTTCTTTTTCCGTGCACTATACTAAATTGCCAAGCTTTTTGTGTTCAAAATTCAACCAAGGTTTACATTACAATCTAATAAATTACGTACCTGTGACACATAAAATATTTTACATTGATTTTCTCAATTCTAATGGTGGGTAAGTTTGCCCCTTTGCATATTTTATTTACATTTAATAAAAATTTTCCATAATATATTGAATACTTACATTACAAAACTTTAATTTAAAATTAAAAGCTTTAAATTTAAAGTTGTAAAAATTAAAAGCGAATTGGAATAAAATACTGTGTAACTGTGTGTGTGTCTAACTTCTGAAACACATTGATTCGCAAATTTAAAAAAATTGATATATAATTTTTAGTACCCTTCATCAAGAGCGAGCAGCCATTATTCTGTTGTCTTTCAATACCTATATATAAAATTGATTTAACTATGTGTAAAAAATTACTCCTCAATTGTTTATTTTATACAACTTAGTTTTAGTGAGGGTCAAGATTCTTTGGTCACAAGATATTTTTAACCATCTAAGTGCCGCTGGATGCCAGACCGTCGTCATTTTTTAGAAGCACATGCTCATAATGCAAATAAGAACAACCGATCATTATGAAGTTTGAGTGTCAGTGGCTTTGGCAGAGAGAGCTACTAAGGCCACGCAGCTTCAGCTACCCTATATGCTTGTCTTGTCATCGGTTGGAATTATCGAAAATCGTCGGGCTGGTAAACGAAAAATCACTTCACTTATTACCTAGGTATTATACATCTAAGGGAGAGAATGTCTATGACATTAAGTCCCTTTTGTGCAAGAAGAACAAATAAACAAATTGTCAATATACATAAATCTGTTTATATAGAATATAGTTTAATCTGTGTTTAGATTATGTATATATTACGTACAATTACTTGTTTGATATTCAGTAGCAGAGAAAGATATTACTCTCATTGATATCTTATTGAGTCATAAATTAGTGGCTGGTAGAATAATCATAACAGCATACATTGTACATCTCTGTCCAAATATAGATAGTTGGTGTTAATAGTGTTATCAAAGGCTAAATACACTGAACCGCTTAGGTATAATATATCAATGTTAATATTTGTCAAATATTTGATGTCTTGAATTAGGGAAAACTATTTACAAATTTTATGTTACTATTTTCACTTTCACAAATTAAAAACTAATAAAAATAACAAGTTTAGAACTATTTCTCTTAAAATTATTTTCGATGTATAATTTAGTAGCAAATGCCCAAGGACTTCGTCCTCGTGGTAACATGTAAAAATAACTTTTGCCAAAAATAACTATTAAAAATGACTATTTTTTCCAACCCTATTATATCAGTTCTTTTTTAAAGATAGTCCCGTCAAAATCGGACATGCCATTCCGAGCCTAGCTAGACTTAAACAAACAGACAGACTTACAATAATCGGTATATATATAAATCTAGAACCGCTCTCTCCGCTGCTTGGCAATGCTGATTCCCGCTACTTTAGCACAGCTATATCCCCAGAATTTTAAATCTGCGAATATGCTTTGCCTAAATTGATGCTGCAGGTCATTTGACTATGTCAAATACAAAGTGATTTTAGTAATTGCTAAGGATTAATGCTGTATTGCCTAAAATCACGTCGAAATTCAGCTATTTATTTACATGCTTTTACATTTTTGCGATAACTCCAGATAGTTGTTCATTTAAATTATATAGTTTAAAAAAGTTAAAGAATTTGCTTCAAATGCTTGAGGTTAACCTTTTAAAATTATAAGAATTAAAATTGCATCCGTCTTATTAGCTTCAAAATTACCGCATTAGACACGATCAATTTTTAGATATAAATAATAATAATATAGGGCATAGCACATTAACCTTCAGAGATAGACATAAGCAATCGCGCCCTTTTTATAGATCTAACAAAGAAAAATATTTCCATCATACATTGTTTTGTTATATGTCATAGGATTTCCACATCTCTGACTAAACATCGACATAATTAACTCAATTGTACACAGAAAATATACAAATTACATACTTAAATCTGACGGGAAAATCGTTCTAAAAACTGCGTGACAATCTGTGCAGTAGCAGTTGAGTTTGTCGCGAAAAACAGACAGACATACTGACGCGGCCGGGGACTTTGTTTTATAATATGTATAGTTTGTATTGGTAAGTTTAATTTTTAGAAAGTGTTACTTGAATAAAGGGCAATTTTTTACATATAGACTTTTACCACTTTAGGCAAGTTAAATAATTAAACCAGAAAATAATGAATTACATAAAAGATCCCTTGGACGATCGGCTGTCTTGGCTCTCATTGAAGGAGGCCTATGTCCTGCAGAGAATTGTTAGGAGTTGATGATAATGATGACCTAAAAGAATCCACTTCCAAAATGTCCTTTTGTTATTATTTTGTAGCCAAAATCTTAGTCCAAGTGTAAGTAAAGCAACTTAATGTCTTTAAAGAACTAACAATTTAAAAAATAATTATATCTATTATTTACGCGAACATTATACAATATTAAATAAAATGACCTTACGGATTGTATCGCGTTTATTTTACATTTTTAAATTCCCGACGTTTCTAACACTTTCCAGCGGCCGTGGTCACGGGGTAGACAGAGATGTCATGCGTGTCGTTGCCAGTGCTTAAGCGGGGTTTCCAGATCTTAATTTTAATTAATTATTTTTAGTCTGTACTCCGACCTACGCATTCGTTATTCGTTATTCGTTATCTAACACAATTTTAAGTAATAATTACAAAACGGTTACGGAAACTACATTTTAAACGTAACTTAACCAGCGGTATCGTTTATTCCGTAACTAAAACAACGTGTTTCAGCAAAGATATCACGTAAAAAACTATAGTATCTTGCAATTTATGATAGAACTCGAGTCAATTGAAGTAATTCAGGGTTCCTACAGTTGTATTCCATCGAATTTCTGATCCCTTCTAAAGAGATAAGAACAATTGAAAACAAGAGATTGTGTAAATAATCCAACATCATCTAATCCCAAAGAAAGAAAAGCTTTTACTATGGAAAGTATATAACTGATATATATATACGTCGTAATATTGCATAGCCTCAACAACATCGTAATCCACTACATTTTTCAATTTACTGACCAAATAAAATACATTTTCAACTTTATAATTGGATTGCACAGTCAAAGTGAAATACAGATTAAATTTTGAAACGTTTCCTTGTTTGCGCAGCTTTATAAGTATCAACTTGTTTACGAACACCTTGAATAAATTTTTGTATAGAGTGAAAATATGTTCAATGTGTACTGAAATGTAATAAACGTATACGCATACGAAATTGATGTATTTCCTATATTCTGTAGACATTTAGTAGCACTTTATATCTACTTGCCTCAAAACTTTCTATCTAAAATAATTGACTAATTAATTTTTAAAATGCCAAGCTAGCTAAACCGTTCTCAAAATTTAACTTGACTAATGTGAGCAATTTATTTTTATGTACACATATCGTATCACTCAAAAAAATCTTCTTTTATGAAAAGATCTTTTTACAAAATTATCCAAACTCTATTGTGCTTGTTGTTAACAACGAATGGCAAGATCGATTATATTCAATTACTCAAACCAGTTATGTTATAAATGTGATATTTGGAGTTCATTTTAAAACAATTTGTTTTATATAGTTTCGTAGAATAAATTAGTATTCGATATTCTATAAGTCGTTTTTATGCCGCTTGGAATAAAATGTCTTACTGATTACAGTAACTTTAATACGAAGCTTCGGCACCCGGGCATTACCATTATTCTTATTAAATTTAATTGTTTATAAAAAGTTCCATAAAGGTTAAGTTAATTAATATTTTTAAAGAATAAATTTTGTATGCGTAATTTATTTAATGCAACTTTAATTTTATATCGTTCAGAACCCTGTATTTTATATTTAGGCGAGTTTAAAACCGCCAGTGCTTTGCTTGTCGAATAATTGCCAATTAGACTGCATCGTCAATATTATTGTTTAAGGATTTCTCTGTTTACCGGTTGTTTACGCTCAAGAAAAAAATCAAGTGGTTTGCATTTGTTTTTTATACTCCATTCGGTTTTGTTTTCCACACTTAAAGTGTTTTGTTATTAAATTGTTGTCGATAAGACATATTTGAGCACTTGTTTCTGAATAATATGTGACTAAATTAAACTTTTATTACTTAATTAAATAGATAAACATATACAGATAAACATATACAGATAAACATATACAGATAAACATATACAGATATATTATAACTTAATTTTACTTATAAAATATATTATCATTCTTCTTTTTGTGTCATATTCCTTATCGCTTTGGGTCGTGACTACCTTTATATTGTTGGACGATTTTCACTTGTCGTGCTCTTTGGACAACATTTAATGCTTTGTTGCTTTTATCGCGCCAACTTTATTTCTGAATATTGTTACTAATTAAATAACCAATTACAGATTTTTACTAATACAAATGTGTGACACGCATCAACTAAATATGAAGGAGAGCCCGATTAAAGTGTGCGTCATCACAAACTCTTCGAGTAGTAGCGCGTAATAAATGTTAGCCGTAAACTAACAGCACTGAAAACTAATTATAAATTAACAGCTTAAAATATAACTTTATGAAGAGTTAATGTTTTTACGATTTTTAATTATGTTATGGTTAAAAAATCTAACAGCATTATAAAGCAATAACGAAAGGTGTAGATACAACAGACAATGTGTTTTACGGGACATTTTTATAAATTGGTTTACTTAATAAAACATAACTAAAACGCTACATGCGTGTATTTTAATAACGGTTAAAAAGAACGTTAAAAAAGAATCTTAATTTACAATAAAACGTGGACTCGGGCACGTCTTAAGTAAAATTAGGCAAAAGTTACGCAATTTACAAAATAAATTAAAAAAATAAATGTAGCCCAATAAAAGGATTAAGTTGGTATAATGCAACGGTTTTTTGTCTGAGTGTCAACACAGAACTTGTGTAAAGGCTAAGGACTTTCACAGACAATTCAGTTAAAACTAAAGTACAGAAGAGATATCATTTCTCGTGACAGGCACGGTTGAATTGAAACCAATATTCACAGGGATTTCTTGCTTTAATGGAATTAACAAACCACTTGATAAACTTCCTATTTCAGTCTTGTTAATCCTTATCGTTTTTATGATTTTACATTTAGGTTACTTTTAATTAAATTTTATTAATACTTGATCTGGTTGGACAAATTGTCAAGGTGTCGTCAAAAGTCCGACGGTTGCGTACTTTTGACAATTTTGCCTATACTAATCTTGTCTATGAAGAGTGGTTCCTTGGTCCCACGACCAGCGCCTTGACATCCATTCTGAGCCCGTGACATTAGCCGGTTGTTGTATAATTGTTGAGCTCAGAATGGATGTAAGTATCTTATAGATGGTAGTTAGACACGTGATGGGGCGGTACTTAGTTGGGTCAGTGGTTATCTTACCTTTAGGAGCCAAGTGAGTGACCCCTGTATTAAAGAGATTCGGGAGCGACTTCTAATCGATAGCATTCTGTAGCGGTAGGGCAAGAAAAGCATGAGCCGTGACGAGTCCCTTAAGCCAGTTGTGAGGCAGCCCGTCTAGTCCCAAACTTTTCCAGTTCAAGGCTTTACTAAGCGACAATAAATTTTACTTCTCAGTAAATTAAACCCAACTCGTATTTACAACTTTTTTAATAGCGGCACAAGCTGCGTATTAGGCAATATTTAAGTGACGTCAGCATGTAAGTCAACATGCATACAATTGTATGCTATAATACCATACATAATATTTAATGTTACAAGTACTTGAGAAACGATTTTTCTAAGAAAAACAAGAAAAGAAAAATCAATGAAGTTGTGACTTTTATACACATTTAGAGGCACCAGAATCAGGAATAACGAGCAAACTATCTCTGATGGTTGGTCCGAAAAGCCCGCTTACAAGTATACAGATAAGTTAAGTTGAAGCTATTTATTTTTTACCTTAAATCTAAAAGAATTTGAACAAAGATAGAATTATTACGAATTATAGTGTCACATCAAAAGTAACACTTTATAATACTTGCGTATATCTATTGACAAATAAAAGTCCCAGGGGCCGTTTCAGGTAAATGAAAAGACAACTGTTTTTTTCTCGCGTTGTTTATATCGGCGCGTGTTTAAACTAAATGCTTTGGTTATTGTGTTCTTTTGGCCCTAAACTTCCCTGCAACGACTACATATTATAAAGAACAAGTTATTATGGCCGCCTGATAAAAACCAACACAGCACTTATTATCTATCATTTATTTTTAAATAGAATTAAATTTAGAATGTGAGGAAACTATAAAACCTGTGTGAAACACTACAGGGCAAAGTAAGAGATCTTTAGAGGAAAATTAAATTAACAGAGGAATATTGAGACGATATTGCTTATCTCGAATTGTCAAAGATCTGGGTTACGTTTCGAAAGCTATCTGTAGAATTAACACTCTACTTTATCAAAATGAAAGGGTACTTCTAATATTGTTTTGGTTGTAACTATTATATTAGTAATATATTAGTGATAAACAATTACATTAAATATTTTGCCGTGACATTTTAAAACTAAATTGTCTTTTTTATGTGTATAAATTAATACCCTATGTAAATAAATTAATTCCTTACAACTTATTCAAGAGACGAAGTATAGTGTATAAAAAAAACAAAGTACAATAAAATACTGGGTACACTTAATATAAAAAATAAAATGAAAAACAACAATAAATTCTGTAACCTTTTTTATTAAACCCAGCTTTCAATTTTGCTTGCTGGTTTCGCAAAATATGATATAAGTGACATTATATGTATTAGAAAACACAGCAATGGGATGAAGAAGCAGTCCTTATGATTCCATAGATTTATGCAAATTTCCTCTCAATGGATAGAAATATTCGTCATACCTTTTTAAACTTATGTCACCTCAAGTAAGCAGTATCTGCTTCCCCCAATTTTGTTGTCAAGCGTCTTTGCATTCTTGTGATTCTTTCGAATTAGTTAAAATTTTTTAGTAAATGAAAAAAGTTTTCTATTGCAAAAACTAACGAATCAATTGCAGTCCAACTCCTTTTATTGCTTACCCACAGATGCAGCGGATGCAAAATGGGTAGAAGCCTAAATACTACTTCATAGGCAAATTGGCAACATTATGAAACTTGAGGTACCTTGAAACTAAAGTGTAGGTTTTATGCAAAAGGACACACTTTCAGCCCTCATGTTGCTTAATCTCAGACGCAGCGGATACGAGCTGGGAGCATGCCCTGACAGCCTATAAGGCAATAGACCAACATATTAAAAGTAGGAGCACTCAAAAGGTTATTCGTGAAAATTTGGTGATTACATGAAAGATGTACTTACTAAATAATTAAATACTAGCTTTTCAGTGAATAAAAATGATTGTCCATCACCAACATTTATAAAAGGCTAGTGCGGAACTGTGCCATGAACTTTAACTAAGCAATGCTTAAGGTATTTGAAAACTGGAATATTATTGTATCCTCTAAGTATAGAGAAATTACAAAGGCTGGAAGACTGCTTGAATCATATTAACTACCACTAAGCAGCCAATTTTCAATCTTTGTACAACAAAAGATATTGTCACCAGGCAGGTTTGTAAATTTGCTCAGTAACTTGAAATACCTAATTAAGTGGACTGGTGTAATTGTATTTGTAATTAAAGAGGGTAAAATTCTATAAAGGCAGGATATCCCTACTATTCTTTCCATTTTCATTTTCATTCACATATAAACCTGTTTTAAAGTAAAATCTAATAACAAAGCTTTAAAGGTAAGTGATTAATAGACAAGGTTGCAGATAAAATGGTGCTTAAAATTTGTTTTATGTAGGAGATCTGTTGCTCGAAAGCTTCAACATTTTAGGAGATAATATCATCATCTCATGATTAAAAGTATTTGGTATGAAAATTCCAAATTGAAAATTACCATAAGAGTAACATATATATAATACATATGTTACTTGGCAAATTTTTATTAGAAGTAAATGATGTTAACACTATCTCTGACAAAAGGCATAGATCACTTAAGTGTTGTTTATGTCTCAGAACAAAGTCTTTGACATTTTGCCTGATAAGAACATTTCAATTCAATAGATAAAAAAGTATTAGAAGATTTTCTGCAATTTTATGCTCCTGGATTTGTATATATATATTATATATATAGCATTTTTATTTTTTATTTTATATATTTAATTAATAGAACTTTTTGGCTTTCCCATACTGAAGATAATTGCTCAAGAACATATTGCCATTTCAAAATTTTTTGAGGGCCTGATCATTAAAAGGGTGATTTTCATTCAAATAATTGCCTAAAATGTTCTTGAATAATGTTAAAGGGTTAGAAAAAAGACAGTAATAAGTTCCAAGCTAGAATTAAATTTAATCCAAGGTAATAAATTTTTACCTTAAAGTTTCCTTTTAAAAGCAGAGAATGGTGATTTAACATCAAACTTTTAACTAAGTCATTGAAAACTTTGAAAAAACTAAAAATATAAATCAATGATCAATATTCCAGAATTATTATACAAAAGGTCAAAAACAGATTATAGATATTAAGAAATTTAAAAAATTCATTAAAAGCACAAGGGTTTTAATATTAAAATTATACTTTACAATGAGCCTTTTATTCTCATTTTTTTAATTTTTTGGATTCTAAATATTTTTAAATATAAATTAGTTTTTTTTACTATAATTTACGTTGCTGATTGGAATGTTTAAACGCAACTATATTCCAGTTGAAACGAGCTGTGGGTATCGCGGTATTTAGAAAATATCTTCAGATAGAAAACGTACTCGTACTTTTCACAGCTTACATGGATAAAAGTTAAAAAGACAAGATGTACTTCGGGATGTGCCTATTTATGTAATATAAATAGTTCGTGTTACCTAAATCACCCATAAGGCCTTTGATTAAATTCAAAGTCACGTCTTTCACAAAGCCGCGTTTAAGGATTGAACATATGCCCAAATTTAATTTTAAGATATTATAATTCTTCAAAGTTTTTAAACTATATTTAAAAGCTGGCCATTTTTTTGTTCCTTTGGAATCACTTTGTAGAGTTGGTAATGTTTAAAATGCTTTTATATAGGTTAAAAAATTATCCCAAAATATTTTAGGCAAAATATGAGCCATGTAAAATATAAATACTAAAACATAACAAATGGTTTATTCCGAATATAAACATTTTCTTTCTTAATTTATTTTGAATATGGTTTTATAAATAAATTATAGCATATAGAAATGAATGCAACGATGGTAATAGTGAATTAGTCATATCCTTCTAGCGAATAATGACCATAACAGCATAATAAACCAAATTAAACCTTTTGTGGGGCTAGTTTTATAGACCCGTATGCAAATGCACTCGACTACTCTAAAAGCCAAAGAAATGGATGCTAGCTATATGTATGAAATGGATAAAGCTTTAGGTTAAGATTGTTGTTTAAATACCGTAACGGACGTAAGAGTTGAACTACTTCACTGATAAGTATGCAATCAGATTTTATTACATCGAATCGTCATTTTGATTGCAAAATTATATGACTTTATCGTAATTTTAACATGGCCATTATAAGAAAACAACGCTAGATATAAGTGTAATTTATAGAAGCTTATTATTTTTCTTTATGCTGGAATTTTATTAAGGTTTAATTTGTTTTTGTTTACGCTGTTACCTCTAGATATGATAGATATGATTAGTTTCGGAATAGTCTAAATTAAATTAAGCTATAAAATTTAATTAAAACACACTAATATATATATATATATTTATATGGATCTTAGACAGTTATTACTTTAACAAACAGGTAAACATACTTACGAGTAAAAGTTCTAAATTGTAATTGAGATTATTTTGAACCCTTAAAAGGAAGCATTTGACATTTGAGCTTCATTTAAAAGACAATGAGTTTTGTTCTAGGACTACATCAGTAACGAATCTCTAATTTTCCATTACTTTTTCAGTTTGAGTAAGACGCGATATTACAATAGCCTTGAAAAATTTTTTGGCATCGTTGCTACCTATTTTATTTTATTTAATTTTTTTACAGAAATAATAATTAATCCAATTACACCTCTAATAGATAATAAAAACAACAGAAATTATTCTTTACGTTAGCTATTTTTGATACGTTTTGTTTACTTGTATGTAATAAACGACGGTGTTGATTTAAAATAACACATATTGTCTTCGTACATATATTTTATGCATTGAGAACATTTTATAGAGCTTAAAACTGTTAAATAACTTTTAGATTCGTTGTAACTAAACATTTTCATATTAGTTTTAAAGCTACGTTTATATATTACTTACAACCCTTGGCGATAAAATATATTACAAATAAAGGGACTAAATATTTCTGAAATATAAAACTATTCGACGTTTCGATTCTTTTCATCCATGATCATGGCAGACTAAGATTATATTTGATCCTATGTTTCGAATAATAGTCAGTTTTATTTAAAAATTTACATCTTTCGATTTCTTAATTTTTAATTTGGTTTGACAAAAAGTTTGTATAACTGGGTTATTCGAAAAATAGAATACAGACAAATACCAACTTAGTCTCCCGTGCCGGATGCTAGAATCGCGTCGGAATAATATATTAAGTAACGCGAAAAATCCGTAAATAAAGTTTGATATGTATAATAATCCATTAATAAAATAAATATATAAAAAATTTATTAAAAAATAATAAAGTCAATATTAAATTGACTATAGATTTTATTTTTTTAAGCAAAATTTTTTACCTGTAATTACATAATCAAACATGCAGCTATCCATTCACTGTTGGACATGGCCTTTCTCAATGAACAAACGGCCGATCTAGCTACTGCTGCCAACCGTGGCCAACATTAGGAATCATCCCAATTTAATGGTGATCAACA